>JAFIDM010009631.1:271099618-271110846 GCA_023159025.1 Thereuonema tuberculata | reverse complement strand
TTTCTTAAATGAATTGATTTGTGTGTAAGTCATAGTTGTTTTTTAATTTAAATTGATTAACTATAAATACTATATTTACAATGCCGTCCTAAGTTGGTAGACATCTTAATGATTTAAGATGGAAAAAAAAAATCAAAAACAAGCAAAAAAAAAGATATATTTACTTTATATATAAGTAAATATTAATTTGGAATGGAATTTAGGCGACATTAAAAAAAGAATAAAATACATTATCTTCAAAAAAAAAAAATAAAAAAAATAATGTAACTATCGACTTTCAACTGAACAATCCTTCTCAGCTATTCAATTTGTAACCTTTAATTTGAAATATCTCAAGTTATTTCTTTTCAAAGTTATAAGCTGTTAATAAAGTCTATACTTCCTTTTAAGTTACGATGGGACATAATCCAATAAATATTCCTCCAATCCATAATTTCAATAAAATCACAAAAAAAGTTAGTCACGTTAAAAATAAATATATTTAACTATCAAAGCAAATTATATGAAATATCTTTGTAAAATATAAATAAATATTTTAATCAAACTTTAAATGACGAGAGAATCTTATTGAGTATTTTTTGATCTGTCAACCTTGTTTGTATTGTATGTAAGTTACTTATCCAAATGTTTTTATAAAAAAAGAAAAAGAAAATACGCTATTTCTCTTAATTTTAAATTCCTATTTTGCAATTTATCACATTATAATATTTTTTAGAAATGGAATACTAATCTTGCATTAATTAAAAAAAACTTTTGCTACTTAATGATAAAAAAATTCCAAAAAAACCTGCTTCTGTAATAATTAGTTATATTTTTATAATTAATCACATTCTGGAAAATATGAAACATTTTTTTAATACTTGAAAAAGAGATTTAACGTGCCTGATGAATCAATGAAATGAGTAAAAAATGAAGGCACAACGCTAAAAACAAGAAAGGAAAGGATTCACACCCCGAGTTATCATCGGGAAGAGACTGGGATGGACTGTTTCGTCCTTTTTAGGACTCATCAGCCAGCCAAACTGATAAATGATAACTGATAAATGGGTGTGAATCCTTTCCTTTTTTGTTTTAGTTGTGCCTTCTTTTTTTACTCATTTCATTTTTTTAATACTGTTGTGGTTTACTTGTTTATGGATTTTTTTTCTTTTAGAAAGGATAATTTTCATTGCCTCACCACAACTGTGTTTTGCAGATATTTATTATTGAGTGCGTAGAGGGAGTTGGAGGGGGTGGAGCAGGTTGAGGGTTTCTCCCCAATCCTTGGGGAGACCATAATTAGAGTTGATTGACAGCTACAATTTTGAAGCCACCTACAATTGAAATTTGGAACTAAATTTCCTGTTATTCTTAAAAAATCTTAATAAATAATGAATATTAAAAGTAAAGAAAAACATCAAATGATTCAGCAATTGATTTAGCTTCCTTTGAGTGAAACAGAATCCAAAAAAATTATTCGACTGTCTCACAAAAAAATCACTTGTCAGACTGCATTTTCAAAAAAATAGTTTTTTTTATAAGTTATATTTAAATTAAATTAAAAAAGGAATTAATGACAAAAGTGTTTAGATTAAATTTTCCTAATTAGGTTTCTGTATTATTTGAATATTGGATCCAGACTTTGAGTTTAAACAACATCACAACAGTAATTTAAATATATCTTATATTGGGGATGTTTGAACACAAATAAAATGAATTTAAATAATAATGAATAAATAATAACATGAAAATATAACTCTTATATGTTTGACGATTTTACATAAAAAGTTTCAGATTTTTATGAGCAGTTGTTTAAAAGATATGGGGCGGTGAAAACCACCTATTCTCACTCCAGCCCGCCCTTAATGAAATCTATCCCGAAGAATTGGAAACATCCATGAACAACATAATATCAAAAACTTGGGTGCAACCATCCTTGGAGAGGTAATGGAAATAAAAAAAGGTATGGACTTTTTAAATTCTCAAATTGAAGATATATATAAAAAAAAAGCTGGAAAAAAGTGAACTAAATCAGTCTAAGATGCTTCAAAAAATTCAAAAATATAGAAGAAGAAAACAACAAAAGCAGATTAAAGATAAAACTTTTAGAACAAAAATTAGATTAATTAGAAAATGTACAAAGAAAAACCTGTATTGAAATCATGGGTGTGAAAGAGAATCCAAATGAAAATCTTTCTTATATAATTAACAAGATTGCAGATAAGCATGAAATTGTAAACAATGGGAACCAAATTGATTCTTTTCATAGGTATCAGAGCAAAAACAAAAGCAAACCAAGGTCAATAATTATAAAATGCCGAAGTCTATTAGCTAATCAAAAATGGCTTAATTCAAAAAGAGAAAATTACACTGCAACTTGGATAATTCGAAGCTGAAGGGACCACTACAAAAACTTCGAATTATCCACGACTTCGAATTAAAGAAGTTACATCTTTTAACTTTAATTTCAGGTCCACTGAATGCTTGAAAAGATTATTCTGTCAATAAGTAAATATTTATTCAGAAAGATCATGGTATGAAAGACTTAAACACTATATGTATGTAAACAAAATAAGATTTATATTACGTAAGCTACATGGTCATTCCACGTCAAATCACCAGATGAGTTCACCACCCCATCACAGATTTTTATGAAAATTTATTTGCATATAAAGAGTCGTAAGATACATTCTGCAAAATATGGGATTTTTAGGTCAAATATCTCATCTCCTAATCAATCAAACGGAACAAAATTTGTTTTCCCCATGTATTTTTTTATGCTGAATCCAAAAATTCCAACGAAATTAGTCTAGGACTAATTGTTTTGTAGTAATAGATAGCATTTAGGAAAAAATTTAAATGGCCATGTGGGACAACATTTAAAAATTCGAGATTTTAACCCAAGTCTAAAAGAGGTCTAAGGTAACTGATAAAAAAAAAAAAAATCAAGAGGGTGTTTTGCTCCTGAGCTTAAAAAAAAAACCCCGCAAAGTTGGTACTCTTTTCGATTCGCGTAAATGAAATATTCAAAAATTATTACTTTGTCACTGCATATTTATTTAGTAAATTCAAGTTATCCCTTGCTTTAGTCACAGCTCTGTAAGCAGTAAATCTCACTTATAACAGGTAATAACCCAGGTAAAATCCATATTTACAACCTGAATATAGCTTGAAAATACGGCGATTCAAACAGAAAATTCACCATCGCCGATGCTAGACACCGTAGGCCTAATAATCCAAAATGTTATTGAAAAAATACAGGCCTTTTCATTAACTTCATTTCCTTTAATAAAAGTGTTTTACTGAGGTGTAACTTAATTTTTTCTGACAATAAAAAATTAAAATACTAAACTCTGTTAAAATCATACAATTGTACAATCATATAATTTACTTAAGTGAAATTTTGATGGGAAACTCAACTCCTACAACCGAAAGTGAAAGTATACGGCCAATGTAAAAGTCATTCCCGCCCATTCCACAATTGTACGATTCAAAACCAAAAATACGTAAATCGTATTTTGAAAAGAAAGCGAGAAAAAAAATGGCTGCTTTAAATATTTTGTCCTGAATAACTATTAGTTAATAATTTTCAAATTAATAGAACTCGCTGCATAATAACAGAGTTATTTGCTCAGGAGCAAAACACCCTCTTGATTTTTTTTTTTATCAGTTACCTTAGCCCCCCGTTTCCCAACGTGGGACATACGCCCAACAGGGGGGCAATTTGAAATGGAGCAATGTTTTTTTTTTTTTGGTTGTAAAAGTAAAAAATGCTGATATCGTTTTTTTTGGTAGTGAAAGTAAAAAATGCCGATATCGTTTTTTTTTTTTTTTGGTTGTGAAAGTAAAAATGATGTTTTTTTTTTTTTTTACAAAGTTATACTTAATGGTGGGACATAGCATACTTTAGATACTTTAGGTGGGGCACAGCATAAAAAAGGTTGGGAAACACTGCCTTAGACCTTTTTTAGACTTGGGTTAAAATCTCAAATTTTTAAATGTTGTCCCACATGGCCATCTAAATTTTTTCCTAAATGCTTACATGCTGTCTATTACTACAAAACTATTAGTCATAGATTAATTTCGTTGAAATTTTTGGATTCAGCATAAAAAAATACATGGGGAAAACAAATTTGGTTCCATTAGATTGATTAGGAGATGAGATCTTCAAGAAAATACGTCAAAAAAAGGGGCGTGGCAAAAAAAATAAATTCAAAAATTCATATCTCGACAAATATTTGATCTAAAAATCCCATATTTTGCAGAATGGCTTATCTTATGACTATATATATGCAAATAAATTTTCATAAAAATCTGTGATGTGGTGGTGAACTCATCGGGTGATTTGACGTGGAATGACCCTACAGTACATATTACATTCAATACAGAAAATTATATCGTTTTCGAAAAAATTGTGCAATGTCTGATTGTTTTGTAGAATTCAGTCACTTAAGGTTAGCAAAATCATCAAGCATGTTTAGTGAACGGAAAGCAGCTTCACTTATGTTGGTTTGTCCTTCAATGTACCGACGAAATTCGACCAAATGAAAAAGCACCTCCGACGATGAAGGGATTGGCATTTCTTCTTCACACCCTTTTCCACCTCACGAATGACGGGACCTTTTCAGCGAATGTTAAATTCTTGTATACGCGTGGTTTACTGAAAGACATGGTGACACTGACAGCAGGAAGCTCGAATGGCGTCTGAAGCGTCACGTGTCGAATTTCTTAACGATGAAAAGTCGTTATGGTTCGAAATTTTTTATAAAAAACTTCGAATTAAGGAAGTTGAACTTTGAATTATCCATGATTTTTTAACATTGATTTAATAAGTTCAAGGGACTAAGAGAAATCTTCGAATTAACCACGATTTCGAATTAAAGACGTTCGAATTATCCAAGTTGTACTGTACTTGAAATTCTGAAGTCTTTAATGATAATGACCACACCAGATTTATATAAATAAAAATTTATCTTGAGAAAAGTATCCTTATATATTATTTCTCAAAGGTGTGTTTGTGTTGGTACACCATATCTCCCTTAATACTTCGTCAAAATCAATGATTGACACATCATTTTGAAGATTATGTTCACCGTTAATGATGAAAAATAAACAAATTGATGAAAATTAACGTTTTCGTTAAAAAAAAACTTTATTTTAAAAATGTAGACGCTTTATCAGAAGCGACTTATTTTTCGAAAGCAAAACAACATTTCAAATAATGCTATAGCGTCGTAAGCTTCAAATATATCCTTTTTGAATAAAAATGCACTTTAAAATGATATTTCATCGTTTATTTAATAAGAACAGATAAAAAAAAACAAAGATTTATATTTTAATAAAAATAAACGATTTATTACAATAAAAAACACAAAAATTTGTAAACTTCTCTTATATTATTTCTCAAGGGTGTTTTTTTTTATCTCCCTTAATACTTCATCAAAATCAATGATTGAGATATTTTGAAGATTACGTTCACCACTAATGACGAAAAATAAGCTAATTGTTTAAAATTAATGTTTTCGTTAAGACTTTTAAAAAGCTTTTTATAAAAATGTAGAAGGCGCTATCTATTGACAATCCGTTCATTTATTTACTTCCACGTTACCATTCGGTGATTGATCAAGATACCATGTGAATTATTCGCACGGGTCAACCTTTTTATAAAATGGAGAAGGCGCCATCTATTGATAATGTGTTTAACTAACATGCACGACAGCTTTGGAGTTATTTCTCAAAGGTGGTTTTGTTGCGAATTATTCGCACAGGTCAACTAGTAAGATATTATTTTGGAAGAAAAAAAATGCAGCAAAGGAAAATAAATGTATGTGGATCAAAAATTAAAACATATTTGCTAGAAAAGATGAAAATTTTAGTATATTAAAGATCAATTGTCTTGAAGATTTAGACAAACTCAAAATAAAAAAAAAAAAAACTTGTTTGAAATGACTTATGGTCATTTGAGTGTTTATAAAGACTGAATGATTGGCACAAAATTGTGAAACCTTGTAAATCAGAGTTAACTGATGTATATTTTCTGTTACTGAACACACGTAGTCTAAAATCTAATTTCGATTATCTTTTAGCTAATATTAACAAACTTATAACATCTTTAGATTTTTTAATACTTACTGAAGTAAATATAAAAGAAAATGAGATCGGTTATTTTAAGATTGAAGGTTTTAAGTATGCTTACAATTTAAGAAAAAATTGCAGAGGAAGTGGAATTGTCATTTATTACAGAAACTCATCTAGTATGTTTATCTGCTTTGTTGAGCTAGATCAGTTGTTTATCTAACTTATGAAAACTTACTATATAATTGTTATTTAAACAATAAAAAAAAAAAAAAAACTTTTCATATATGTTGTATACAAACCACCTTAACAAATAAGACTTTATTCATTGAAGAACTAAATAAAAATATAACCAATATCCAAAGCTTATACAATGGAAATATTATATGCCAAGGTGACATGAACATAAATATTAATACTGACAATAGCAATTTAACTGTTTTAGATTATTTAGAAATTTTTTATTCCAAAGGTTTTACAAATAACGTTTATAAAACAACTAGAAATATCAGAACTAATAAATCACCCCACCCCCAATACATGTATAGATCATTGCTTTTCTCATGTTAAAAATGCTGTTTTGTAGCTAATATTATTGAATGGGAGATTTCTGAGCATTTTGGCATCTTACTGGAGTACAAAACTAAGATTGATACAAAGGTTCAGAAAAACAAAAATATTAATTTATATAAAAATGCCTTTATTACTGATGAATATTTTATAAATAGCATAAAAGATTTAATAAATAAAATTTTGGTTGAAAACTAGTCGGCTACCCGTCGCTTCGCTCCGGAAGCCTCGCTTTTGTAACGGAAAACAATTTTTTATTTATTAAAAAAACACACACACACATACACACACAAATTACAATAAGAAAACTAAAACTAAAATTTTTTAAATTTTTTTTTTTAATTTAATTTTTGATGTCTATATTCTCTTAATCTCCGACTGCTTTTAGAACCAGCGTGTAAATCATATATCTATGATATATTTTTATTTTTATAGAGATTAGAATGTAGGCCTCGTGGTCCAATGGCTAAGACGTCTAACTTCTGAGCAGTATTCTACCTAATAGAAATAGTGGATCTTTCTTTCTTGACTCTCTTTTTTTTTATTCCTATTGATACTTTTCAGTGGCTTTCGAGTTAGAAATAGTGATGGTTTTTGAGTTACAAATAGTGATTTTTCAGTATTATACCTAATGAAATACTGCTTCTTTATTTCTTGACTCTTTTTTTTATTCCAAATGATACTTTTCAGTGGTTTCTGAGTTACAATAGTGTTCAGTATTCTATCTAATAGAAATACTGCTTCTTTCTTTTTTGAGTCGCTTTTTTATTCTAATTGTCACTTTTCACTGGCTTTTGTGTTCCAAATAATGATGGTTTCTGAGTTATAAATAGTGATTTTTTAGTATTCTATCTAATAGCAGTACTGCTTCTTTCTTTTTTGACTCTCATTTTAATTGTAATTGTCACTTTTCAGTGACGTTTGAGTTACAAATATTGATGGTTCTTGAGCTGCAAATAGTGATTTTTTCGGTATTCCACCTCAACAAAAGAGTGCTTCTTTCTTTCTTGAATCTGTTTTTTTTTTTCACTCCAACATCTACGGTGTACATGCACATATTTTTCAATATCACATAGAATTTGGTTAAGTAAGAATATTTAAAATATTGCAACGTTTCGGCAGTTATAGTTCTAATTGTCAGTTTCGAATTTCAAATAAACTGACGGATGGGAAATAAATAAACAATCTTGAGATTCAAAAAAAAAAATTCAATTCATTCGTTATTGATGGCGGAAAGGAAAGGAGATATAAGTCAAAAAAATAATATGAATAGAGTTGTAGTCCCTATGGCCTAATGGATAAGACATCTGATTTCAGATCAGAAGTTTGCAGGTTCGATTCCTATCGCGGATGTTTCATTGTAAAAATTATTTCTATTTTCCATTCTCACAGAAAATTGCGCCGGACAGACACACAGAGAAATAAAAGATTTTAGTAATATAGATTGTGATGATCCAAATAAAATTGTTAACAAACTAAATAAATTAATTTTGAATTCTAAGAAACTAGAATATAAAATAAATAATAAAAAAAAAAATTATCATATACTACATATGATGCTAAAGACTTAATTGACAAAAACAATAAACAATTAGCCTATTATAAACAATTGTGGATGAATGAAGAAATTTTAAAGCACATAAAGATTAAAGAAAAACTATATATAATAGATATAAAAGCAATAAAACTAATAATTGATATGAAATGGAATATAAAAAGAAAAATTACAGTAGTTGAAAAATTACGTTAATAAATATTATAATCGTCTAATAAAATTAAATAACTGTAATATGAAAGCATTATGGAACATAATTAATAATGAAATAAAACATTCTAATAACCAGTCAATATAATATGAATGAGATTTTCAAAAACCTAAAAATCTGTTTCATACAAAATTATTTTACAAATATAACAAAATAATTTCACCACCACTGGACTCAATGGGTTGTTTTCTTCCAAATTCAAGTGATGTGATTAAAAATTATAAAAACTTAAAAATAAAGAACTATTTGCTTGATTAATCTCTTTATTATTTGAATCCATGTTAAATTCAGACATTTTCCCAAATATTTGGAAAATAGCCAAAATCATCCCATTGCATAAAGGTGGAAGTTTTACAGCTTTTGATAACTGTAGACCAATTCTATATTATCACATGTTTCAAAGATTACTGAAATATATTTACTGACTCAATTTATCAATTTGTAATACAAAATAATTTAATATATTTATTTTTATTTCAAGAAAGCCTTCGATAGTATTGATCACAAATTATTATTAAATAAATTAATAAACATTAGCATAAGGGGAAATGTTAAAACACTTATTGAAAATTATGTAAAAAATAGAAAATTCAGAATAAAAATTGATAACACTTGCAGTAATCTTTTTAATTTAAAACAGGTGTTCCACAAGGATAAAATTTAGGACTCCTTTTATTTATACTTGATACCAATTCTATCTTTGATAATATCAAATTTTTAAATAATATGCTTATGCTGACGATGTTCACTCTTATATGATAACTTGTTAGAAGCACACAATCGTAGACAGATTTCAATTCTATTGTTTCTTGTCTACTGCACACAAATTAACAATAAATCACTCAAAAACTAAATTGATGATTATCAAAACAAAAAATAATCCCCTACATTACAATGTTGATATAAAATTACATAATATAAATTGTGAAGGCGTTCGAAATTTTCAAATAATATTTAATTGTAAATATATTGAAAGAATCCAAGTTCAGAAATGCTTAGGTATTTTTCTCGATACAAATTTAAGTTGGAATACTCATATATAACTCTTTTCAAAAAACTAAACTCTAAATTATATATGTTTAATCATATAAAGTATATTTTTCCATAAAACAAAAAATAATGATGTTTAAAGGTTTTGTAGATTCCTTGTTATCTTATGGTATTGAATCTTGGATTTTCTTAAATAATAATAATAAAAAAGCTAAAGTAATGTAAATAGATTAATTAAAAAAACATTAAAACTAATTTTCAATAAATATCAATTTTATACTGACAAACAAAATAAAAGAAATTAGAAAATTACATCAAATCCTTTTACCTACCGAAAAAGTTGTATATGGGTAAAAATTAGATAAGTGGCTAAAATGAAACACAGAAAAATATTGGAAAAAATTTAAGAAATACGCATTTATTAATTTTTAATTCACTTACTGTTAACTTATTATTGACAACAAAATCACTTTTCATACACTTAAGTTGATATTATAGCTTTAATATGGAATTTTTGAAAGTGGTATGCCAAGAAAATGAACAGTCTGACAGGAAAATGACTTCTGACAATCGAATGACAAGATACAGGAAAATGATCACTCCCATTCTTATTAATTGGAAAATGAAGTTCAATCAACTACTAACATAATTAAACTGTAATGTTTTACTATAAAGGAACAATATGAAGGAAAATCAACATAAAGCCTCTGATAGATCATAATCCTTAAAGAAATGGAACAATGAATGTGATTTTAATTTGGAGCAGGAAAATGACGAGTAGTATAGTCGCCGCTACAAAACCTCTGAAATATTATCAAATTACATATTAGCTTACATTTTAGTCTTCATGTTATGTTCTATAACATATAAATATTATTTTAAACCCAGATTTCATGTTTGGAAATAATATTTTAAATTATAGTGAACTGAAGGTGCGAACATGGAATTTTCGCCCTGCAGGAAATATAACTTTTCATATTCTGTCTTGAAATTTTAAAGCCTAATTTTTATTTTTTTTATCTTAAACATATTTGATATGATTAATAAGGAGATATTACAAATGTTTTAAACATTTAATTTCAAAAATAAACAATTTTTCCAGGTTATTATTGTCAGGAATTAGATTTAGCCACTTATCTAATTTTTACCCATATATTCATATTTAATTTTTTTTTCTTATATCAAACCTTTTTCTCAACACCATAAACTCTTCTAATACAAGAAATATTTAGAATAAAATTATCCCATTTGATTTTCCTAAGAATAATATTGACATGAAAGATTATAACAGAATTTTAAATAAAACTTTTAACCAATTACAGCCATATATGTTTCAAATTACATCTTATAAATGATTAAAATTAATATTCATTTGTGATCTTATAGATGGTAAAATTACATAGAGCTATTAATCTTTCTTTCTTTTTTTCAACTATACATGTAGTATTTGAAATTTACAATAATTTTGTTAGCTATCAACTTTTATTTTATATAACCTTAAGTTTTCGCTCTTAAATATGTGCTTTTTGATTGGAGATGGACAAATTGTTGAGAAAGAACAGGAAAAGATAACAAAATATAGGGATCTAACAATTGAAATTTCTTGATTATGGAACAAACGTACCACTGTGACACCTATCGTCATTGGTGCCCTTGGTGCCAAATTCAAAGGAATTTGCAAAATATTTTAAATAGTTTGGAACTTCTCCAATATTTCAATAACAGACGTGCAAAAAACATCCCTGCTAGGCACAACTTATATTTTAAGAAGATATTTGGACAATTCTTAGGTCTCTGGGTGAAGCTTGAGTTGCTCAATTACTCCAGTCAAAGATGTGATGCTTATAT
>JAFIDM010009631.1:271082529-271094882 GCA_023159025.1 Thereuonema tuberculata | reverse complement strand
TATAATACCAACATTTCATTATATTTCTGTTTGTAACTATGTAAACAGAAAAAGAAAAAAAAATGTTCTTATTATAGATGATAGGTTAGGTCTTGACATATAAAATTGATCTTAAATTTCAGAACCTATAAATTTATTCATTTTTAAAAAATATAATAAATGCAATTTAGGAATAATAGGTTATTTATAAATCAATAGGCCTATTATCAAGGTTTGTACATTTCTAGTAAAAGGTTCTTTTGGAGAGAGAGGGTGATAAAGCTATAATACTTTTTATGCATAAATTAAAATAAATAATAATTTTTTAAAAGATTGTATACAAACAAATGAACATTATGTTGAAATTGTGCATATTTTTCAGTATGAATTCAGACATTGTATTACAATTGTTTTGTATCTGGATTTTCTAATTTTAAGGATTTTATTCAGTTGTCACTTCTTACAATGTATAGGCTTTATTATTATTATTATTCCTGGATTTGTTGCTTGCTTTTATTACCATTGGCTAATCGTCTAAAACATTGGTTCTCAACCGGTGGTACGCATTCCCCTTGGGGGTACGCGAAAATCTGTAAGGGGTATGCGATTAACTACCAAAAAGTATGTTTATGTCTGATTAATAAAAACTTTGTAATAAAATGTCCATTAAAATAAAATTTCTTGTTTTTAATTTGTTACCTATTCGTAATTAAACTTTAACTAATAGAACACATTTTAATTTAACTAAAGTGTTTTTGTTGGTGAGTACCATATTTAATGATACACAAAAAGGGGTATGTGGGTTGAGAAAGGTTGAGAACCCCTGGTCTAAAATATTGTTAAAATTCCTGTAATGGTTTTTCCAGAAGCCTGAAGGTACTGCATAACCTCTAAAATTTTCTATATCCATAACAACATGCAGAGAATTATCTTTGACACCCTCATTGGTTTAGTCCAGTTTTCCTTCATTCTTTCCATATAAAAAAAACAAAACCCAACAACATTAAAAGTAGTAAGCAATGGATATTTCGAGATCTATTTACAAGTCTCTCTCCCAACACAAAACATCTACAATGTGTTATTGTTTATTATTTTTTATATTGATAATGTGTACATTGTATTTTATGTATTATCATAAATTATACATGCTAAATCTCACCAAAATCTCCCACTTAACTAGGTACAAAAATAACACTGGTGTGTAGGGATAGGAAAGAACCCTGGACATCTGACTTACGTTTTAGTTAGTTGTTGTTCATTTTGATGATGTTTATATAAATTATTAATCATTGGATTACTAGCCAGCTCAAAGTTATAAGCAGCCAAGGTTTGTTTTTCTTTTTTTTTGATGTTGCTGCTTCCAGCTTTTCATTGCTATCACTTACTCTTTTTTTTCTACAAGTTTCTCTAATTTAACATTGGATATGAAATATGGATATTCAAATGCTTCAAAAACTAATGGAAAATTCATCAGTTGTGTTCAATGTTGTGAAAAGAGTGATTGATCAAATAGTCTGACATTTAGCAATGCGTTTTCCTTGATCTAAACCTGAGCAGCAGGATTGAATCCTGGAAATAAGAGATATTTCTGATACTGGAGTAATACCATAAAGCAACCAGTGCTAATGCCATCCAAACCAGTAAATCTCTTCTGTTATAATAATGTCTTTGCATAGAAGTTTATTATATCATTTCCAGTGACAATTTTTAGAATTTCATGGCAGTATGAATCTAGACTCAACAGTGAAGAAGAGAAGTACTGTCTTAAGGATCCAGATATGAAGTTCTTTAACACAGTTTCTTTGGGTTTTAAGGTGACAACACTGGATTGAGATGTATTTATTCAGACTTCACATTAGGAGGATATATAATTTTGACTGTAAAGAGCTCACTGTCATTGTGTGACAATTAGTTATCATCTGTGATAGTCAGGCAATTAAGTCTACCATCTTGATGCTAAAGACTCTGACCTTGCTTTCACATAATTCTAGTCTGTTGGAAGCAATTCCAGATTCTACAGATGTTGTTTCAGTGGCTTGTTCCACAATTTGCTGTGTTGACCAGTCTTAATGTACAAAGATGATGATTGTGCTGAAGATTGAAATGTGCCATATTGATGAGGCCTCGTGCAATCCCAAAATTGAAGTTTTAAATGGTAAAGGCAATGTTGGGGTAAAAAAAAAAAAAAAAAAAGACTACCAAAAATGTGCATTTATACATTGGGGTAGTTTTCATCTAGATTTTATTTATATATTTTTATCATTTCTTGGGTGTCTTTGTTCTTGAGAAAGGCTTTATATTTTATATAAAAAATAAAATTTAGTATTAATAAATATATGAAAATATTTTAAGGTTATTGAAAAATGAGTCAACTTGGAATGCTGCTTAATTGAGTGGTTGTGAGTTAATTCATTTGTATCAGAATTTTAGTTTTGGAATCTCATAGCACACATCAGTGAATATGTGCTGTGAACAAGACGGCTTGCATGAGGAGAGTTAAGACTTAACATATTAGGAAGGAAAGGAAATAATTAATGAATTTACATTGCTTGGAGAGCAAAGAAAGATAGCTAAGCTTAGAGCACAAATAATATATGTTTGCCGTATGATTATTATGTTAACTGATGGCCTTCAGTGCATTCACTGTCCGGTTATATAACCTGTCAGGATGAAGGAAATCATAAATCTCTTTTTTTTTTTTTAATTTATGGAAAATAGCTACTGCTACAACCATGGTATTATTATTCTTATAGGAAAACTAATGTTTTGGAGCATCATCCTTATGTATGACTATTGAAAACCTATACAGTCCTGAGGATTGTGGCCCTCAGTGCTTTGATTTCACATGATTGGAGCAAAAGTCTGTGTGAAGATGTCATCTTACTGTACTACATACAAAGAAACAAACTCCAACCAATGATGATGCTTTTAAAAGAATCGTTGATTAAATAATTATTATATTATTTAATGTGCTAAATACTGTTTCATACTACATCTTATTCAGTATTCCCAATTTGCTTTTCTGTTTTCTTTTTTTTTTCCTTTCATATTAAAAAATGCAGTGCTTAAAATTAAGAGTTTTAACTAACATTAGTAGGACATTTAGCCATCTATTTATGTATCTGCTGGTGTATGAATATGAAAAATATTGAATATTTTGTTTCTATTATAGTTAGTTCCAAACAGTTAGTTCTATTGGATGTCTTAAAAAGAATCCAAATATATTTTGTCTTGAAATCTACCTAAACTGAAGTACAGAAAAACTGAAACACTTGCTTCCCTTCCGGTACACGCAACCCCCTCCTGCATTAAATGGCATTTTCTGCAATTGAAATACATAAAAAGGTGGATATGTCTGCAAAACATCATATAATTTGCAGTGAAGATGACAGCATATCACGAAATCTGGATTTTCAGGTGCAACAGTTTCAAGGGTGCACTTTACTACACAACATCATGGAAGACATCCAGCATGCAACACTGCTGTGGTCAACAAAAAACTGAACAATTGTGGACAGTGTTGTCTTGCATACAACATTGCAGTAGATAACAGAAGAATTCAATGCTTGGGGCCACACGTAACATCAGTGTTCAGACAGTACAATGCTCTCTTTGTTCTATGAGATACAGGAGCTGATAGCCTGCCCTGGTCCCATTGCTGATCCGACAAGTTTATGTGCCTCACCTGGACTTGTGAACTTGAAGCCTGGTCCGATGAGTTGCAGTTCCAGCTGTTTCAGGCAGAAAGACGATTATATGTGTCGAGAAAACCCAAGGAGGCAAAAGGATCCTGCATGCCAATAAGAGAGAGTCTAATGCGGCAGTGGCTGTGTTATAGTGTAAGGTGCTTTCAGCTGGCACACAGTAGGACCTCTTGATACATCTGCAGATATTATTGACCAGCAGACTCTGCAATCATCCTTACAGATCATTTGCACCTGTTCGTGTCATGGATTCACTCAGATTGGAGCGGGTTCTTTCACCAGTATAATGTTGCCACCGCACAAGTGCACAATCACCAAATTATGACTGGAAAAGCATTCTATGAGTTTGGCATCATGAGCCGGATTTGTACTCCATAGAACAGGTGGGATGCTCTACATGTGCCTTTAGTGTCAGGTTTTCATCATTGGAACTGTGGACTTTACAGTACTTCAGAGAGCTCAGGGAATCCATTTCCCTTCGTGTTGCTGCTGTAATCCAATCAAAAGAAGGACGTAGACAGGTGTTTCAGTTTTTCTGGTACATCCATTATATATAAGTTAATTTCATGATCTTTTTTCTTTTAATTATTTTAATTACATGTATTCTAATTATAGTTAAATAGAGAATTAACACCTTCTGATAATGAAGCAAAGGAAGACGATGACAAAGAAAATGAAGAGGAATTGAAAAGTGGTGAAGAAGATTTAGATAAATCTCATTCTACTGATAGTCTGAAAAGAAAGAAAAAAAAGAAGAAGAGAAAAGCAAAAGCAACAAGAGAAAAGAGCAGTGAAGAAAATGTTGATGTGGTTAGTTTCATTCTTTTTATTTAATAATCTATACAATAATTTTAAATAATTGAATGTTTTTATTACTTCACATTTCCTTTTTAATCAAGCAAATAAGAAACTTAAATGAATTTGGAAACTGCTTAATTAACTGAAAACACAGCCATTTAGAGAAAGCCTTCCAGCTTAAATGGATATTTAATTGTTGTAATAGTTATACCAAAAATTTTAAATTTACATGACATGAGAAAATAATAAGAATAGGGATTGGGGTTTAATACTGAACAATTCTTTAAGGCAAAAAGATATAATAGGTGTTCTTTCCATACATTTTTATTAAATATATAAGATAGAAGCATGCTGAATGTGTGTTGATGTTATCATTAAGACTAATAACGACTAAATTGTGAACTGAGGTTGATTTTATATAACTATTTGATGCCTTATTTAGATGTTTTTATTAAAATGATTGCCATTTTCTAATCTTCTGATTAACCTTAAAATGGTAGACTCATTTTGAACTTCTTAAACAAAAAGAAAGATATTTTTTTCTCCCCAGTTTTAGACTCTTTCGCTGTGACAGTAATAAACTCTTATGGGGTATCATCAAGGTTCATTTATTTCTGTTTCTGAAACTTTAATGAGAGTAATCATTAATTTAACCAATTCTATGTGGAAATAAATGTTTTAAAAATTCTTTCTCCAAATTTGATTGAACTTTGGAAAGAAGGAAACAAAGAAAAAAAAAAGCTCCATTTACCTAATCACAAAATGAAAAGAAACTAACTTTAAAAAATGTTGTTTCCATATTGTTTCTTTTTCCATTTAGTTTCAGTTGAAATCCACATTTGCGCATTATAAGCTTCAAAAACCAAATCAGATGCACTTGTTAACTATCATTGTGCTGTTTTACCAGCTAACCAGGATATTTAATCATTATCAGAGAGATTTTATGGAAATTGATTCAGATAAATGAAAAATAAATCTCTAGATACTTTCTATTTTAACTCTTCTCTTTCAGTTTCATAAAACATGCTTGGAACTCTTGAGCTGCTTACTCCTAATAGGCATATGACTTCTAATCAGTGGCAATCCTCTTGTATTATTTAAAGATGAAATAGATTTTTGGCCCTCAGCTAATTAGATGAAATCACCTTATTAATTAAGAAAACTATTTTCCCAATGAATACCAAAACTATATTAATAACAGAGTTGAGTAATTAGATCCACAGCTAATAAGTCTTAAAAATGAACTTTTAACACACAATATTAACTTTGTTACATCAGCATTATTTTCTAGAATAAGAATTCAACTCATGAAATAATGTCTTATGATGGAGATTGTTCTGAATTTTTGATTAACTACTTCACAAATAATTGGGAGTATGATTAAATGTACATTTTGCACCAAAATATGTAGTAAATCTGTAAATGAAGGACAATAGGTGTAATAATATATCCAGAATGGTGCTTTAATACAGGTTATATAGAATTTTTTTTCCTAATCATGGATTAAATGTCTAATTTGGTCTCTGTATTGCAGACTTGCTTTTAGATATTGTCCATTATTGAAAAAAGAGGATACCAGTGTGATCAAAACAAAGTCATGATTTTGCATTCAGTTTTGATAATGTAGCTACTAGATTATCCTTTAAAATGGAGTTTTTAAGCATATCCTAGATATAGATGTTGGTGAGATGAGATCATATGGTGGGTTATGATTGTGAAATTTTTGTACTACAGGAGATGATTCGCTTTGTGTGGATGAATGATACTAGATTATCTGACTATGGCAAAAGGCACTATCTTATTGAAATGTTTCTCTTTGAGATGAAGGGTTTTAGTACCTGTATTGTATAGTGTTTTTAGTTTGTTAGTGGCATTACCATCTTCACCTGCAATAAAGTAAGAAACAACATATTATGATTCATTTTGAGTGTATCAACTTTTGATTATCACTGTATAGCATTCAGTTATGCAAGAAAATATGTTATCTGGTGATTGATGTTGCCTGCAATAATTTATTTACTTTAGTAGATATTAATCAGAAATATGTCATCCTTATGTGATTTAGTTAGCTTTTATACAGCATATAGAAATTGCTGATTTTGTATATTGTCTCTTTT
Organism: Thereuonema tuberculata; assembly: GCA_023159025.1. Taxonomy (NCBI): domain Eukaryota; kingdom Metazoa; phylum Arthropoda; class Chilopoda; order Scutigeromorpha; family Scutigeridae; genus Thereuonema; species Thereuonema tuberculata. The sequence continues at coordinate 271,088,284 of JAFIDM010009631.1, read as the reverse complement.
CTACATGAAAATGCAGTTGACTTCAATGTTTGTGTTAGAGGAACAACTGAGATTTATTTTAAGATTTATTATTATTATTATTATTATTATTATTTTTGCATCTATATGGGGCTTGCACATTGTCATTCATAAAAAGACTGATACTAGTTTTCTGGATCAAATCTTGCAATGAGTTAAGTTACTAGTACTGTGAAATTTTTGAATGAAATCCTAAATTGTTCTGTTATGCAGATACATCACCTATCAGTGATTTCCCCTCAACTGAAAAATAATGTGATACTGATATACAGTATTTTTTTTGTTGTTGAATGTGCTGATCTTTAATATGGGAGTATGAAAAGTATTTTTGTGTGAATATTATTCCCATTTATATCCTTTTATTAGAAATCAACTTCCTGTGACATACAGACATACTTTAATAAATAAGAGAAACTGCAGTTATTTCTCCTAAGAATATATAAAAAAAAGGAATATTCACAGAAAAAAACATTTTCCTACTGCCATAGTGTTACTCACATACTAAAAAAAAATTACTGTATGCCAGTGTTCATTACAATTTACCTTATTAATGTTTTGTTGATTTTTTATTTTTTATTTTCACATCATTGATTTTCATTCCTCTGTATATTCCAAAATTTAAATGCAACTTTCATTGTTACTTCTGATGTTGAAATTATACTTTGTTTCTAGTTGATCCATTCAAATGGCAGTTCAATGAATTTAAGATCATTATTAAATTACATTACTTTGCAGATCTGTAGATACAAGAAAAAAAGTTACACAGATCTGAAATTTAGTATTAATAATAATCAGACAGTAAGCCAATGGATTGATATAAATTTAAAACAGAAACAGACCATCTGAAGTTAGACGATACTTAAGTAGAAAACATGTCAATTAACAGGGTGTTTCGGAAATGGTAGACATAACAAAAAGATATGGGTTTCAAAGGTCATTTGAGTCGTAAATTTTCCATGACATTTTGTTGCAGGGGCCTTAGTTTTAGAGTTAGGAAATGGTCCCTAAACAGAGAAAGTACAGTTCACATTAGGAAGTGTAAGTAAATAAGGTAAAGGTTTATTACAAAAAGCAATCCAGATAAAAACTATAAAAACAGGTGATAAGTCAAAACAGTAGAATGTCACTACAAGACTCAAATCACAGGATTACCTACTTTTGGTTATTCCACTGCAATGTTGAAACAATAGTAAGCCTTCTTGAATGTTTTATGAAATATTTTACGTGAATATTATTCCTGTTCACCTGATTCTTAAGATAAATAATGGCTATCCTTTCCTACTTTGACTCTCTGACACAAAATTGGTTTTCAATTTGTTACAGAAAGAATTTGAGGAAAAAGGAAGTTTACAAACAGAAGATAGTGGTCATTTTCTGATAGAAGCTACGGATGTGACTTTTTTTTATTCATAACACATAAATTAACTTTCATTCATCTATTTAGATTGATTGTGACCACCGTTACAGTTCCCCAAAAAAGTAACTGAATTATTGTTACAGTTACTTTTTAACAACAACAAAAAAAAAAAAATTGTTAAAAGTATAAGTTTACTAAGAAGTTATGTTTTAAAAATTCTGTTGTAATTGCCATATTACGTTATAAAATTGATTGATTGCATTACAAAATCAATGTATAGCTTTATTTTATTTTATTTTCCTGAAATTTTATTTAGAATTTTTCTTTAATTTAAATGCACTATAGAGCAGTTTTCTCAATTTTTTTTACTTTACGGTGCACATTTACATTTCGAGAAATCCCACAGCACACTCAACAAAAAATCCTTTGAAAAACTTCAACATGATTTTCATATGAATAACAGTCAATTTTAAGCATTTCAAAATGCCCTAATATGATGAAAAAAATACTGTTTATAAGTTAATTGGAATGTAAATTAATACTTTAATAATCTTTATGTTTAGAAAATATTGAATGATGCTAATTTAAATACATGTTTGTGCTGATAATTTGATATCAAGATTTTAGTCTAGATTATGAGCTTCAATGAATGCTTAACATATTTTAAAAACTGAAAAACTTATATTACACCTAGATGAGAAAGCTGCGTATCCAAGCAATTCTTAGTTCAGAAGATATACTAATGCATTGATGTACGATTTTCCATTGTAATATCAAGTCAATTTTACATTTGCCAACAAGAATTTTTTTTTTTTTTTTTTTTTTTCAGAAATCCAAAAGATCTTTTATCCTTCTTTTGTTTATTTGTATTTTTTTGTTTATTTTGTTTATTTTATTGTATTTTAATAATGTATATGCCAAACAAACCTTTCTTTTCAGAACGTCTCAATGGGACATTGGTTACTGCTGCAAATTTTTAAGTTAAATGAAATAAATCATTTTTTTTTAATAGATTGGCAATCTGAAATTTTGTTTATTCAATAGCGCTCGTATTTAATTAAATAATTAACGCTCTTTATTTTGCATTCCTACATTTTAAATAATACTGTCAAAAGTTTGTTTTTATTTTTTTTTGTTTTTTTTTTGCACTTCTAAATTAAAAGTTTCATTAATTCCTTAACAGCGAATTTTATTTTAGCAAATTTTTTATTTAAGCTCTCGTTTTTTTTTTTTTTTTTTTTGTGTGTGTTTTTGTTTTTTTTTTTTTTTTTTGTTCTTTTTGAACGAAAAATTACAAAATTACAAATAAAAGAAAAAAAATAAGATATTTTATAAAACATGAATTATTTTGAACGAATTATTGTTTTCTTGAGCATAAATAAACCCTTTATTTTTTTCCCCTTTATTAAATCTAAATTTAACACATTTGAGGAAGTTTTTTTGGTTTATTTCTCCTTTAAAATACAACATATCTAAAAAAAAAAAAAAAAAAAATCAAATTGTGGATATTTTAAACTAAAATTATTTAGTCATTTTTCTTCTTTTTATCAAAATTATTGAAATATATTAATCCTGTGACTGCAGTTTCGAAAAATGAAATCATGTTTTTCTCTCTAAATTTTGACGGCCACTTTTTTATACAATCAAGGATATGTTTCTGAAAAGAATGGAAAGAAGTCTTTGTTTGCTTACAGACATTCAGATACATATTTGTTTATTTATCAAAAATTATTAAATAAATAAAAAAGCAGTTTTCTTATTAGCAAGCAATATTTATATGAAATTAAATTTATTCAATATGAAACATCGGCTTAGTCACCGATGGTTACAGAAAGATTGCCTCTTAGCCATAAATGTAAATGCCAAGTTTCACATTTAAAATGATTTCACAGGCGGAGCTGAGGGAGAAGTTGCAAGGAGCTGTGCTGCTACAGGTAACAGAGGTTTTGCAGTCGCAAGAAGTACTCAGATATATTGTTGAAGCAATCTGTGAATCCGTAACAAAGCTCATTATGGACAACTTAATGCACACTCTCTGTGAAAAGGACAGGGAGATAAAAGAACTTCATAAGGGGCTTCAGGAAGTGAAAGAGGATTTTAGAGAATATAAAAAAAAGTCTGAATTAAAGGACGATGCCTTAGAGCAGTACCAAAGGACAAACCTCAAGAATTTTGGAATCAAAGAATCCAAAAACGAGAACACAGATAATTTAGTAGTCGATCTGTGTAAAGAGAAGCTTGGAGTGTCAGTAACAACTGAGCAAATCGACCACTCCCACCGAAATATGTGGGACATAGACCCCGCCCCATTGCTGGTGTCCTATAAAACTAGAGACACCATTTTCACGAAGAAATAACTTCTCAAGGACACTGGGATTACCCTGAGGGAAGATTTAACTCCCCATAGAGTCCACTTGTTCTAGGCAACAATTAAGAGATTTGGGGTGATGAAAGTCTGGACTGAAGAGGGCCGAATTATTATTAACCTTGGGGACAAGAAGAGATCTATAAATAACTTTTCATGATTTCGAAAAATTATAGTACATTATAGTAAATATGCAGCTCTGATATATAGTTCTCTTTCTATCTTTTTTTTTTAAACAAAAAAAGCTTTTTCTTGTAAGTATTATCTTGCTTTTTTAAAATTGCTATTTGTTATTGTTATAATCTTTTAAATAGACATCATTATATTTTTTATTCTAATTTTATTATTATTTTTATCATATTTATCATTATTCTTATTATTAACATTTTTATCATTATTATTCTTCTTATTATTATTATTATATCGTAAAAGTTTCAAACCATGGGTTTCCCCAGCAAAGACAATATTATGGTGGGTCAAGGACCAAAGCACATATTGCCAAGTGTAAAAAAAAAAAAAAAGTGTGGAAGATTGGTTAGGGATGTGTGGTTTTGTCCATAAATTTCCTAATTATGCATGTTGTGTTGAGTACCACAGCCTTCTGCAGTTGTGCATAAGTGTTTTTGTGAAGTCCTAGTGTGCTGACACTGTGGTGCAATGTGCATACCCTCCAACTTCTACGGAGTATCCGTAGTTTGTACGGAAAATAAGTAAGTACTACGAAATTACGGGAAAGCAGGGAAAAGCTACGGATTCAGAGATTTTCATCCTTAATTTTTTTTTTTCCTCAAAAAAAAAAAAAAAAGACGAAAAAAAAATTGCATCATGCAAGAGTCTCCACAGAATTAACGATTTCCTATCTAAAGAGTAGAGGACAGAATGCTGTTTGTTATTTTGTAGTTCTGTGATGGACTGAGCGCTTGCGGCCAATTCTCCCTCTTGTGTGACTTCGGAATCTTTTTTCAGTTGATATACGTTAACAGCGCTATTGACCAACACACCTATTGAATAGATTCGTCCGTTTAGGGGGAAGAGAGTCACGTGGTTTGTTGTGGACTCGCCTGTCCACCTGAGAGTGGTGGTCACATGGTTTCATAGATTAAATAAGAATCTTATTTAATCAATGCATGGTTTGTGCTTGCGCGAACTGATTGCACGTGCGGAGAAACAAAGTACGCGCTAGTATATTGTTTATTTCTCTTTCGTAAATTTGTTGAAAGCTGCGAATGCCTATATCATGGATCGGTTTTTAAAAACGCAGTAATAAGGATATAGATGTAGATCCACTTAGAAAGAAAATAAAAAAACAATCAAAAATTTTGAGAGGAGTATGGAAAGCTTTTCCCTTGTCGTCTACCAGGAAAGGATGGATATGCTCGTTGCACTGTGTGTTGCACGGAAATTTCCATCGCTCATGGCGGTCGAGATGACTGAAGACGTCTTGTGTCGTGTACAAAGCACGTGGAGCTTGAAAAACATCAGTCAAGACAATCGTTTTCACTAAATCTGAAGAAAATAACGTTATTAAAGCAGAAACTTACTTTGTCCGTTTTTTGATTGAACATAATCCACCACCAATGTCGGCTGCGGATCAAGCAGGTCCATTATTTTCAAAAATGTTTCCCGATTTTGATATTGCAAAGAAGTTTAGCTGTGGTCACACCAAAGCTAATGCTGATATGAGCAAAGAAAAAAGTATCAATAAATTCAATAAATAGTGCTTTAAGAAATGTGAATATGTATTGCTACAGGGTATGTGCTTAAAGACTATATAGTTATATATATATGTGTGTGTATTGTTGCACGGCATTGTCGCACGTTCTGTGTAAATGCATGTTGTTGCATGAGTACTACTAAGGGGTCGTCCATTAATTACGTGAGATCAAAAGGGGGAGGGGGGTCTGGCAAAATCTCATCAAGGGGGAGGAGGGTGTCAACGAAAATCTCACGTTAACTTTTCCTGCGGCGTTTTTTTTTTTTGGTAGTTAAAGCAAGATTTCTGTTTTTTTTTTTTT
>JAFIDM010009631.1:271072418-271082429 GCA_023159025.1 Thereuonema tuberculata | reverse complement strand
AAATCTCACATGGGGGGGGGGTCCAAATTTTTTAACGTAATTAATGGACGGCCCCTAATGAGATGATTTCCACTACGGATAGGAGGATGACCAATGTTGGAGGGTATGAATGTGTGAGGCACCAGACCAGTGGCAGACAGAACTCGATCCTGCCTCCACTGCTTCTGGAGCTCATGTGCTAGATCGGTGTATTTACTGATCTTGTCTGCGTGAGTTTTCTGCATGTTCTTGCTGATAGACACTGCAATATTAATGAGATAGGTCTGTTTGTTGACCTTATCAACAAGTGTGATGTGAGGTCTGTTGTGATGTATGGTTTTGTCTGTGTGAATGGTTCGGTCCCAGTATAGCTTATGTGAGGGTGATTCTAGTACGCTTTGTGGTGTGTACTTGTAGTATGGGACCGTTTTCTTAGTAAGTGTTTGTGTTTCTAGCTGTTGAGGAACGATCGACGCTACCTGATTGTGTCGGTGGAGGTAATCTGTTTGGGAGAGAAAGGGACAACCTGATATTATGTGGTCGATCGTCTCATGCGTAGTGTGGCATTTCCTGCATTTGTCGTCATGTGTGTTTGCATCGTGTAGAATGTGTTTCTTGTAGTTGCGTGCAGAGATGACTTGGTCCTGTATCGCGATCATGAACCCTTCAGTCTCCCCAAACAGCTCGCCACTCGTCAGCCATCTGTTCGACGCTTCCATGTCGACATGGTGATATCTGCCATGGAGTTCCTTATTATTATTATTATTATTATTATTTTCCCTGTACTAAATTTCTAACCTATCTAATCTCTTTCTTTCATTAATATTAATTACTTCTTACTACTGAGATTTGTTTTTAAATTAGCCTAGCTCATTCTTTTCTATACAATTTCCTTTCCTTACATCACATCTTCCATTTCCCCTCTCCCACTCTAACTTGTAAATACTAATAAACAATTTCAGTTTCGAGATCTACATTTAAAAACAATTTATTGAAGTGGTATTTTCCAAGCTCACCTACTACACTGTAAACTCTGTCTTTCCACTTCTCTTCTTCGTTTCTTGACTTCTGAATTCCGTCTATTCGAATCCCGTAGCTTACTCTAAATAACATTCTAAATCAGACGTCATTGCGACTTTCCACTGAATAATGAGTAAAAAAAACATAAATTTTTAAACTATATCATCCATCTTCTACTTATGTTAGCATTGAAGACTCATTCTCAACTATCACACCAGACTCTGATCAATCTTTCGCAAAATATTCATAGTACTGCAGCTAATTGGGACATGCTAATAGGTACTTTAGAAACATTGCACAAATTTCCTGATTTTCTACTTCTGACAGAAACGTGGGCCACAAATATACAGGTATTGCCGAATATTGAGGGATTTTCCACAGTTTCAATAAATAGAAATCACAGACAAGGAGGTGGTGTTGCTCTATGTTATAATAACAAGTTCAATATTATGAAACTTAATGAATTCACTTTTATCAATGTAGATTTAGAATGATTACTTAGTTTCAGTTGCTAATTTTATTAACCTCAACAATAAAAGAAGGATATTCGTAGGCGACTTTAATACAAACTTTCTCAATAGAAATGGCAAAACAATCATAGATATTATAACTTCACTGAATTGCTACTCTTTCTTCCCTCTCATAGACTCGTCACTCTGTTTCTCACTCATCTCACACTCTTTTGGATCAAATCTTTACTAACTTTCCTGTGCAGTCTAAAGGTATCCTGAACATTTTAATAACGGATCACGATCCACTACTCTTTACAGCTACAATTTCCAACTTATTTAAAAATCATACTTTCAAAAAGCCAGTAGCAATTAAAAAAAGGAAAATCACAACAAAAAATGTAAATAACTTTAAAAAATATCTTCAGACAATTAACTGTGTAAAAGAGTTGAAAGATGCAACATCTATGGATGAAGCAGTCACTAATTTCAATAAATTGTTCTTCACTGGATTCAAAAATACTTTCCGCCTCTCTGCATACCTAAGACTAATACATCTAACATAAATAAAAATCCATGGATTTCTTTGGATCTACTTAAAGAGATTCACCAAAAAAATAAGTTTTATGAAGCCTGCAAAAAGAATCCCACCCCTGACAATCTTCAACGTCTCAGAACTCTTCAAAACAACTTAAAATCAAAAATTAAATCGGCCAAAACCCAGTTACTATGAAAATGCCTTTAATGGTAGCATTTCTATTAAAGAGAAATGGAAGAATATTAATGAACTATTATCAACCTCAATTAAAGAAAAGCTTCCATCTCATCATTGAGAATAATTCCACTGATACTACTAAAAATTTAAATCATTTTCTGAATAAGCTACTTCCACACTCTTCCTCTTCTTCTCTTAATGTAAATAACATCTCTATATCTCACAACCAAACTCCTTCCTCCTATCTATCAACAATCTTCCCCATTGAAGTGGAATACAGAATTAAATCTTCACAAAAGTTCTTCTGGACCTGATGAGGTCTCCTTAATCTTCTTAAAAACATCGTAGATGAAATCTCTCTTCCTCTAGCTCACATATTCAATATGTCAGCCATAGAAGGCATCTTCCATTTCTCCTTCAAAGAGGCTAAAATTATTCCACTATGGAAATCAGGTGACGTGAACAATTTAGCCAACTATCGTCCTATATCTACAATTAACATGTTCTCAAAAGTCTTTGAAAAGCTCTTTCTTAATAAGTTACCTATATATTTGTACATCAGCAAAAACTACTTGCTCAACAACAACACGGTTTCACATATCGAAAAAATACTGAAACAGCTCTAATAGATTTTACAGAATTCATCACAAATCAAATGGCTTCAAAGCAAATTGTTTTAGGTTTATTTCTTGATCTCAAGAAAGCATTTGATTTAATTTAGACATCTTTCTAAATTAGTGCATTTCGGTATTATAAGTTCTCCATTGTCATGGCTAGCTTCTTATCTAACTAATCACCAATATCAATTAATTGTAAATGGCTACTTCTCCTCCTGGTTTTCTACATCCAAAGGCTTACCGCAAGGTTCCATTCTGTCTTCCCTTCTCTTCAATCTATTTATTAACGATCTCCTCCTCACTTCTCCTGCTAGCAAATGCATCTTCTATGCAGATGGCAGAACTTTTCTATTTGCTAATAAAACTATAAAGGATCTCAAGGAAAATGTTCAACAATCACTCCATCACCTTGAATATTGGCTGTGTTGAAATGATCGGACATTAAATACATCCAAAACGGTATATATATTTTTCCATCAAAAAAACAAAATCCTTTGCAAAGAGAATTTTTCTGTCACTTATAAAAATGCTGCCCTTCAGGAGTTGCATTCCTTCAAATATTTAGGTATCTTCCTCGCACAGGATCTTTCATGGAATTTACATATGCAACAAATTTCTTATAAAATCTCTAAACACTTGGGCATTATTAAAAAAACTAAACTTTCTATCGATTCAAATACTTCTAAAATTATACTGGTCCTTAATCCACTCAAACCTCTGCTATGGTATTGCAATAGGGGGCACCGCTTCTAAACTTTATCAAAAAATGATTCTTAAGGTACAAAAACACTTCCTGATATTTGTGGATGCAAAACCAATGCAGTACTCGACTAAATCTCCTTGGCATAAATATAAAGTTATCTCCTTCTATGACCTCTATAACTTAGTTAGCTCTCTTCACTTATAAATTACTTAATAAAAATATCTCTTCTTCTATCAACTAACTACTAAGCCACAGTTGCATCCTTACAATACAAGAATCTCTTCCACTCTATTCACTCCAAGAATCACATCAAATTATCAAAAAAGAGCTGTTAGCTATTCTGCTCCTTCTCTGTGGAATAAAATTCCCCATAATATTTGTGAAAATCCCAATTTAAAACAGTTCAAAAGAAAACTAAAACATCACCTGCCTACACTAGCATAACCTTCCACAATTTTACAATTATCATTCTTACCTTCTCTTCTCTTCAATTCACCAGTTATTTCCTTATTTTTCTGTTGTGAAGTAGCAAATGTCTACTCTCACAAATATCTTCCAACCTTTTCCTTTCCTCTTCCTTATTTTGCTATTTCTCTTGGTATTCTCTTTACTTTCCATCTATTGAGCTAGACTTAACCTCTTATCCAAAAATTGCTGTTCATGAATTATATGAAATTATTTAGCTATATATTTCATTATTTCAGTTATTTTACGAAGATTGTATATATCACCAGATCTAAACTCTACAATTGTTTCATTTTTTTCATACTTCTATTACAAATTAATTGTTCCTTTTTATCCACATTATATTATATTTTATTAGTTTCAATGTTTTTATATTTTGCTCTTTTTTTTCTCCATTATATGTTACCAGTAATGCCCTTTGTATTTTATTTTATTTTTCTTGCCTGTAATTGACTCCTGCCTGCCTTCTTGACAGGACTACCCTTAAGGCTTATGGAAGTCACACTCATATCTGTTATGTAATATCAAACTTTTGTAAGGCAAATAAATTATTACTATTAATTATTATTATTAAAAATAACTTCTTTATATTAAAATGCATACATCATAATCTTCTGTTATTCGGGAAAAAAAAAAAAAAAAAAACCTCCTTTAATCTGTCTATATTTCATCTTTTTTTTCAAAAGACTTCTTTAGGACAATTGTAGGAGAAGAACTGTCTTCCTCCTCTAGGTTGTTATGAATACAATTCGAATTAGCATTTTGAATTAACAGTGATAAAACAAATTGTATATATTGCCTACAATACAATTTGAATTAACAAGTTGCATACACTGCCCACAATACATAATAACTTTAGAATTATAAATTAACAAACAATGAACATAATACTTTAGAATTACCAAAAAAACAAAAAACTTGTAAAACTTTGTTATAAATCTTACAACCTTTGTAACATGTGTATTAGTAAATAAAATAAACATAAGAACACACAAATTTAAATTACTTTATAATTAAATTGCATAAATAAACAAACAACTGTTTCGGTATCGTTACAATCCCTTAGCAAGTTGCGTCTGTGGCGGGAAGTAAATGTTTAAAAAAGGCAGGAGTGGGTGGATAATGAGATGTGAAACGTTATGGAAGGTCACAGGATTTGCAGCAACGGTTGTGAGAAAGGGTAATTCACCTTGTGAAACGGGAGGGTGAAAGAATGGGAGGAGGAAAAAAGGAAGAACAAAACAACAACATTTATTCTTACTCTTGTTTTTGTTTTTTTCTCCTCAAGGAAAAAAAAATACTGTGAAAACCGTTAGACCAAATATGCAGAAACTTCGGATATGCTAACCCGCAATAAGGTGCATTTGTGAATCCTTTGTGCTTTTCAGTACTTTTCCAATTTCACTCTATGAATGGAGGAATTAAAGGTTTGATTTCAGTTATTCCAGGTTAAGAACTATCCTACTTCCTTATTCCATCAGATTTCCCAAAGCAGCCTCTACAAAATTTACATCAACCTACAGACCGTACCCAACAACAGCAAATATATATCCTTTGCCTTTATCCAAGCTTGGAAAAACCGTTACGATCTCTATTCGCACCCTTTAACTCTCATTTAGCTTAACTAATCAATTAAACAGAATTATCAATCATAACAATCACAGTCATGCCTTGGATTATAAAATCACCAATAATGTTATTTATCTTATCAAATGTGATGATAACACATGCCAATTCATTGGGCAGATTTCCCATCCCCTTTTCAAAAGATTAAAGGAGCATTCTAGGGCCAATACAAATAATAACCAAAATCATCAACGGCTAGGCATGCGCATGATATTAAACATCATATTTCCCCAATAATGCCATCATTATTCATCATGAAAATGATGATTTTAGAAGACTTGTCGCCAAATCATATTTCATTACATGCAATAGTAATAACTACAATGACAATATACCCATCCCTGAAGTTTCTGCATATTTGATCTAACGATTTTCACAATAGTTTTTTTTTTTTTCTTGAGGGCAAAAAAAAAAAAACCAAGAGTAAGAATAAGTTGATGTTTTGTTCTTCCTCTTTTTTCCCTCCCATTCTTTTGCCTCCCCTTTCTCAAGGTGGATGACCCTTTCTCACAATTTTCGCCACCAATCACGTGACTTTCCATAACGTCACACACTTCACTATCCACCCACTCCTCCTGCCTTTTTTAAACATTTACTTCCTGCCACAGACGCAACTTGATGAAGGGATCGGAACGATCCCTAAACAGTCGTTTGTTTGTTCTTTGCTATGTTTTAGTAATTTAAATGTGTGTGTTCTTCTTATGTTTATTTTATTTGTTGTAAATCAACCAATATTTCTCCTCTTTGTTTTATTATTATATGGAAAGCAAAGAAAAAATTTTGGCTAATTAATATAACGAAGAGGAGAGAAATATTGGTTGATTTAAACGAAGTTTTTACAAGTTTTTATATTTTTGTAATTCTAAAGTATTATGTTCATTATTTGTTAATTTATAATTCAAAAGTTATTATGTATTGTGGGCAGCATATTCAACTTTTGTTGATCATTGTTAATTCAAAATGCTAATTCAAATTGTATTCATAATGACTTAGGAGGAAGATAGAGTTCTTCTCCTAAAATTGTCCTTTTGCAAATATAGATGAAATATAGACAGATTAAAAGAGTTTTTTTTTTTTTTTTTTTTTCAAATGACAGAAGATTATGATGTATGTATTTTAATTAATATCATATCTGAAACCTCAGTCTTTAGCTCTAATCATCAAAATAATTGCTGATGATTATAATAGACTTCTGTGGGAGTCATCATCTTAATACTAAGACTACTTAATGAATTATTTTTAATAGGTTCACAGCCATTTTCCCCTGCAAGCAGCATACATCTTTAAAATTACTTCATTTACACATTACATGTTTACTTGTAATAGCAAGGAGGCTTACAATGCGTGTATTGAAATAAAGAAAAAGTTAAAATAAATAAAACACTCACAAAATTGTTAGGAGAGAATTATAAATATGGTAATAATCTGACAGTTTCGGAATACTGCACGTATTCCTTCATCAGGGACGGCACAAACATATAAGACATTAAAACAACATTTAAGACGACACGAGGTGGGAAGGCATGTTGAAAATGAGGGAAGTGAGAGGATTGTGCAAGTTTAGCAGTAATGGCGGGCGTTTTGCCCGCCGGTGATGGGGTTGTAAGCTTTAAGCTGGATTATGTGTATTGATTCAGCTAGAAGACGGTGGGATAGTTTATTATGGTGGGAAAGGGGTTTAGCAGCTGAGAATTTAAGAAGCTGAGAAGACCCCCCCCCCCAACTTCTCAGCTGCTAGACCCCTTTCCCACCATAATAAATAATAAACTATATAGATTTAAAGATATTAAAATTTCTAAGAAAAATCCAAATAGTTCCTTTTTTCAGCTTTAGAATAAAGGATCCTTGTCAGTGAATCATTTCAAAACAAAATTAATTTGTCACTTACCATCTGCAAATAGATTTCTCATCCTAAGTCTTTGACTCTTCATCCCTAAATTCTGTCTCTTACAAGATTGACTAATGCAAAATTTCCCTGATAAAAATGCTTTTTGAAAGGTAATGATATAGCGAACTAGGTAGATTCAGTTTAGTCACAATAAGGGTTTCAAAGAGTATCTGTAGTCTTTAAATGTTTTCAATCATACAAATCCACAATTTCAGTAGATTGAAAATAGAATATCAAATAGCAAATTACTTTTTAAAGAATTAACATTTCTATAAATTTATGTATAATAATATATATCACTTGATTGTAGCAGCCAAGCAGTCTCAGACAATCACTGGTTATTATGATTAATTCAGAGTTCAATTTCAAACAATTCATTTCAACTCTTTTATTTATATATATACATTGTATAATATAATAGATAGTATTAATAGATTGAATATATGTTTCTGCTTATTTTTAGGAAGATGAAATTGAAGCCAGTCTACGAGAAGTAAACAAAATTTTGGGAGAACCTATTTCTGATGGAACTCTGCCATCTTTATCTGCTAACCAGAATGTGAAAGAACAAAATTTATTTACTGTGGAACACAGGTAATTTACATCCAGATATTGTAGTAAAAAGAAATTCCAGTAGAACCCCTCTCGTCCGCCCTCGGCTGGTCCGCCACTCCGGTTGATCTGACCGTGCTCGAGCCGGCCGAATTTGTCCCCGACTCGTCAGTGACTCACCATCCGTCGCGCCATTGTATTGTTTACTTGCATATACAGTGACGGTAGATGGTGAAAACGCTCTTAAGAATCGCAAAACATTGAAAAAGCCTAAACTTGAACTGCTTGACAATTCAGTAAATCCGTATATTTTACTGTAAATCTGTATTTTTCTGTATTTTCTGATAATCCGACCTTTTTTGCGTTCCGACCATACCCCCAGTCCCAAAGGTGACGGATTAGAGGGGTTCTACTGTATGTAATTTCATTTTCTGTGCCAAAATTAATTAATTCCATAAAAGAAAAGAAAGATGGTGTTACTGAATTGAAATTCACAGTGATCGACAAAGAAGAATTTTATGTATCATGCTTTTGTCTGATTGTCAGATCCTTTCTTTTTTCCTTTTGAAGATTTTGTATCAATAAGCTACACATTTTCCTACAGCCTATTGAAAATAGAATTTACATAATGAGAATATATTTTGGAAAATTGCTGAAAGATATATCTAGTATTGTTACCTCCTTTACTAACATTATGAATGATGTCATAATATTTATGTTTTTAGAGAGCAGCAAATTGTAGGAACTCCATTTTTGTATCAGAGAAAAGTATCAGAAACAAATCTGTGCACTTAAAAAAATTTTTTAGAATTAGCAAAGTAATCTTCGTTATTGTAACGTTGAAACGCTGACACACAAAAGGAAATTTAAAAAGTTTATATATACATTAAAAAATATATACAAAGAACTGGATTTGATTCTTTAACGAATATTTTTAATGTGTATATAAACTTTTTAAGTTTCCTTTTGTGTGTCGGCATTTCAACGTTACAGTAATTTTTGCACATGTTAAAATTCTACACTTAATCTTCATTATTAGCACAAAGTTGTAAATGCATTTGTGTTGATACAATAATTTTTATCTAATTTTATACATTCTATTTTATGTTTATTAAATTTTTTATTTTACATTTAATTTAAATTATCTTTGAAAAATTATTTAGGCATCTGAATCCTGACAATGAAATGAAAAGAATATTTGGATCAAAAGTAATCCAAGCTGAACAGAGGTAATCTTACTTTACTATTCTTTTTTATGAACTAAAATTAATTGCAAAGAGATAATAACTATCTCTCAAAATAAATTAAATCACTAAATTAGTAGAGTCCTTGCAGTTTAGTTTTTATTTTAATGCTTCATTACATTCAATATGACAAAAGAAAAAATAACTATTGTATTATAATCAATAAATAAGATTACTCATTTATCAAGACTGATTCTACATCAAATATATTCCACTGTATATCCATTATAACTAATTTTTATTTCTTAAAGCTGTTAAATATAAAGTATGTGTCCTCAACTATTACAAATTAGCCAGCAGACAATAGACCAATATACAGTATATGTGCCTAAAATATGTGGTAGAAAGCTTCAAATTTAATTGCATAAAAGTTAGATTTTTTTCTAAATAATCATAAAAATTTAATGCATTTTTTAGCATAAGGGCTTCATAAAATAACAGATGTAGCAGTTTTACCATAATAAAATATGATTTTACAATTTAGGCATTTTTAGCTGATAAAAGATTTTATCTTACCATTATAAAATGGGTAGTGTACGTATGTAATATGTATATCATTAAATTTTTTTATGAATTTCAGTAAAAGAAGAGGTAGAGGAAGAGGCCATGTTAGATCAACCTGGCTTGTCCAATTTCGTCAGAATTGGCCACATGTTGGTAAACCAGGTAAGAAGTTCATTCTTACTAGTATTGTCTTTGTAATTGAACTTTCTATAATTGAAATAAACTGACCAATTTGACTATCTTTTGTAT
>JAFIDM010009631.1:271058273-271072018 GCA_023159025.1 Thereuonema tuberculata | reverse complement strand
GGATGCTTGTTTAACGATTGGCTGGATTCTTATATTTCCTTCAAAATAAATATATATATATATATATATATATATATATACATATACATACACACACACTTACCAGATATGGGCATAAAATAATGGTGGGGTTTCAAAGACATGTATTTTCTGTAATGCTTAGCGTATACAGTTATGACATCTCTTAATTTGAAGTGTAACTGTCCAAGTTTGAGGTGCATCAGTCAAAGTCCCTCAATGTGCACACCTTCGTCACCCAGTACGTATCCAAGCAGTAGCCTTAATTCTTACTTGATTCAGTGAAGCATATCTGGTGTGATGGCCTCCACAACATGGGTGATCCTTTCCTTGATATCACTGGTGGATATGAGCATTGAAGGTACACATACATGTTATCTTTCAAGTATCCCCAGAAGTATCGTCGTCACATGATGTTAAGTCTGGTGATTGTGGTAGCTATAGCAGGAGGTGGTTATCTGCATTTGTAGCACATCTAATGCAGCTCTCTGGAAGAACATGATTGAGGACATGTCACACATCATAATAGTAATGGGGAGAAGCGCCATCCTATTGGAAAATGTACTCGTAATCACTATCCAAGATTGGAAACAACTAGTTTTCCAATATGTCCTGGTAGGTGGAACCAGTTACTGATGCTTTGGCAAAGGAAAAAGACCCATACACTTTCTTGTGCAATACAGCACAAAAGACGTTGACCTTAGGTGAATCATACTGGTACTCAATTACAGCATGCAATGGCGCTGTTCCCGATGTATGGACATTGTGCCTATCGACCTTTCTGCTTCCATGTCATCATTTTCAGAGTCAATGCCACCAAGCGGGCATAAACAGAAACTTGAGCCCCTGCTTTTCAACACTATGCATACATTACAATTCGTAACCAGACACAAACAACGCTACACATTTTTGAAACCCCACCATTCTTTTATAAACCATTCTTAAAAAAAAAAGTGAGAGCTGTGAAACTTGATGGGCAAATTCCTTTCGGCTAGATATGCAGATATTTAAAAAATTTTTGCCAGTGAACACTCCAGGTGTTTCCAGAGCATATGAGAATGGCATATTCTGAATCCAATATATATGAAGCGGTGTTCAAGTGACTGGTTTTGCAGTTTTGTTTTTTTAAGTGGTCTATGAAGATGCCTCTATCATGCATCTGCTGGCAGTTCCAGCAACTGAGTAAGTTTGAGAGAGGTTATATCATAGGCTTAAGAGAGCCAGGTGGTTGTATAGACTTGTAAGTTGCTGTCTTAGTTAGAGCTATGTTGCAGTCAAACAATCTAGGCAGCAGTGAGACCAGACACACAATTACCACGAAGGATCTATATATCCTAAGGAACAAGTGCTCAAAGGATCAAGTGATCATGAGAACAGCCATAATGACAATACTGGCATTCCTGTCCTCTATCCTTTTAAAGACACATAACTTCCTCTATTTATCATGTAGTATCATGTATTCAGCAATGACTGGAATAGATGGGACTTCATTCTCAGACATCTACCACTGACCATCCAGCATAGGCAGTACGATCTGAAGTAGTGTCGCACCCAGCAATCCTGGACAATGTCCAGTTGGAGTCATGTTGTATTCAGTGACAAATCCCACTTCTCTCTTGGCACAGATGATCACTGTATGCCTATATGGAGGAGATGTGGTATTTGCTCCATTCCGGCTGCAGTAGTTGAATGACACATGGCCATCACACCTGGAGTTACAGTTTGCTGGTTATGGCAGCAGATCTTCCCTAGTTAGCCACAAGGAATTTTTGACAACACACCTGTATGTTGACAGCATTCTGTAGCCAGTTATATTATCTATGCTGTCGTGCCTTTCAGGGGCTATTTACCAACATTATAATTCCAAACCTCACACGGTGTGATTCTCTCAACATTGCCTCTAGGGTTCATTCTCTTGCTAATCAAGCATGTCTGGGATATGTTGGTAAGGCAGTTGTAGTTATCACAGAAAATGTGACTGAACTACCCCAACATTTGCAGAATATGTGGCAGAATGTGCCACAGGACAACATTTAACTATTGATTGACTCCATGTCACATTATATATCAGCTTGCATTTCCTCAATTTACTATATATTAAAATGTGACTCTGTAATAAAAAGTCCTTTTGCAATAAAAATGTATTTTTTTTTAATATTATTATTCTTTACATACTCAGTGCGTGTGTAGAATTTCATAGCGATAGATTGCTTTCTTTAGGGTGTGTTATTTTTTTTTGCAACGGTGTGTGTTTCTTAAGTGCTGTCACAGAATATTGTTCTATAGCACTACTTAAATAGAAACTAGAGGATGAGAATAATATAGAGCACATTCTACTTGTTCACTGATATTGGTAAAGTAATTATCCCATTAAGCTGCAAAATACCTATTTCCCTTTACGGAAATTCCATCCTTAATTTGATATTTTAATAAATTTACTGTGTGTAATGACCAAAATAAGAATTTATATTAAATCTGTTGTTTGTACAACGAAAAGAAGATATGAAATTCAGTTAAGCTTTTAAAAACCAAATTTGGATTGTCGTCTTTTTTTGATTATCTTGAAGTACTTGTCTTTTACTTATTGATCACTATATTCCTATTATTGATCAAATATTCACATCCTTAATTTTTCATGTTATATAGCGTAAGCTCTTGAATTTGGATAGTTTAGTTATTAACAATTTCTATTAAAAAAAAAAAAACTTACAAATATGATATTAAACTTAGAAACATTAAATTAATTAATGGCAATACTAAAACATAAACAAATCTTTGTTGCTTAAAGCAGTTTCATGTTAACAATACTTACTTATATAAAGATGATATTTATATAACTTGTAAATTTCATTACATGTTTAGAACTATATGTAAATTCTTCATTGTAGTATTTTTCCATTTATCTGACTCAGTTTGGAAACACTAGGATAATAAGTAATAGTGACTGAAAATAAGTGTCCTACATTGACCTATGAGTCATTTTATCTGCCAAAGTTATACAGTTTTTATCCTGCAAATCCCAGCACTTGAATATTTTTCATTATATTTTAGTTTGCATTTTTAAAAATTTATTTCTACTTCCTTCTACAGGCATTAGCATGAGTCTTAAAGAAACCAAAGGCGATATAATGTACTTCAGCTTTGAACACAGTCCTCACTATCAACAGATTCAGTTTCAGTTTCTTGATGCTGTTGACAGCTTTAATCCTGATAATATAATAGTAAGCTATTTCATATTGATTGATTAAATTGATATAAAAATAAATTGCTTTCCCCGATTATCCGAGTTTCTGCTTTAACCGAGCTATTAAATATTTCTAGGATTTTTTTCGCAAATTAATCTTCGTTCATCTAGTCATATGACCCCCTACCTGGAATCGGGGAATGGTTTCGACACTGCTGGGTTATCCTTAAAAAAATGCCGAAACATTATTGCAGAAAAATGCCAAAGTAACGTAAAACAAAAAACAATTAAAGACTTTTTTAAGTAAAAGAACTCTTTCAATATGAATTGTATGTGGCGTATCTGTATAACTTCTGTATTTGTAAGATATACATTTAAACCTAGACGACTTATTTTATTTACAATTTTCGGTTTAACCGAGTTTTTCGGTTATCTGAGTTAGTTTTGGTCCACATTAACTCGGATAATCGGAATTCTACTGTATTTTTAAGTATTTGAAAGTTAAGACATTACCATCTTTAAGGTTGTCTTGTACTTGGCTTAATCATGTATGTTTGTTTTTTTTAAACATGTCAAATTGATTACAGGACATTCATCTGATAGCATATATTCAAATCTTATATATTTAAATATTCATATATATTTAACTTATATATTTAAATATTCTCATATTTAAATAAGAGAAAAGAGGATTAATTTATATTTATTTTAAGATCTCATTAATTAATCTATTAATTTGAAAGGTTTCTTTAATAAGAAAATAGAAATAAAGTTGTGAATAAAATAAAATTTAATATAGAAGGAATACTCTTTTTTTTTTTTTCTTTCTAATGTACATGTTATGATGATTATTTGTATAAAAGTTAAATAGCAGTTTTTCATTAGGACCCTGACCTAATCAAAGTATATAGCTGCTTTTAAATTGTAACTCGTAAACATAACGATGCTGTTCAAAACATGATTAATAAAGGTGTTTATAACTGCCAGTAAGTGGTTTCATAGTGTTAAAAAGTCCCACTACAGGCCTATGTGGCCCTTGGGGTAGCTGGAGATAAGGCTCCCAACGTTCCCTGACCAATGGGACTAAGTTGAGATTGGGTGGACAGCTCAACATCTGCCAGCTGGTAAGAAACCCGGTACCCATTCTACAGAGGGCAAAGTCAACACCCCCTACATAAGAAAGCCTAGACACTGATCTGTGACGCCACGAGTTGTCGTCCTACCCACCGAATCTTGAAGAGAATTTTTTATTTTTTCTGCAATTTACATCCGAGATTTTTTCTCTATTAAATTATGTCGTTAAATATGGTAATTTGAATTATTGAAATGATAAAGTTATTTTAAAATTTTTAAAAAAGTTAATTACAAATTTTTTTATTAATTTTCAAAAAAATAAATATTTAGATGTATCTCTAAAAAAAAAACGAAAGTAACTTCGAAATTGAAACAAACACTTTCATAATTATCAACATGCATAATTTCAGAACTTGAATCTTTTTCTTCTTTTTTTTTTATCTTAAAAAATGGTATTTTAAACAGGTGAATAAATTTCAAAGTCACAAATAAGAAATTAAAGATGAATTCAAAGACTGAAATAAGTGAATAGATGCATGTTTTGTAAAAACTGATTATTTAATTTCATATTTTAAAACTAAAACCGAAACATCCTTAATAGGAGATTTTACACAAGCTTTGCTAATATAGAACACTTTTTTTTTATATTTGAACAATTTTCAATTGCATCATTGTCAGAAATGTGTATTATTGTATGATTAAAGAAGTCAATATTACCTTTGTTACAATACTTAAATTTTATTATCTAATAAGTAAAAGTTAGTATTACATATTAAAATTTGCTGTTCAAACCAGACATTGTTATTAAAAAAAAAAATCACAATCGTAGATGCATATAAAATACAAAATTTCCAAAAATAAATAATAAATATAAAACTATGAAATGGTAAAGTTAACATTTTTGCAATGTCTTCAATTTATGTTGTTTTGTAAGGTTTTGAATAGTGATTTTATCATTTTTTAATTTTCAGCAGTTATTTAAAAATACATTTGTTGAAGAATGAATGATAACTTTCAAAATTTCTTGGGATTCATGTGCTTTTGGACAACCATTCAAGTTTAAAAAAAACAAGTTATCATTAAGTAATTCTAATGTTACATAACATACAATAACATTGAATACAATAAACTACAAAAAATAAGCAATTCAGCTGAATAACAATGTTTATACTTATTGACATTTAAAGTTGATAATTATTCTGAAATAAAATCAATTAAAAATTATTTTTTCAGGAATTAAACATTTTAGCTCTGTTAATAAATCTTTAATCATATGCAAGTTATTTAGATTGTCATTAGTTTCAGATCTGCACGACATAGACTCTAATTTATTTAATAAACTTAGAAAGGTCATTTATGTTATTAATTTTAGCAGGAAGTAAAAATTTATCAAGTGAATTAAAAGAATTTTTTTTTTTTTTAATAAATACAGACACATTCAATGCTGAATCAATCAGCAATGATTTCTGAATTTCAGGAGCTGATTTTGATGTAATATATAAAATATTGTACTAATTATTGAATAGATGACAGTCCAGAAATTTGTCAAAGATTCATGTTGTAGACATACCTTCAGTTAATCAAGACTTCTGACTGTTTTCTTTAAATCATATTGTTCGTTTCGATGCAATGCTTGTTTCAATGGCTCTATGTAATGCTTTTATTTCCATACGGAGTCTTTTCTTTTTTAGGAGATTCTCTTAAACTTGATGTAGATGAAAGGTAATTGGTCCATCAGGAAACTGACTTGGAATCTTTCAAGCGAGGATATGAAATTGGGGCTTTGATAAGTTTTCCTGGTTTTTCATCAAACATTTCTATCTCACGTAGAATTTCATTGGGTCGGAAGTGTAATTCACATACCTGTGCAGTCACAAATTTCTGAATTAGTGATTTAATAATACATATTGATACTAAATAGTTTTAGCATTATTATAAAGTAACTAAAATCTTCTACATGACATTAGCATTTCCTATTAATATTACTTCGATTATTTTTTTTTCTTTTATATAAAGTCAAGAGCAACTTAGGAAACTAAGTTACAATTCATATTTAATATCACCTATATTAAATTCATTTTTATTTTTCACAATGTATTTTATTTCCTACATTATTGATAATATAAGAACTAACTAATTAAATTTACACCCCCTATTTAAAATAATTCCAAGTTATTATTACAGTGTAGTTCGTGGAATTATTTATCACAGAAAATTTTGTGAATAAAGCAATATTAGTAGAGCATGTTTTACAACAAAATCTCTGTTTTAAATGACCTAACGTCTTGATGTTCGATATAATAGTGAACTTCTAATTAGCTTTTCATTTAATTTTTTCGATATATTTCATTATTGCAATCAAATTTTCAATATCTTGAAATTACACCCCCCTTTATTGTACTCAAAATTTATTCTTTAATGTCAAAATGTCAAAAAGTGGCCACATTTGTATTTTAAAAGAAAGTGATTTTACATAGAAAAAAAAAAAAATACTACAATTAAAAAATTTAAGAAAAATTTATGTAAAGCTAACTGTAAACTATTGGCATATCATACATACAATTACAAATAAAAATAATGACAATAAAATCGAATAATAATAACTTAAAGAAATTAGCAAAAAATAAAGGAATAGAAAATGTTTTAAATAAAAATAGAAAATAGTTTTGTAAATTTAGAAAACATTTCAAAATCGTAAGACTGTGGAACTAAAATGTTGCTAAAACATTGAAGTCAAGCAAATGTCTAACTTGCTACTAGTAATAAAATGTAATTATTTATTAAAATCCACAACACAAACTTCTGAAAATCATTTATTAAAAATAATAAATGATTAGAAGAAGTTTGTCTTGTGGATTCTAAAAAAATAAGTTTAAATATCTGTTTGTATCTAAGTTTGTATCTGTTACAAAAATATCCAATGATTACTTTGCACAAATCTTAAATATATTTTATCTTGAATTTACTTTCTTCTAAAAAGAGTTTCTATTTTAGTTTTAAGAATTTGTTGTTTTAGATTTATTTTTCTTGCGTGATGTATGGTGGTGTAAAACAAGATGAACATCTGGGGAGATATAACATAACCCTGGGAGATTAGAAGGGATATTGAATTGGAATTATTGACCATTTTTGTATCTGTTACAAATATATCCAATAATTATCTATACCCACAGGGTTTTTTATTCTTCTATTTTTTGATTATTGTTGTAATTCCAAATATAGTTAGTTATAAAGCCATCGAGTTATACTTGTTCATAGGACTAATATCCAAAACTTTATTACAATTACATGAAATAATGTATCCTAAATTTTTCGAAAGTATTTTCCATTTTTATTTAAAACAGATTCAATTATATCTATGAAGAATAGTAAACTATGTAATGAGACAGCTACAGTGTGTTTTATTCTTCTTTAATTTTTCATATTCTACCCATGATTAACTATCAATGGTGGACATAAATTGACAATTGGACATACATTTTCAAAAACGTATTTTACGTAAACTTATTTTTTTTACAGATTTAAAATTACTTTCTTTTAAAATACAAACAAAGCCACACTTTTTATTTGCTGCTTTTATTTTTCAAATAATAATTATATTTTAATATCATACCTCCTTCTTAGATCACTCCTCTTCATATTATATATTAGAATCCACACAACACAAACTTCTTCTAATCGTTTATTATTTATTATTTTTATAAATGATTAAAAGAAGTTTGTGTTGTGGATTTTAATAAATAATTACATTTTATTACTAATAGTAAGTTAGACATTTGCTTGACTTCAATGTTGGCAACATTTTAGTTCCACAGTCTTATGATTTTCTGTGTTTTCTAAATTTACGAAAGCATTTTCCATTTTTATTTAAAACATTTTCTATTCCTTTATTTTTTGCTAATTTCTGTAAGTTATTACTGGATTTCATTGTCTTTATTTGATTTTATTGTCATTATTTTTATTTTTAATTCTATTGGTGATATGCCAATAGTGTAATATTAGTATTACATAAATTTTTCTTCAATTTTTTAATTGTAGTATTTTTTTCTTTATTTTTTTTTTCTATGTAAAATTATTTTCTTTTAAAATACTAATGTGGCCACACTTTTCAGTTATTGCTTTTATTTTATAAACAGTAATTATATTAGTATCATTTTAAAATTAAATATTTTGCTCTGCAGCGCCGTCCATATTTACCTTGAGTGCTCGGTCGCCAGCAAGAGATGGGGTGACGTCATGCGTGGCTTGCAAAGAGTGATGATGTCCCATGACAATTTCTTGTAATTTTAGCAATTTTTTTTACACCCTTCCAGTGCGTATCGGAGGCTTAAATTTGGTATACAATAACTAGTTTCCATCCATCCATAGTTTTCTGTCCGAAGACAGGTCCAGTTCTATGGAGGTCTCACATGGATCTCCTAGAAACACCTGAGGAAAGGTACTGGGGGTGGTTTCCCGTTGCCTGCCCCAATAACTAGTTTAGGTATTAAATAAATGGTAAAATTTTAAAAGGAGGTTTCGGCCTGTCAAACCTAACCATTCCCTTGTAAGATATATTTGTCTCATTGGAAACTTGATCTTAGATGCAAAAACCACCATGAACGTTTATTTATTTCTGTCTCTGAAGGAATAAATTTTTGCTTCTGTGTTTGGCTTTCAAATCATCAACTGTCCCTTGAGTCTGAAGAGACTGAAAATTCGCAGTAATGACTATTGAATGGTGAAAAAAATGGTTGAATTAAAGGGAAATTGGAACACCTAGCAAGCAGATCTGGTAATTGTGGATGACAAAGGGAAAAAAAGATAAATAAAACATCCATTCCTACATTTAGTCAGGTTTTACAACCATTGGTATATTGTAGTATTTTCAGCTTTGAAAATCATCTGTACACTGTGTACCATATATACTCAAGTAAAAGTCAATCTCATGTAAAATTTCGACCCCCTATTTTGGCCAAAAAATTTGGAGTTTTCCATATATCTCATGTAAAAATCGACCTGGTTCTTAACGGATAACAGATCAACATTTGCAATTTCTTAAAGTTCATTATCGAAGAAGCACTGTAATTAATGTGACAGAAAAACACACTACTTCATCTGCTTGCCTTTCACAGATGTAAACAGTCACCTGTAGGACACAGCTAGGCCTAGGCTGAAATTCATAAACACTATACTACTGTATTACTGCATCAGTATATCACACTATCTTTTCTAGGTCGATATGCATTAACTTTGTTATTACTGTCGGTTTCATATTGTCAAAATTTTGTTAATAAAATACTACTGATCTACAGTATTTTTTATTACCTTTTTGCTCTTGTTTCATGGCATAAAATAATGTATACCAACATTTCTTTCTGCCTTCATGTAGGATTCGATTAGAAAATAACTTTTATCAGAAAAAATAGCTTAAAATGTTAATTTAAACATTAAAAAAACATTAGACAAAAAAACAGAGGGAAATGAAGGAATTTTGGCATGAAAATTTTAAAATGTATCAGGTCGAAGTCAGGTCTCTTAACATCTCTTTGCAGCTCAGTTGACCTCAGCAGCCATATAGCACTCGTGGAATACAGTCGTACAGTTGAGGGTTAAAAAAATTTCTCTGTCATTGTGTGTAAAAATATCCTCCAGAAAAAATAAGTATACAGCAGAATTTAAACTAAAAGTTATTGAAGTTGCTGAGAAGACAAATAACTGTGTAGCAGCAAGAGAATTTTGTGTTTCAGAGAAACTTGTGAGAGAATGGAGAAAGATATCAAACAAACATCAGAAAATGCCAAAAAGAATATGTGCTAACAGAGGTAAACCTAGCAAGTGGCCACAATTCAGCATCTATTACTTCAAAAGTAATATCCACGTAATAGTTAACCCCACATATTTAACCTTAAAAAATGGTCTAAAAATTTTGATTTTTGCTTGAGTATATACAGTGAGCACTTTTATTTATTTTTAACACTTCTAAACATTTCTCTTTCCTTGCTTTTTAGCTGTTAAATTAGATTGAGCACAAGACAAGAAAATTATCCTATAATAAGAAATTTTTGATTAATATGAAAGGTTTCTTAAAAAAAAAAAAAAAATCTGTCTTTTGACCCTTTAGAAGATAATCTCTAATGATGCCTGGAAGAAGCTGTCACTTTGTGCAATAAATTGCAAAAAGGGAGGGAGGCCGGTTCATCTTTTATCATTATAACTGAAGTGCAATGCACATATTTAAATCTTCCATTTCATCACACATGTATATGTATGCAAAGTTGACCATATAAAGCAAATAAGTCAAGACACCTACACTAAAAAGCAAATTTTTAAGGTATTTTTGATCACTTCTTAAATCTAAGTAATAAGAAAAATTGTTTATTAATAATGAAATTGCACAAACCATCATATTATATTTCAAATCTTTGATGTATTCCATGATATTCTTGAGAAAGAGGTGATAAAAATATCTTGAAAATTTGCCTTGAGAGGAGTTATGTGACTATTTTGTTTTAAAAATTACATTCTAATTCTTAAGTCCATGCAAATAATATCATATGTCATTGTTTCCTTTCAAAACATGTTACTTTTTTCATTTATTTAAAATATGTATCCTAATCGTGAATTACAATTAGTTGTCATATTTATATACATTTAAAATTGCTTTATGATGTGTTTCGTCCCTAGTTGGGGACTTGCTTGGACGTTAAATTTTTGTTGTGGTTGGGATTTATATAGTGCTCAATGGTTTGATTGGAGATGCTATTATTAATAGTAGATGTGGTCCTTATGAACCATGATTCCTTAAGAGTGAGGGAAAATATATTATTAGCTCTACTTAATATTTTTAATGTATTTTAAATGTATATAAATACAACAACTAATTGTAATTCATGATTAGGATATATATTTTAAATGAAAAAATAACGTTTTGAAAGGAAACACCGACATATTATATATTACATGGTAATGACTAGACTCGTTTATTTAAGAATAAAAAAAAGTGACCATGTTCATTTGAGTGAAACCAGTTTTCTATAAAAAATTAAAAATCATTTGAATTATTCTTTCAGTATGCATTAAAAGTTGACAAAGTTTTAAACATATTATGAAAATATGGCAACTTCTGTCCTTGATGTTCAACCTTAAGATGGGTCTTGATCTAGAGATTTTTCTTTTTGTCCTTACCAGTCATTTCTATCCTGTTTTTTTTTTTTTTTTTTTTGTGTGTGTTTCTTCCAATCATCTAACACGGTACTTCTTCATTGATGAAAGTGTTGATTTGTTAATAATTTGTCACCTGCTGAAATAATTAAGAGGACAGTGACCTAAAATTATAAAATAAAAAGTGATCTTTTTAGATAATTTAACTTAGTTTCAGGATATGCATAATTGAACTATATATGTTACAATGAAACTACATCTAAAATACATCTACATCTAAGATACATTTTATTATTTGTGTAAATCCTTTTTTTTTTAAATAAAAACAATTTTTGATTTGCTATTCTAGACAATTATAAACATGCATCCATATCATGTAGATGCTCTTCTCCAGTTAAGTGAAGTTTGTAAAATGGCTGAAGATCTTCAAATGGCTACAGAACTTATAGGTATGTAAAAACATTTCGTGTTGACCAAAGGTTTTCTTTTCCTTTTTTTCTGTTTTAAAGTCACCTGAAAAATTAAGGAAATATGAATTGTTCTCAACATAATTTAAATTCTGAAAATAACTTACACAAATAAAAATTCTTTGATAAAAAGGATTTTATTTAGCAAGTTAATACTCCCTCCATCCGAAAATATGGTATACATTTTAAAATTATTTGTGTTTTAAAATGTATAACATATTTTCAGATGGAGGGAGTATATAAAATTGTTCAAGTTAAATTATCTATTAATAGATAATTTGTATGTCAACCTTTGCTCAACATAATAAAAAGAAAAATGATAAATGACAATTTTATAATCATCCTTTCCTCTTGCTATGAATGCCACCTCATAACGCCAAACAGACAATTCAGTTTCCTCTATTGACATGTTACATCCATATGTTTTTAGTTTCTGGTTACTTTGTTTTCAGCGTGGTTTTGGGTTTTTTTTTCCCTGTACCATCAATTTAATCTACTAGACAGCAGTTTTCTTCTTGTTAGATCTACAGTATTGATGCATTTTCTCTTACTTCATCATGATGAAAGTGTCGACCTAGTCCTCTGTTTTTCTACTCAACCAATCCAAACTTCATTTCTTGGTATCTGTCTGATTTGTCATAGTAAGCACAGTCAACCAGATGCTTTTGCTTTATCCTGTCACCCATTCACTTCTTCTTGTCAGAAGTTAAAGTCTGAAAGGTATTTTGTATAAAACATAAAGAACATTTACAAAATTGAGTCCATCTAATTTGCATCATTTTGGGAAATGTAAAAGTTTCTTATACATTTGCCTCATTGAGAATAATGGAGAATAATAGAAAGTCTAGAAGGAAGTTGATCACAGACCCATTTGCATGAGACTTGAACAAGCAACTGTGAATAATTTGAAAACCGTGACAATATATTCAGGAGACTGATGAAATTCCAAGAAAGCTGGATAAGGAAATCTAGAGAGAAGCAAATCATCTGGATTACCACTGGGTCATTCCATGTTAATTCAACTAATTTTTAAATAATTTTTCGCATCACCATTTTTGATTTTGATGAAAATTTGTGTGCGCATTCTACCTACCTCCTAGACCTTAGAAATGTCTTTGGTACATTTTTTAAAAATTTACCCCTTCACATATAGGTAATTTTATGCTGCAGCCGAAAGCAAAAAAATGGTATTTCAGAACTTTATAATAATTTTTTTTAATTTTTTTTATATAAATGTTCCTAAATTTGGGTTTCTCCAGCTAAGAAAAAATGGCGGGTCAAAAACCAAAGCACATGTTGTCAAGTGTAAAAAAAAAGTGTGCAAGGTGGATTAGGGATGGGTGGTTGTGTCCTTGAAATTTCTAACTATTCGTGTGGTGTTGAGTATCACATCCTTTTGAAGTTGTGCATAAGTGTTTTTGTGAAGTCCTAGTGTTTCTGAGGCTGTTGTGCAAATGTGTGAGGCACCACCAGTGGCAGACAGGACAATGGGTACAAAAATGTAGTAAGCCCTGCCTCCACTACTTCTGGAGATCATATGCTAAGCATATTGTATTATTGTTATTATTATTATTCCCCATTCTGAACATGATGCTTAATTAGTAGTACAAATCATGTTTTTTCAGTGTAATATTTTTAGGACTTTAGACCCTTGTAACTCCCAAACAACTTTGAATAACAAATTACTTTTTGTTTTTTTGTGAAGCAGATAAAAAATACTTTAGCTCACATGAGTAAAAATATTTTTACCCCTCCCTCCACATGGACTTTTTTTTGCCTGGAGATCATATCTTACGAAGGGGTCAGAATAACAAGACAATTCTTTTTAGACAAATAGTACCCATCGACATGTATTTAAG
>JAFIDM010009631.1:271012776-271057873 GCA_023159025.1 Thereuonema tuberculata | reverse complement strand
GGTAATAACATCAAAAAAAAAGATATATATTTTTTTTTTTTTTATCTTTCAAATGAGGTATGACTGAGCCTTGCAGCTTTGACTGGAAGAAAATTACAGCTCAAAAGAAAAAGTTCTGAAATATCATTTTTT
The DNA here is from genome assembly GCA_023159025.1 of Thereuonema tuberculata. Taxonomy (NCBI): domain Eukaryota; kingdom Metazoa; phylum Arthropoda; class Chilopoda; order Scutigeromorpha; family Scutigeridae; genus Thereuonema; species Thereuonema tuberculata. The sequence goes on along the minus strand of JAFIDM010009631.1, from coordinate 271,057,741 downwards.
GTTTTCGGCTGCCACATAAAATTGCCTATATGTGAAAGGGTAAATTTTTAAAAAAATGTACCAAAGACATTTCTAAGGTCTGGGAGGTAGGTAGAATGCACATACAAATTTTCATCAAAATCAAAAATGGTGATGCACACTGCATTTGTTTAATTAACATGGAATGACCCCACTGTATTTTCTGTAAGACACAAAGGAATTTACGTATTTAGAGCTCTGGTATTATCTTCAGCCAGTGGGATGTCTGTTTCAAGATAAACCCTATATTAAAGCTAATAAGAGTGGCCTTTATGCAAGACAACCAAGATATAGATTATATCCTTCTCCTTCAACTGATCTCGGCTGTTTAAACTGGTGAAGTGTATACTATCTCTCAAGATAGATAGTAAAATGGTGAAGCTTCCCCCTGTTGCCAACAGGAGTAGACCCATACATCCATTGACATCAACCTCGTGCAGAAGCTTTACCATTGGAACTGGTTCCATGCTGTTTACCTAATCATAAACAGGGAATCTCTATGCTGTTCTGTCAAGGTTGCTCAAATGGAGTCCCATTACTGAGTACAATTCTTCTCTTTATGTCCTATCCAATGCTCAGAACCACCTGTTGACCTCACTCCTTTCACTGTGAGCGAAATGTTCCAGAAGCTCTGCAGGTGTGAGAATTCTGCTCCCAAAAGTGACACTTTTCGAGGACAGAATGCAGATCTGAGTGGGTTCGTTATTACTGCCATTCTCAACATTTACGTGGAATCTTAGCATATTCGGGCTGACTAGAGATCGTTGACCACCATCTTAGACCACAATAAGGGTGGTCCCCTGAAATTGGACAACTACCATCCTACTTGCTGGCAGCTACCCTCCAGCACAATTTACAAACTTTATGCCAATGGCCTTCTAGAAGGCTGTTCGAATGGCTCCTTCGCCATAATGTCCTCTTCTTTTGCCAGAAAAGGTTCCTGCCATACAATGGGATTTTTGAACACCAGTTTGCATTCGAGCATTGCAAGTTGGCAGCCTGCAAGTCCAGAAAGGACTTCTGTGGTACCTTCCTGGATATCTCTAATGCCTTCAGCCCTCAGTGCATTGCTGTCCTCAGTAGGAACAGGAGGCAACTTAGTGGCAATTGTTAACGACCTCTATAGGGACTACTACTCTGCAATCCTGACTGCAGACAGGACCACTGCTCCCATTCCCTTTGTTGATTACCTGATGTCCTTGGATGAGTCACCGGCAGGACTGCAATGGAAGATTTATGCCATTGTCGAACTTGCTGATACTGTCAACTTAAAGTTAAACCCCCATAAGTACTGGGTAGTTGACATCTCGGGGCAGACCCCAGTGGGTTGCCATGACTCATATTTGTAGTTAATGGTCTTCCTTTTCCATCCCTGGAAGATGGTGAATACTGGAAGTTCCTCAGAAAACCAGTGGGCTTCCAGGTCCTCGAGGACTGGACATTCTTGAAGAACTTCATTGACATCACATCTGCCATCCTCTGCTCAAGGCTTGCCCAGAGGCAGAGAATCTACGCCCTTCTCCTTTCAAAGCCTTCAGTTTGCCCTTTGCACAGAGCAGTTTACTAAGGTGGAATGGCTAAGTTGGACATTAAGCTTAATCTGGAATAGCAGCGGACCCTCAACTTGTCCAGGAAGCAAGCAACAACTACTTGTATGGAAATTTGGGCTGCTGGAGATTGCTGGTGATGTCCTTGCTGTCAATGGTGCCTTCAAAAGCTCCTGTCCTCACATGACCCTCTCATTCGAGATTTTGCTCACTCCGATATTGAGTCGACTTGTCAGGAAGGTTGCAACTCTCACTTGAAACTCCTGATCTGTCCGACTACTTGTTCTGCATCCCTTGTGAGGACTTCACAGTTAGACTAATGAATGCCAGAGCATGTGAACTGCAGCTTGCAAAGCATCATGATGCCTGCAATTAATGGCTCTCTTCAATAACTGACTGAAGGTCTTTGGACAGGCTCTCATTGCCAAAATTGCGAATTACGAGTCTTTAGCTACTTCTTTGGGAGAAATACTTCTTTGCATACCGAGGTGAGCATGCATCATGGATTTCTTAGTTCTTAGGATCCTGACGATTCCTTTCTGCAGCTACTTTATTCTGCCTCAATGCATGGAAACATTCTTGAGAGATGCCTCTGAAGATGGGGGTCAATGGATTAGCACAATGCTTATCTTAATTTTCTATAGAGTAAGGATATTTGAACGATGAGTTAGCCAGTCAGATCTCCAGACTTGAACCAACAAGCTACACTGTGCTTCATTTGAGAATGCAATTTAGTGTCAGCAGTTTCTCATCATCTTTGTAACCATGACTCGTTATTCAGATAAACCTGGTTTCTCTTTAATAAGTTTCCTTTTATTCCCTAATAACCATGTAGTCAGACTTACATCTATCATATAGTTGTGTAGTCTCATGATCATAAATTCATAAACTGTGCTGATATTGTTACCTACAGTTACAGTGTATTTTTTTATCATTATAATTTGGTTTAAGTGTAAATACAGTTTTGCTACATTCCATGCTTTGTGAGAACTATTTTTCACTTTAATTTTGAGCTGAAGCTAATTTACAAGATGGAACATCTATTGTACAATTTCTCTCCTTTATTGCTTGGCAAGAAACTTTTTCTTTATCCTGTTTAATCTGCTTTTTTTTTTTTAACATATATAGCTTTCATTATGGAGGAATGCTTAGTTTTTCATAGTTAACAGCATGCCAGGACTTGCCCTGAGTTTGCCAGATCATTTCAATTTATGATGCCAATTCTTCTCTTAAAGTAACTAGTAAGGCCTTTACTGCTAGCTGGATCTTGTTCTAAGGCTGTCATTAGATCAGGCCATGTTCTTCTATGTCACATTCTTTATCCATCCTTTGTGCATTGTTCCTTTTATTTCTATGCTAGAGACTCTTACTTGGAGCCTAGGATCTTCATTCTTTCTCCTGTCATAGTTTCAGTAACATATATTTTTTCCTTTTCCATCATTCGTTGGGAAGTTATCTCTCCTCCGCAATGCCATAAAGATTTAGGAGCAAAACCATTTCATTATTCTGAAACCTAACAGAATGAGTTTTTGTGTCATCTCATAGCTATCCTTATCACTGAAGTCAAGCAGGAGTAAGAATTTCACAAGACCTCAGTGAGGATTTCCATGGAAGATTGTGCCACAGTTGGATAGGTTGATTCAAAAATAGTAAATCATATTTTGCAATTAGGCATCTGAGAAGGCAATTTATACAGCAAAATTTCCATAAATGAAATTTATTTTCTTATAAAAACATGTATTTTGATTTATTCAGTTCTGTTGCAGTTGTCTACATTATAATGTCAAGGAAGAACACAAACCATTAGTTATCATCTCAAGATCTACATTTCCAAATAGCTATTTTATCATATATTAAAGCTTTACTTTAAAACTTTTCAATTTTCATGTGTTCAAGATTTCTAAGAATTTTATTTATTTATTTTTTTTAAATGGTTAATGTTAATGAATAAATTATCTGTATTTTTTTCTTTGCATTTTTTTTTCTGAAGATTATTTTTTTTTAATAAGGAAAGATGATTTCAATGTATATATATATATATATATATATATATGTTTTGTTTGTTTTTTAGAACGTGCCTTGTATTGCTTTGAATGTTGTTTTCATCCTCTGTTTAATTTGGCGACTGGTAATTGTAGATTAGATTACAGACGAGGTGAAAATAGGTAGGTTAATTTCATCTACTTCTCATTATTGCTTAAACTAACCTCATTCAGAAATGTTATTAGTAATGATTTTTGTTAAACAGCAAGTCATTTAAGAGAGTGATCTGTTAACCAAAGATGATAATCAAATATTTAGAAAGTTTTGTTTTCATAGTTTGATTAATTTAATTGAAAGGTGATTTAGTTTATCCTGAACATAAATTGAATACACTTTTACTACAATTGCATTACATATTTAACTTAATTTTCCCTTGATTATCTACTCACAATCACATCTTAGAAAAGTTCATGGATTCTTAATAAATAGATGTATATTCTTATGTATTGATATTCTTATGCATAGTACATATATATTGTTAATTGTATTATAATATGTATTATAAAATCTGTTTTTAATTGTTGTATTTACTTAGATGACAAATATTTTTTCATTAAGCATTACATTCCAAAGAATTTGGTATAAAGGATTTGTTGCTCAGTAGATTTTAATTTCTTTCCTTTTTTTATTTTGTTATGTGGGATTGTTTAGAAAAATAATAATAGTAATAAAATGTTGTCATGTCTTTACAGTTTAATACTCGATAAATTTAGTATTCATATTTTAAAAATGATGAATAAGTCAAATTTCTCATGCACCTTGCAAAGATAAAAAAAATTTAAAAAAAAACTATTTTAGTGAGTGAGTTTGTTAACATTGTAACATCAGATACAGAATATTTTTATGAAAGGAATATCAGAAATTCAGAAAGAGGAACTTAATGCTTCAATCTGAAAATAAGAATTATTTCTTAAAATTTTCCTGGTAACTGATCCGTAAAGTCTTACTTTTCATATTGATAATTGTTTCACTCAGCATTTGAAAGAAATGGAATATTACTCATGTATTTTAATGATAATGATAATTCATCAGAAATCTTTTTTTTTTTTTTTTTTTATAAAGAAATAGCAATAAAGACTAGTTTCACAATAACAAAAAGACTAGATTAGCAACAATTACTTTAACAATCAACTAGCAACCTTGTAAATGTGGATTCTGAGATCATTTACTCACAACCCGCAAGTGCATCACAGCGACAGTCTCAGTGCAGTTGCGGGATGTCTGTCGATGAAACTCAAATTGTTGCCTTCCTCAATATTACATCTACCATTTGCCACCTTATTTGTATTTCTGTGTGTTATGGTTTAGGAGGAGAAGCTAGCAGAAAAAAAAAAAATGATGCTTTCTGTTATATAGATAGGTTATGGTAACTAGTTTAATGATAAACATACAATCTTAATTAGTATAATAATAACTGTAAGAATAACAAAGGGTAAAAGTTATTTCAATGTCCTAAACTTTTTTTAATTCTTTAAAAATCAGTCACAGGATTAAACTACATTATGAACTTGATAGATAAAGTAATCTCAGATAATTTAGTAGCCTGTTTGACTTCATTTGTTTTTATGTTTTTTTTTTCTTATTTTAGAAATGTAGTTCATTCCTTTAAACTGCATTATTATACTAAAGTTAAATGTAATCCATTTAATTTAAGACTAATTTGATATTTTAAAATTTAATGGGAAGAAAAGATTAATGTAAATAGAATTTGAACTATCTGTAAAGTTTGCCTCCAACTTAGCATCACAATAGTATGAGATAAAATAATATTTATTTGCTTTATTAACATTGTGTTTTTATCGTGATTACATAATAATATTAACCTGATTTAATATAATGTTTATTTGAAATTACATTTTAATTCGTTTATTCAAATTGCTGTTCTATGTTGATTCATTAATATTAGTTATCTTACCTTGTTCATGATTTTGATTATTTAAGAATTTTCTATCTGTTTTATGTTTTAATTTTCTGTTTTAATTGCATTTTTTGTTTTGCTTTATTAACAATTTAATTTAATCTGAATTATTTTTCAAGCAAAAAAAAAAAAAAAAAATCTTGAAGAATGGATACGAATATTGAAGATTAATTTATAAATAGTGGTGTTTAATATTAGATGCTGAATTAGAAAATCAATGAAACTTATTGATAATACTTTTGTAATTACGAGGTTCGATCAGAAAAAAGTTTACAACCATTAGGAATTTATGAGTTTGCCATTATGCTGGTGGTTGCTGAAATAGCTGATAGACTACACTGCTCAGTGCTGCATTGTGTGTCTCGTGTGTGTCATTGGAGTTGTGCACTGTCATTTCAAAATGGCGATGATGACCTATTGAAATCTTAAAGAAATTGCCCAACAACAACAGGAAGAAATATTCTGGTCTTCTGAATGATGATGTGATCTTCCTTCATGACAGTGCCCGACCACACTTTGCACAAAAACTTGCTGCACAGTTTCCACTGGAAAAGTTAGGACATCAGTCATAAGTCACAGATTTGGCTCCGTGCCTTAAAAGAGCACAAGTCAGGTCATCACTTCACATGCAATGAAGAAGTCCGATATGATGTTTGAAATCCAAAAAAGTGGCTACAATATCAGGACCCTGACTTTTATGAGGCTGGGATGGACAAACTGATCAAATGTTGTGACAAATGACTCAATCGTCAAGTGTACTTAGTAAAAATATAGTGTATCTGTACCACTTAAAGGCCACCATCTCATTTCTTCCAATAAAGATTTGATTTTCGTACACAAGCTTTGTAAACTTTTTTTTCTGATCAACCTATAAATAACACTTTTATAATGACCGTTTTTGGCATTTAAGAAGATATCTTATGAAATTTTTAAAACATTAAATGGGAATGTTAAAAAGCAATTCACTGATCATGGCAGTTAAGAGAATTTATTCTAGAAATTTGAAAAGTTGCAAAGATACTATCACAACAGAAAAGGAAAAATAAGAAATCTTTAGTAATTCAGTAAAAAAAATTGTTCTTAAATTGATCAAAATAAATCAGATTCTTTCTAAACCTCAAGCAGCTCTTCCCTCATCTGTGGAATCATTAATTCAGACTTACTTCATTGATGTTGAGGCATATCTGAATGATCACCAATAGCCTACCAGGTGGACTGGCATGTCTGCATGTAATGCTGGCTATGTTGCTTGTGTTTCTTTTTTCTGTTAGACTTTCTACACTGTGTTCTCTCTTTTTATACTATCTCTCTTTATTACCTTGTTCCTGGTGCAGATTAGGCTCTGTCTCTCTTTTGCACCAATATTGCACATTGAAATACAATTGCAGTGAAGCAAACAAACAAAACCTACTTAATCACAGTCTCCATCATTAAATTCACAAATTTGTATAAGCCAAGTTTTGGCCTATCTGAAATTGGTCACCTATCTGATCAGTCATAGGTAGATACAATGAGTTTTTGTTTAATAGAAACATGTAGATGAAATGCAACAATTTCTCCATTTTATATGAATAGAATATGTACAGACAATCCTTTATAGTTATTGAAAACAAACTTGTGAATTACAAAAAAAAAAAAAAAAAATCAGAAATTACTTTATATCATAAGGTATTTTCAATATTTGAACAATATTAGATTGTAGCTTGCAAAGAAAAAATGAGAATGTTTTACTTAGACAAAATTAACATCCTGAAATAAAAAAAAAACAAAAATAAAATAAATACAGTAATGCATCTAAAGTTAAATTCTATAAAATAATTGAATGTATTTTTTTTTAATTACAGGTCATTCTTCATAGCAATATTTAAGCATCTAATTTACGTTGGTCAAAGAGGATGCTACAGGACTGCCCTAGAATTTTGTAAACTTCTTCTAGCGTAAGTATATATATTTCAAAAACTAAAAACATAATTAAGTAAATACAGTATTATAGCTAAAATTATAATAATTTATCAAAATAAATATAATAATTGAAGTTCCTGGATACGAAGAAATGAAGTTATTCAGTATAATACATCAGAAGATATTCACATTAATAAGGAACACACACACATACACACTGATATCTTTATTTTCCATTGTTAATGCTAATATTGTTAAAAATCTTTTATTCAGACTTTAGTTAACAGAAGCCTAAACTTTTTAATCCTGGGGGTGGGGGTGGGAATGCATTCTTGCTGTATTAATATGCTTGTGTTAAAAAAAAGTATAAGATTTAAATGTATTTTTAGATGGTATCTAATATAAATATTAATTTTATGTTTATTAATAGGCTAGATCCTGAGAATGATCCTCTTTGCGTTACATTGATGATAGATTTCTATAGCTTAAGAGCTGGAGAATATACATATCTAATAAAAATGTATCGTGAACTTGAAGTAAGTTTTCAAAGTGTAATTTCATTTTTACTGAGCTGAAATTTGTCGTTTGGCATTTATTCATGAAAGTTTGGTTCATTTCTTTTTAATTCATCATTTATTTATTTATTTATTTATTTTTTCTTTTTTGCAACCAATACACCAACAGCGATTTCCAAGAAAATAAGTTCATTGATTCTGAAAATGAGATTGTCATGCTGATATCATGTTTAAAAAATATGTTATAATATACAAAGAATGTTTTATGAGCAAGAGACTTGCAATTCAAATAGAAATGGAAGGAGAAAATGTTAGCTTTTAATGCTTCGCATTAGTTTTACATTAATGTTGCTACACCAATCAGTGTATTTATATAATTAAGAGATCAGTGATTTTTCTTTTATTTGATTGAATATATTAATTATAGTATAATCCCAACTATAATTGAAAATTTTAATAAAACAAACAATAAATTGTCTCTAATAATCTTTGTTATTTTCATTATTATGTTATTATTGTTTTCTTGTATACAAGTTTTAAAATTTCTTCTGTGAAATGCTGTTGTCAGATTTTTGCTGTACATCTAATCCAATTTGAGGAGGTGCTCCATTCTGCATAAATATGGTGGATCTGAGGCATCCAAGTTGTGGAATAACAAAATGAAGAAGCATTCGTTGAAATCTCACAGCATTGACAAAGCAAGTTACGGGACCGTTTGCTGTTATTTCTTCAAAAAAAAGTACAGACCAGTGATGAATGAAGCAGTAAAGCTACTGCTTTATGAGTGCAAAGGAATCTGCTGAGACATATGAGGATTCTCTAACGCCCAAATGTGGCAATTCTGTGTGTTTACAATTCCATTAAGATGAAAATAAGCCTCATCGCTCCATAGGATGTTCTACGGTCATGCATCCTCGACTTCCATTCGAGCTAGGAACATCAGAGAAAAGTTCAAACGAGAGTCTGCATCTCCTTGAAGCAGTTGTTGAATGTGGCTGATCTTATACAGGAAAAACTTCAGCAGTTTATGCAAAACTTTCCACACCATCACATATGGCTGATCAAATCTCCTGGATATTGCCCATACACTACTGGATGCTTGGGCATCGTTTGGTTCCAGTGCAGCAGTTGCAACTGTTTCAAGTTGTTGGTTTCATGTCGGTTTGTGTCCTCGTCCTGGCAGCACTTGTAACGATCTCATATTTACAAGTTGCAAAATCATTTTTTGCAAATTTGTGATTGTCGTTTGGCCTTTCCTTAAATTCTTCAACGTCCAGTATTCCCGAAATACGACGGAAGCAATATTGTATTTTTGGTAGTAAAGTTTCACCAGCAAAGCACGATCACATAAATTTAGCATAGCGAAGGTTTAACATCAAAGCACCACCGCTCAACCATAGCACATCAGTCGGACCTAACACACGCTGTTTGTTTTCATCTTTTTATATCCTTCAATCTATGACGTCAGTTTACTGCAATCTGCTTATTTCCGAACTTCCAGCACAATTTCCCCTGGTGGTGAAATTTTGAACTATTTTCTTTTTTCTTTAGAAATCCAAACCCCATGGTCTACATAGTGTTCACACCATAGTGTTTTAGTGGAGTTTGGCCCAATAGGTTTTTGATAATTGGGCTCTAAAATACCTCCTCTTTAATTATGGCCACCACAGTACATGATCATTTTTGGTGTTTTAGTGCTTTCCTAGTTTCTATTGTACTTTCTGAAACTATATTGATACAAAAAATTGTAAAGCAAAACACAAACATTTAATATCCCATCAATTTGTGGCCTTCAAACAAAAAATGCATCAGTTATTGTAATGAAACTTTCAAATTTTATCTTAAAAGTTAATTTCTTGCATCTGCATTTGTTAAGATTGAAAAGCTTTATATATATATATATATATATATATATATATATATATATATAAAATCGAACCCACAAAACTCAAATCTGGCTTTTCGAGTTTCGCAAAGCAAAGATTTCAATCAATCATTTGCAATTTAGAAAGTATAGAATATAAGAATAAAATTAACTTATATTACTAAACATATAAAGCCAGATTAGTGATGTGAAATTTGAAAAATGCCAATACAAAATTCAAATCACTGTTTCTATGGAGATATGGCCAATTTATCTCCACGTCATCAGCAGCAAAAGCAGCAGAAATTAAAATTTAGAAAAACAAAAACGCAATAGTTAAAGACTTTACTCTTTTTTATCTTACGTATACTTTTTTTATTTCTTTTGTTTTTATATCCTTTTTTTTATGTCTTTTCTTTTTTATGTTTCTTTTTCCTTATTTTATGTATGTATTTAAATATATTTAATTTTTTAAAAAAAAGAAAAAAAATCAAACAGATGACAGTCATCAAATCAAATTCAAAACTTCCTAAAATTAAGGATTTAATCTTGAGTTGTGATAAGATAACTTAAATGATTATAAACCAACAAATCCTATCTAGAAGAATTAAAATGATTAAAAAAAATTATGAAAACTAAAAATATCTTTATATTTTTTATAAATTTGAAATTTAAATTTATTCTTAAATTGCAAAATATATTTATAACTTTAATTGGAAAATTATTATTTATAAATTCTTTAATAAGATAATTTAAGTTATTTAAAAAATCTTCAAATTTAGAATTAATATCAAGATATCTTTTGAGTTCTTATATAAAAATATTTTTAAATAAATTTAAACTAACATTACTGGTAAATTTATGAAATCTATTAATTTTAAATGGAAATAAAAATGTTTTATTAAATAATTTAATATATGGAATTTGCTGATTAAAATATATCCGTAAACAAATTTAGAATTATTATTAGCTTTTGTAAGCAAATAATATTTTTATAAATTTTGTCTTCTATATAATCAATCGTACAATTAAAAATAATTAAGTCATCTATATATCTAAAAAATTTAAATTGGAAAGTGGTATTAATAAAAAATTGATATTCGTAAGCTAATAAAAATAAATTATCAAGATAGCTACTATAATTTACCCCCATTCCAATACCTTTAACTTCGATATTCACTATAATTAAATTCAATATAATTATTATATAAGTTAAATTTAAGAAAATTAAGAAATTTATTAATAGAGATACCAAATAAATTGTTTATATTAAATTCAGAAACTAAGAATTCGATTTGTTGAATTAAAGAATCTAAAGGTATATTTGAATGAGCGAGTTGAAAAAGGTACATATTCCAAAAATACGACAAACTAAACTCAGATAGCCATTTTCTTCTTTCCATGTATATACACCCATTGAACAGAAAAAGGAACATATTTCTTAATTTTAAGTCTGCTTATCAGAGCCATGTAAAAGCGATTGAATTGAAGAAGGGACATATTCCAGGAATGTGTTCTTTTTTCAACTCAAAGTCGTGCTTTGTACCAGTGGTTTTTTTTCCCCATTTTTAAAACATTGAGTTGAAAAAGGAACATATTTCTCAACACATTTACATAGTTTTATGCAATAAAAAGTTTTATGTATATACACTCATTACCAAAAAAAAACGACGCACCTAGAAGGAGTTGTCCGATTATAATGAAATTTCATATGCAAAGACATTGGGACCGCCCATGCAAATGATTAAACTTTGGTGTCCAATGAATGAATAGCGAGAGCTACAGCACATCGGAACTGCGCACTCAGCAGGTGTATATAAGAAGCGATTCTCAATCTGATGGTCAAAATTTCTGTTGCATTGCGAGTTAGGATACCTTTCAACGCCTGAAAAAATGCCTCGCCGCAGGATTCAAGCTCATTACGTGCAACTGTCAGAGTTTGAAAGAGGTCGTATCATTGGATTGAAAGAGGCAGGTTGGGCAAATCGGAGAATCGCTCGTCATATGGGTCGAACTGATGCGGCGATTAGAAGATGCTGGCAGGAATGGGTGGACAATGGCAGATTTCAGCGTCATGAAGGTAGTGGTCGTCCTAGGGCCACAGCAGAGCGAGAGGATCGTTATCAACCATCAGACGTGCGACCCGCACACGAGAGTCCACCATGATCATTCACAGACTGCTGAGAGAGCGACATCTACGCTCCTACCGACCGCTACGCCACTGCCACTCAAGTCTGCACACCGTCGGGCCAGATTACAGTGGTGCTTGACTCAATCCGGTTGGAATGATGCTGACTGGGGACGTATAGTGTTTAGCGACGAATCCCGCTTCCAACTGTGTCCTGACGATCGTCGCAGACGTGTCTGGAGACCCCCAGGGCAGCGTGCCGATCCTGCTTTCACTATTGCACGCCACACAGGCCCTCAACCAGGAGTTATAGTCTGGGGTGCCATTTTCCTTGATAGCCGGACCCCTTTGGTCATCATTAGCGGCACACTTACAGCACAGCAGTACGTCGACGACATTCTGAGACCTGTTTTGCTACCCTTCCTTTTGCAGTACCCTGGCCTTATTTTTCAGCAAGATAATGTCAGACCACATACGACACGTGTTGCTATGACCTGTCTTGCAGCTTGTGAAACACTTCCTTGGCCAGCCAGATCCCCAGATCTCTCTCCAATCGAGCATGTCTGGGTTATGATGGGAAGGGGATTGCATCCACCAGGAAATGTGGATGACCTAGCCCGACAAATGGAGCAAATTTGGCAAGAAATACCGCAGGAGACCATCAGGGAGCTTTATCACTATGCCACGTCGTGTGGCAGCTTGCATTCAGGGTAGAGGTGGGTCAACACCTTATTGAGCTCGTTACTTTGTAACTCTGAAATAAATCATTCAATTTGTCTGAAATTTTAATCATTTTCTATTCTGTACATAATCTTCCTCTCCACCAATTTTTGTCTCCATCGGACAACTCCTTCTAGGTGCGTCGTTTTTTCTGTTAATGAGTGTTTGTTTACATAGCACAGAGTTCGCTTCACTTAAAGGTATAAGATAATAATTTTTTTTTTTTTTGTAAAAAAATTATTTTTCTTAAAAACCAGTTTTTTTTTTAGTTTTCCAAAAGTTTACATTTTGGAATATGTATCTTTTTTAACTCGCACATTCATTTGTAAATAAGTTTTCAAAATCTGCTGTAATTATATTAAAATTTTTAGTATTGTTTACATATTTAATAACATTGTTATAATTGTTAATAATCCAATAAAAATCAGGATTAATTTTATTTCTAATAATTTCTTGTAATTTATTAAGAAAAATTTGTAAAATAATATTTGATTGTTTTAAAATAGAATTAGGGGTACTACAGATCATTCTAAATTTACCTATTTTATGCATTTTTGGGTTTAAGAATAGATAATTTAAATTTCTATTAATTTTAATTAATTTATATTTAAATGTTTTAAATTTATTTTTAAATTTTAAAAAAACATTTATCTAAATTATTTAAAATAGAATCTTCAGACTTATTAATTTTTTTAAAAAAAATTGATTAATCATGTAGTAATTCTTTAATTTTATCGAATAAAATTGTTTTTAAATAATAGCCAAATTATTATGTGCTTTATCTATGGTAGTAAAAATGTAATTTCTATGATAGATAGAAATAGTTTTTTTAATTTTAAATAAATTAAATTTATGATTTCTTTTAAAATCATTAACTCTATCATAAGATGTAAGTTTTATTCAAGTTTATGTTATTAATTCTAGATAATAAATTACGTTTCCATTCAATGAAATTTTCATAACAAAAATTATATTTAAAACTTGTTTCTAATATACAATTATTTATATCTTTAATAAATATATTAATTAATTGTTTAAATGTTTTATTTGAGTTTAATCTGTAATTAATTCCTAAATTTAAAAATTCTAATAAAGTTATATCATTAATAAAATTTATCACCTGTGACAATATGAGAATTCCATTTATATTTATCATCATATAATTTACATTGACATTTAGAATTTATATTAAAACTTGAAGTAGTTTTATAATTACAAATAAATTTATGAATTGGGATTCATTTTTATAAATAGGCATTAAATAAATAGATAATGGAAACATAGATCTAATATAAGAATTAAGTATTTTACCTATATTAATTTTATCGAAAAATTTAGAAGTAAAATGAAATAAAATTAATTCTTTATTTTCTTATTATCTTTATTAAAGTTTGTGTGTGTTAATTTTAATCTAAATTTAATGATATCTAAAATTAAATGCTTAAGATGAGAATTTTAATTGTTTTGAAATCAAAATTTTTTTAAATAATATTTTAATTTAGCTTTATGTAAAAGAAATAAAAACTTTTTAACTAAAGAAATCCGATCCACATTTAAATTATCAAAATTGTTTTCCAAAATATTAACAAATTTATTAAAATCAATCTTATCTTTAAAATTAAATTGATGAAATTTAGAATAAGTTTTTGTATGTTTTAAATTTAAATTATCTTTTTTGATATTAAACCAATTATAGATACACATATTATCAATATTACTTAAAACATTAATTTGAAAAAAATTTCCATTCAGTCCATAAGGATATGTATAATATTTAAGCATATAATAAACTTCAAATATAATAATAATAAACTTAATTAACCTTAAATGCTTATTTTCTATAATATCTAAAATTTTTATAACAACAGAATCTTGAAAATCATGTATTTCAAAATGTTTAATTTCAAAAGAGTCACTATAATATTTACTATTATTATTTATATTTAGTCACTATTATTTTTAACAAAAGAACTATGATTATTAATTCTGAAATGTCATTCCAATTTAGTTTGACCAATATATTTTAAATTTCAAATTTTACAAATTAAAATATAAATAACAGAGGTTAATTTTCACAATGGTGTAGATGAGTTATATTCTCACTGATAGGGCATGTTTTTCATCTTTTATTTTTACATTTCATGTTCTTCTTGTTTTTTATCAATTAGAAATTAATTTAAGAATTAAAAAGAGTAAAATCATTAATATTGAGTAAAAGTATTTAATAAATAAATAAATAAATACCTTAATAAGAAGTAACACTATATAAACTTTAAAATTAGGCATATATAATAAAATTATATAAATATAATTTTCGAGTTTCGCAAAGCAAAGATTTCAATCAATCATTTGCAATTTAGAAAATTTAGAAACTATAGAATATAAGAATAAAATTAACTTTTATTACTAAACATATAAAGCCAGACAGTGATGTGAAATTTCAAAAATGCCAATACAAAACTCAAATCACTGTTTCTATGGAGGAACGTCATCAACGGCATAGGCCGCAAAAGCAGAAATTAAAATTTAGAAAATTTAGAAAAACAAAAACGCAGTAGTTGAAGACTTTTTTTTATGTTACATATACTTTTTTATTTCTTTTGTTTTTTATATCTTTTTTTTATTTCTTTTGTTTTTTATATCTTTTTTTTATTTCTTTTCTTTTTTATGTTTTTATTTCCTTATTTTATTTTATACATGTATTTAAATAATGTCTTAAAATTAGATTAAAATTAACATAAGTTTGATTAATGATTAATCATATCAATTGCTCTGTTTCTTTTACTTTTATAGGCTGATCGTAATCTATCTCAGTTGCCAAACTTTGCCTTTTCTGTGGCATTAGCTACATATCATCTTGCTATTCAAGAAAGCAAATCACTTGATGAAGCTAATAAACTGTTGCAAGATGCTCTTATAATGTTCCCTGGTATATTAATTCCTCTTCTTGATAAATGCTGTGTTCAGCCTGATAGTCAAGTCACAAAACATGAGTATTTTGGACCAAAAGCCCAAGTGAGGTAAATATATATTGATTAATCTTTCTAAAGACTAAATTACTATCCTTTTTTAAAAAATTGGATTCATATCAATTTATATTTTAGTTTTAAGTTTGAATTTGCATTGTGTATTGACTAATGGAGCATCTGTCTTTAATACTGTGTGGATGCATATATCAACAATCTGTGTAGATCATATATAGATAGCACTAGCATGGCATATCAGTTCTACACTAAGTTGCATGTTCAGTAGGAAGAGGAAGGACTGTCAGAATTTAAACAGGAAATGATTGTTGATTTGAGGAAATATCACAGCATTGTTGGCTATTCACTACTATTCTGCAGTGAAGATATGATTAGATAGGTTTGAAGAGTTATATTGTGTTTACTTTCATAAATTTCCCCCTCTTTTTTTTTTTTTTTTTGTGTGTAATTCACGAAATAAAGGAGATGGAGTAGAAAATATGCAGTGAACAGCAGCTTGAAGAAAAATCAAGAATAGAGAAGTTTGGGTGGTATTTGTGTAAATATCAAAAATAAATAAATAAATAAATAAATTACTACTACAGTAGAGCATCGATTATCCAATTATCAATCAACCGAAACATTGGTTAACCGAAGGCGTTTCAGTAGACAAAAATTTAAAACATTAATTTGCGAATTAAAATTAAAAATTTAATTTCTTTCAGAGTGATAGGTCTGATGATAGGACATAGTTCCCGAAACGCGTAACGACAAAAACAACGCAACAAAGTCACAGGACGGATTTAAAATAAGGTAATTTATTATCTAAAATGTGACTTGGACCATAAGTAGCAATGTTTAAAATGCAATACAAGGTTTTGTGTTTCATATTGCTCCTATGACACTGGTACAATTTTTTCGTAAATGATCGGCTATCTGAAATATCAGATATCCGAACATCCGCGTGAAGCATTGCTTCGGATAATCGATGCGCTACTGTATTATATTAAATTTGTTTCATAAAATATTTACAAGTTATATTGTTATCAATTACTCCCTCTGTTCGAAAAAATGGTATACATTTTAAAACATGTTGAAAACTCCCAGGATGCCCTGGAGAAGTTTAGATCCCACTTCAATTAAAATAAATTTGTATTTTTCAATTTAACGAATAAATACTGTCAATAAACTTAACCTACTTAAGGTGAGGGTTAAGTCAAAACGAGGTCAATCTGGAGGATTTCAAATCGTTCTGTAAATGATACAAATGCAATATAAAATCTAGAAATTTAAAATATGATAGTTTAAATATGAATGATTCATATTCTCCTATTTTTTTATATATGTATATGATAACTGAATTAATTATATTTAATCTCAAAACCAACTAATTTTTTGGAAAGAAAAATGAGTTTTACTATTTTATTTTAGCGAAAAATATTCCCATTTCAGTTCATCTGAAGAAATACAGTAAAAAAACCAGTCTCCGAATGCAACATTTCCAATATATTCTCAGTAGTCTAATTTAAAAAAAAATAAAAACCACAAAGTTGAAGTGAAGCAAATTACTTTCAGATTTTTTTTTTACAGCTAAAAAGCAGTGCATTTCCCTAAACTTTTCCAATCGGGCATCTGAAAATTCACTAGCAATTCCATTTCTGTTAGTTGATATCAAAATGGCTAAAGATATCATTAAGAAATTTATGAAAACTTAGATTCTATTAGTAATAGAAACATTTAATATGCTGTGAATAATTAATAAAAGGAAACAAGTGCGGCACCTGATTAAAATAAAAGAAAAGAAAATTGTCATATAAAATATGACTAGGTATGACTATAATGACTAGGTTTAAGTACTTAGTTGTATCTATAACTAATTTTCAATCATTTCCTATTACAATAAATACATTATTTACTATTTCACTCCCCTTATTTCTTGATTATTGCATCACAATAAGCTGAAGCATTCAAGTAAAAAAAATAAAAATTTAAAATCTTAATGACAACTAATTAGGTTTGATAATTAGGGAATAAATACTTTTTTTTCACACAGATACAATGCCTGTCAAGGAACCTATTCAGCGATCATATTTAAACGAAAACAAATGCATATACATAACAGATAGTGAATCACAGCATAAATAATGGTGATTACAAATAAAGTAAAAAGTAGATAGAAACTTGATAAAATTATAATTGTCTTGCAGTTAAAAAGGCATCATTTATTACATTACTAAAAAAACAATTGAGGAATCTTGCCAACTTTTAAGTGGAGTATTTCTGTTATAAATTTAATTTGTTAACCAATTCTGGAAAAGAAAGAACAGCGTTTCACTTTAAATAATAACAACATCTGGATAACTCTTAACCAAAACTTTGTTAATCATTCCTGATATTTCGTTTCTTCTAATCAAAGAAACTTCTTCAGCTGACTATGATAGGAATATAAACATATCCTCTATCAATAGAATTCATTACAAAAGGAATCATAAAAACAATATTTTTGTTTCGTGATATATAATAAGTGATTACAAAAACAATGCTTTAGTTTTGAAATTCGTGAAATACAATAAAACAATATTCTTTTTTGTACAATAATTGATTAGAAAAACAATGATATTTTCTTTTAAATTTCGTGAAATACAATAAATAATTATAATAATCAATATTTTTAAAAATATAAACATCAGACATCAACACATTTATATTTGAAGAATATATTTGGACGTTTTGAAGAAGTTGTTCAATATTTTTTAATTTTACACAAACATTTTTGTGTTTTTTAAGCATTTCTTAAATTTACTAAGGGTAAACCTATTGACTTTTATGAATCTATCCTTATTCGTACAAGGAAAAGAATTAATCACACATGATTCTATCATAAATCTATCATTTTCATCAGGAATATGAAACAATATATTAACTAAAGGATCAGGGTCATGATTATTATCTTGGCAGTGATCTGACCAGTCAAATATACCATGTTTATTGTTTTTAAAACAATATTCTAAAACTCTTTTCTTTTAATGTTCCCAAAAAAACCTTATTACAATCTCTGCATTTCAATTTGTAAATGACACCCATCATCGTATTCATAATATCAGAAGGAAATTCATTTTTCTTTTTCTTTATCAACTGGTTTTCTTTGTAAAATATACTTTGAATGTCATTCTTCTTACATAATTCTTTTATTGATTTGTTTAATTTTATACCTAAAGATAATTTTAATAAGTTTCTGTATACAGTATCTTTCTTTGTTATGGCTTTATGTTTACATTTCAATCTGATTTGAAAAAAATTATTAACAGTTTTGTTAATAAAATTTTTCGGTACTCATTAATTTCAAGATGTTTCATTTTATTAATTTTAGCATTCCATAAGCTTTTATCTTCAGCGTTATCTAATATCCTTTTCAAATAATTTTGAATTATTGTTTTTTAGTAAGGATGCTGTGTTCTGAATAGAAGTTAAGCATATGGTTGTTCTTCAATTCTTTTTTAAAATGTTCATATGATAAGCTATTATTTTTATTTAATAAAAGTAAATCTAGGAAAGGTAATTTTCCCTTTTTCTCTTTTTCCAAGGTAAATTTTAAGTTATTATTAACTTAATTTATGAATTGATGGAACTTAGTAAATTGTCTTACTGTACCATGTCATATGATTAGAATGTCGTCTGCATATTTAAGATATGGCATTTTATTCCACATCAAAATTTTATTGTGTTCCAGCCAATTTATGAAAATATTACCAAGTGTTCCTGAAATAGGGCTTCCCATTAGGAACCCTTTGACTTGTTTGTAGAATTTATCTTTAAATTTGCAAAAACAATTATTACATATAAATTTTAATATTTTCATAAAGGTACACTTACCTATATTGTGAACATCTAATATATTTTTATTATTAGCTCATATATCAATTATATCCAAGATACCATTGATAGGTATGTTAGTAGACATAGATACTATATCTAAAGAGAAAAGGCTTAATTTCCTTTTGTTTAAATTTACTTCTTTGATGCGATTAATAACTTCATTTTAGTTATTTACTATTACATCCTTATTGAAAAGAGGAAATTGTTTTAAAATAATATTGATGAATCTATTAAGATTTTGAGTCGGAGATCCATAAGAGTTTGATACTACGTAGCGGTATATTATCTTTATGGATTTTCGGACAAGGTTCGAAGGTCGGCGTTCTACATAAATTGTTAAGTTGTTACGGACTATAATACATAAATATAGTAGTCCTAACAAATATTATTTTAATTTATGTTTAGGGTTTTTTTTTTTTTTCTTTCTTTCTTTTTTTTTTAAAGATTTACGTTTTGCAAATAAGATTTTGTAAAATGATTTTTGCAACTTTGTTAATTATGGAGATAATTTGGTGTGGCTGAAAATCAGATTGGGTCTGAGTGTGGAGAGAATCATTCACGATGATGATTTTTGGGAAAGAAAGATGTTTCTTAAATTGGAGCGATTTTATTTGCACTGTTACCTGAAATAGTGGATTCCAGAAAATATCGAAGTATGGAAATTCGTGATCCAGAATACATTGTTCAAGCAATTAGTCAAGCAGTTGCAAAAAAAAAGCAATGAACAAAATGCCATTATTATTCAATTGTAAATATTTTTATTATCTATATGTATTATATAATTGTAAATATTATTATCTATGTGTTTCTAAATTCATTGAGGGGCATTTTCTCCTTATCAGGAGATCTAAAATTTAATTTCCAACATTACTTGTAAATATTAATTTCTTAATATTCGTAAATCTATATTGAAAAACTGTAAAGGCACACCATCCTTTATGTACATGAGTTAATTGCATATAAATTCTACTTTTTTTTATAAGTTTTTAAAAGTATTGTAAGTTACATTATGTAGTAATAATATATGTATTTCTGAATCTCTACATTTGATAGGGTCTTGTAGCACCTGTAGCTCAAGACTCCTATTGAAAGGTGCTACAGATATGTTTGTTACTTGTATTTACTTTTATATGAATATAAAAAAAAATTTCAAATGATAATGCACAGTAATATATATATACACACACACACATCATCATAAAATGAATTATCCTTTACATAAGATATAGAAATGTATATAAAATAAATGTACTTAATTGTAATTAAATAAATTAAATTTACATATATTTCTTTAGCTGAGATTTATTGTAAAATTTCCATTATATGTAATGCAGTCAATCCATCTACAATTGCAACTAATTTTTTATATATTTTTTTAAAATTATATCTGTATTATTAATTAATCATTTATGATTTTTTTTAGTTTCAAGCTTTTTGAAATGATCTAATCTTATTTACACCAATTTTGTTCATGATTTTTTTTTAAAACGATAATGTTTTTGAAATAAAAGTTTCCATAGTTATTGTTAACTTTTGGATATTCTAATTTTATTATATTGTATATTGTATTTGTTTATATTATTATATTGATGTAATCATAATTACTTTCCTGATGTTTCTCCATTCATAAATCAAGTTATAATAATTCTTTACTATTAAATTATGCAGGGCTTTTTGATAAGGTGTCAGTATTTTGTATTATTACGACATATCGTTGAATTTTCAATTAACAAGTAATAGACAGACTTATTAATTCCTTCTATTTACTTTAATCAACAAGTAAATAAATTAATTGTTAATTCCTTCTTTTAAATCAATTTATTATTAACTAAGTATGTTATCAAAATTTTTTTTTTCAATATTCACATTTATTATATTAAATTCTATATATCATACTATATCCGTTTTTCTAAGTATTATTGTAACTCATTTTATATTGTTTTTCTGACTCCTGTTTCCTTTTTCCTCCTTCAATAATGTATTCAATCTCTTTTAAATCTCAAATTGTTCAATTTCGGCTCTGTCTGTTATTATATTACTTGAAAATGGCAGTTGCTACTAAGAGTGCCGATACGTTGTGTGTAATTTTTTAATGTATATTCTAAAGTCTCAAGTTTGTGTGATTTTTATATTGTCGTTCAAGAAGTTTAAACTTGCGTCTTAAAATCCAGCAGTTGAAATCAGTCACCGCACATAATTATAATGTAATGTATATTAAAAAAAAAAAATACTATATACATATAATTTAAATCAATTTCCTGAGTTCAAGGTACTCCGTTTTATCAGGTGTTTAATTACAAAATGAAATAAATTTGTATATATTTTTTTTTTTTTTAAATAGTTTTTCTTTTCCTAAGTAATTATGTGCTGTGGCTTATTTCAATTACTTATGTATTTTTTTTAAAGCAAAGTTTAAGTACGGAAACATTTTATTCACATATTTTATTTTGTTTACTTGTTAATTTACCACACAATGAATAATGCGTATCTGCGATTTTTTTTTAATTATTAGTAACATTTTAATTTTTAAATGATCTTGTACTCTTTGCTAGATGCCAATGAAATTTTGGGATTTACTTACTTTCTTTGAGTATGTACAATCTGTTAGCAAATGTACATTTCATAAAAAAATCTATAGAATATTGTTATTTTTAACTTATTGATGTGATGAAATAACTTAATTTTAGATTTAAATTTTATTTATCTTTTATTTTTATGTTTGGTAATTTGAGCTACTAATTTTTTAATTGCCTAATTAATAGTCATAATAATAATAAAAGAAAATTCTTTTTCTGATTTTAAATTTCATCCATTCTGTGTTTTTCAAATGTACAATGGACTGAACTTACGAATACATTTTGAAATGAAAATCCGAAAATGAAATATTTTCACATTTTTTAAGACAAATAATATTCATAACATCACACCAAATTTAAATATAGTTTTACATTTAAATTTGGTGTGATGTTACAAATATTTAATAGTAGAGGCTTTAGGAGAAAAGATCTACTAAAAAAATATGGGAACTTTACAAATAATATTCATTACTAAGAGAATGATATGATGTACAGTATTTTATTATTTTTGTATTTTACAACATACTTTTCAAGTAATGTAAAATTTTAAATCCCACAAAAAAAAAAAATAATTTTACTTAAATTTTATTTATTCTTAGAAATTATTGAGATATTACTTTTTATTAACTTTAATTTTCTCTCCTGTTCTCTCCACTCTTACGTCATTCTTACATACATAAATAATAGTAATTACTATTGTACTATTGAAAATTGCTTGTTGTACTTATAATACTTTAGCCTACAAATGTATTTCTGTATTTAGATTTTTGATGTTTGGATTGCCAGTATTAGAGATTGAGAAACTTTGTTCTTATTGCTTTATTTTATAATGCTATAACTTTTTATTGAGTAGATATATTATCCTTCTACATCACTTGAAGTTCATTTAACAAGGAAAACTGAATGAGTTAAATATATGACTGAATGAGGAAGAAGGTTACATTCAATGCTGTAAATTATAGCCACCACTATTTTCTGTATGATGAATCTTCTGTTGATTCTGTTTTGCTACAAAATGAATTTATTAACCTGGTATGTTATAAATGAATGTGTAAGATCAAATGATTTCAGCATGCTGTCCATTTCCAGTCAACTAGATCCAATGCTGCTGATTTTTTTACATTCCCTTACATCCTTTTCTGTTTCTGTAATTTTCGATGATTCCTTAGTCATTCTTCTCTGCTGTACTATTAATTCTGGATTTTATCAAGAAATTTTTTTGTCTGGAAACTCTGGTTCATTGTTCAACAGTTGAACAATTTAGGCAGTTAAAACTGAAAACATAGCAGTTCATACAGAAAAAATAAATTATTCTGTTACTCCCATGCTCGTTATTCATTGATTCATTAGCCAGTAGAGGATCTTAGATGCCTCAATTAAATCTTTCCCTCAAATGAAAATACTCTCATTTTTGATCATTTGTTTTAAGTTTGGTTAAATTTATATCAATCTTCATTAAAAAAAAAAAATATCTACTTTATTCTTAATTCTGATTCTTCTTTTTTATGTTTCAATGATTACTTTAAAAATAAATAAATAAATTTAATTTTATTTTTGTTAAGATTGTATTGTTCTGTTTTCATTTTTTAGTCAACCTGTTGCATTAACCCAGCTGCTACAGCTGTATGTTGGTCGATGCTATCATTTATGGAAGGAAATGGAAGTAATGGCTTGGTTAGAATCTAATGTGAAAGAAGTAGTGGCTAGAATTAAACCTAATGATCCATTAATATCCCAGAATGAAGAAAAGTAAGTATACAGTTTTAAGTTATTACTTTGTGGCAGACATTTTTACTTGTTAATTATTTAATGTTTCTTTGATTTCATAATCATGTAATTTCAGTCTGTAGTTATCTGCCACTTTCTTTAACAATAACATTAAAATATGTAAATTCCTTGTTTTTATACTGCAACAATTCTCAAACTCCACTTTGTTCACCATTATTGGTTGCCAAGATATTTTTTTTTGTGTTCTGATTGTTTTTTAGCGACCCATTTGGTTGCTACTGTGATAGCGACCAAAATCAGTTGCTATTGCATTTGTTCTGTCCGTTCATCCGTGTCTGTCCCCCCACCCCCACCTCAACAACTCTTTGAACGCAAGGTCGGATTGGCAAACAGATTTCACCATTGTGTTCAGATGCCCAAACTCATTCTCGGAAGCTGAGATTAGGGTTTCTTCTGGGGCCACCGCCTGCACTCCTTTCCATGTTAAAGATATTTGGCATTGTTTTCATTGGATTTCCACTATTAGCTTAAATGTTAGAATTGCAACCATCTCATTTCAGTTGTCAGTTATAGTTTGATCGGTAAAGCTTTGGACTCATATGCTGAAGGGTGTCGGTTCGAATCCGAATGTCTACTTTTTATTTTTTTTCTCTTAATCTTTTTTAGTCTTAAATTGAACTGACACTCGTTTTAAAAACCTAACAGTATCATCTTGAAAATGTTCAATGTGGCTACTGACTTGGTAGATGAGGCTTGAATCTTAATAATTCTGTCTATTCTGTGTCATTTTCTGTACACTGAAAATGTCATCTTTTTACAGTTATTTACAGTTAAAATGACTACAAATGTCATTTTATTTTCCCCTTTCAGTTATTTTTATTTTCTGTAGCATATGTTAAATCCTCTCCAGCCTAAATTTTCCTGATAATTGATTGACTCTGTGTTATGTGTATTGTATTATGTCTTCTAGCCCTTAAGATTAATTTGAAATATATATTTTGATACAAAAATGTTTTTTTCGTGAGTAAAGCTTAGCTCATGAGCTATGATTCCTTTGCGATATCCTGTAGAAGCTCTTCATGTTGTTTAAACCGTTGATGACTGTAATGTCTCTGTGATTTTCACCTGTTGTCATATTCAAAATATGGTCAATCAAAATATTGTTATATTTTTAGTTATACTTTATATGATGAAAACATAATTATATTCCTGTAGAAAAGTCCAATTTTATACATCGTTTAGCTCCACTTGTGGTTTCCTACCTTATAATAAACTATTTATTGGTCAGAAAACAAGACAATTGAAGTATGAACGTTCTCAATGCAAAGACACATGACATCACAGTAAAATTCAATTCTTTCGTTTAAGTTACCCTCTGGTATGCCTTCACTTCGCATGATACACCATGGATATTTTAATCTCATTCTGAATATTGTTTTCTACATGTTTACATTTTCATGCTTAAACTTAGTTTGCTGCCTTCTTGATGTCATTTTTATAGATGCTACTGTATTTCAGATCAAAGCAGTCTCAATTTTATATTTTTTTCTTTGAATTTCATTGTAATTCAACATTCTCAACTTGTCCTAATATTCTGCTAATAGCCTTTTTCTATGCCTATCCATCATGCTTAATGACAGCCTTCCTTAAACAACAAATAGTAAGATTATATATTTCATTCACGCCTTGAGCTATCATCAGTGGGAATCTGGGACAACTCTTTCATCTGTATTAGGACTTATCAGCTGGATTTATCCATTTTGACGGTCAACTCACAAAAACATCCCATAAAAACAAACATTATTTCTTTTCAGTTTGTGTTTCATGTTTCAATTTGTGCATGTTAAACTCCCAATATTAAAACCACATAAGTCCTTGTCTTTTTTTGTCCTGTTATTAAATGCCTTTTATGATTAGCATTAACTGTCTAAGGTTTTGTTTGTTTTTGTGGGTCATACTTCCAGGAGCAGGAAAGATCCCAATATAGAATGTCAACCTTCGAGTTGACCATCAATATTGGTAAACCTGGCTGATGAGTCCTAATAAGAATGAAACAGCTGTACCAGATTACCATTGACAACAGCTGAAGGCATGAATGAAATGTGCCATCTCAGTTCTTTTTTCATATTACAATACAGAAATTTTAGACTGCAGTTGTCTGTAATTAACTTTTCAGTGTCAGACCAAGACTGACATTTCATTTCATATCCCTGTAACTTTGGTGGAAGCCAGCCTTTAACATTACTTATGTGAGAATGGGTTTACTTTCTTCATCAATGTGTTGTAAAATCTTTAATAGATAGGCACTTTGACCCAGCTTTGATCTGTATTAATTCTTTTAACCATTAATTTTCTGAAATGCCCACCACTGTATTCCCTATTGTTTTGAACTGTCCCATTGATCTTTCCATGTCATGATCTTTCCAAACAAGATTGTGAATAATATTGCATGGCACTTTCTTACAGAGGCTGTTGCATATTTCATCTCTTATTGATTTGGGTCAAATTCAGTCAAACACTTCTCCTCACTGAGATACAGGACACCATTATGTTCCTTCATAAATAGATACTTCATCCTCAAATGGGTTTCTCTTTGTGGTATACAAAAAACAACAACTTATTAGCTTCCTCTGCCCTTCTCATTGAGTAGCAGTGTTGTCATCTTATTAACATTATATTTAATAGCAAAGAGTCGTGAAGCTCGCCTTATCAGATCATGAGCAACTTGTTAAACTCTGCTTCACTTAAGGCATTTCGGCAGTTAAAAGGTTTACGTAGAGGTCCACTAACGATTACTAATCTTTGGTAAATTATTATTTGTTTTTAAGAGACAGGAACTTTTACTGTAAAAACCGGTTGAGGTCACAAGCCAAATGGATTGCAGAGAACAGATGAACTGCAACTGCAGTAGTGGAGCAGGGAATCACAAATGCACATGGTAGCAGTAGTGCATGTGCAATATCACAGGAATTGACCATGCTGTATACAACAGTGTGGAGAGTTCAGCAATATGTCTTGAGGTTTTACCCCTATAATATATCCCACAGTCAATAATTGGTTTCTTGTGATTATGATAAGCGGAAAGCATTGCCTTGACATTCTTTGCTCGGATGATGTATGGCCTTGGTGAATACTGTGGAGTGATGAGGCTCATTTCCATTTGGATTGTGCTGTAAACACTTATAATTGCTGTATTTGGTCTGACATTAATCCACATGTTCATCATCACAGAGGAATTGTGTTGACACCACAATCTTCATTCAAGATTGTGCACCTCATCACATAACTTTACCTGTGAAAGCCTTACTATGGCGAACATTTTCGGACAACAGAATAATTAGTAGATCATTTCCCACAGCATGGCCGCCTGATCCACCCAGATCTGAACCCCTGTGATTTTTGGCTTTGTGGCTACTTAAAGAGCCTCATTTATCAAGGCAATGTTCCGAATTTAGCTGTGTTAAAAGACAAAATTTTGCAGCATGTGACGCAACTCAACGCATATCAGTTGCGTTCTGCTGTCGAATGTGTTGTGCAGCAAATAAAATTTGTAGAGCAAGGCGATGGAGAGCACGTGGAGTCGTATCTGTGATTCTGCATGTTATTGTAATAAAGTTATTGCACTTTAACTCTTTTTTTACCAATATTTATTATAATTTTGTTTCCAATATGATTGCAAAAATGTTATAGCCGATAACTCTTTTTTTTTTTTGCCGATATTTGTTAGAAATGTTAGGCAATATGCAAATTACGGGCACAACAGTGACACAACTCGCCCTTATCGGCCAAAATTTGAATTTTTTTTTTTTCTTCAGTGATCAAAACTGCATGTCATACGAAATTTGGTTGCGATTTGCCCAGTAGTTTTTCCTATAAAGAGGTCTAAACACCTCTTTAATTTGGATCACCCGGTGCATATATAAGGGAGCAATCATCAGATGGCTACAGGTCAAGAGAGCTGCGAATCACAAGTTTAGGAACCATGGCATTACTTCCATTTAGCCTGACTGTTATAATTCTATAGGTGCAGCTGACTTCACATGATTCTTATGTTATCTATTTGGTCTTCCAGCCTTTAATTTACTGTTGTTGTTTTGTTTTTTTATTTGTTTCAATTATCTTTTCTGCAAATGAATTCATTTAAGTGCCCACTCTGCTTTGATCCATCCTCTGCTGAGATTCTATTATTTATGTTGAATCATTTAAAATTTCTCTTGGAATTCCAACAGCCATTGCCAATTCAGGTGTTCCTATACTGGAGAAGTAAAAACTGAAAAGCTTTCTGGTTATGAAGGTGTCATCTGCTAACAATAATTCCTACTCTTGTAGATTTTGATGTCATTGCTGTATAACCTTCCCCCTCTCTCTCTTGTTTGTATAATTTCCACAATCAGAGTATGTAGTTGGCACTGCTAAAGAACCAAGAAAATTCTTTTGCAGGCCAGAGAACATTGAAGTAAAATAATTTTACTTGTCGAAACTCCATTTACTTTTAAATAAGTCTCTCTGATATTTATATTGTTGTTGTTGTTCTTTATTTTGATGTACTGATATCTTGTACTGAAATTAGTTTTTGATTTGTAAAATTATTTTCATTCATTAAATGTGTGATGTTTAGAAGAAAACTTCGATATAAAGGGACCCCTCGAAACATTTATCGTCACATACTG
This sequence comes from Thereuonema tuberculata, assembly GCA_023159025.1. NCBI lineage: Eukaryota > Metazoa > Arthropoda > Chilopoda > Scutigeromorpha > Scutigeridae > Thereuonema > Thereuonema tuberculata. Next base: position 271,029,273 of record JAFIDM010009631.1, on the reverse strand, counting down.
ATATCTGAAATCAAGGATGCAGCTGCTGCATTGCCTCCTGTGAGTTTAATACTATCTATAGCTTATTTTAACTTTAAATACACCATATTTTATATGAACATCTATTTACCATTAAAAATTTTCACATTATTGGCTTAAAATTGTGTAAAAAAACTTTATGTAACATCAACTTGGGAATTTATTCTTTTTATGTGTCTCATTGTAGGATTTGACCCAATCTCCAGTCATGAGTTATGATCCACTGCCTCCTACTGATTCCATTGTTACATACTTGAGGCCTCCAAGGTATAACTTTATCTTTAAATTTATCAATAAAAAAAAACAAAACAAATAATATTTCATACAGTAGAACTTCTGGTTATAAGAATATTAAATATCTGAAATTCATTTCATCTAAACCACAATTAAATTACCGTACATTTCGGCAGATAAGATGACCTTCAGATAAGACGAGGTGTAAATTTTCGTCAAATTTTTATAGTTTAAGCATATATCTGCCCTAAAAGACGACCCCCAAACTATCAACAGCCTATGAATTCAGTTTAAATCAGCGATCATCATTTTGATAATAATACTGTATAGTGTATGCAGAATTATGTCCCAGTCGTAATTTTTCGAATGAACAAATTTTGTTTTATTGCATCTAGCACCACTGATTTGCGATTGTTGCAAACATTCACACTGATTCAGGCTTATGGAGCTTCTCCAAAACGAAAGTGAGGATGTACTTGAGAATCTATTTGCCTCAGACGATGAATTTGAGGATTTTGCAGGATTTTCAATAAATTGATTTGAAGTGAGTGTTTTGTTTTATTTTTATAACGATTTCAATTTATATAAATTTCAATCTTATTTTTTTTGTATCTGTCCTATAAGACGACCCCGGATTTTGGGGGCCTTTTTTAATGATTCAACTATCGTCTTATCTGCCGAAATATACGGTATTTGTGAAGGTAATTCAAGTTTGACCTGGGTATTATTAAAAAAAAAAGTATGTTGAATTGCCATATTTCATTGTTGGTAGATTCGTTGTTTGTGTAATTTAGATTTTTATGAAACACTTAACACAGCAGCTCTGATTTGTAAGATGAAGGTTGCATTTGTTTGTTTTCTGAAGACCATCTAATTAACCACAGGCTTCAGGCACAATATGGGCAATCAATCTGTCCATTTTGTATTAGTGTTTACTGTAAGGTTTTTAGTCATTCAGTAGTTTTCTAAAATCTGCCCTTGAGCAGTCTAATAATTTTTAAGTAAACTGATTAAAGTTATTTCATCTGCATAAGCAAAGATTTTTGAAAACGAAAAATAAATTAAGAATTAGTACAAGGTTGCACCATTAGGAATACCTAATATTAAGCTTTTATGTACCTATTTCAATATTTCCCTTAAAACATTTGGAAAATAGGCATACTGATATGTATGAATATGTTCTGATCATTCAGATCTAATCTATTTGTATTTTATAACCGAAAGTTAGCTGATTGTCCCTTATTTGTGTGAAGATTTCTTTATAAGTGCAGTATATTGCCTTGATATCTTTGCTAATCCATTTCATTTGAATGATTGAAGTAAGTTGCATAGCAGTGTGAAAAATACCTAAATACATAAATTTTTATCTTAAGTATCCAAAAATTATTTAAAAACTGTGTTTTTGATATAAAACAAGGATATAAGACCACAAATGCAATTTTATGACATCAAATTATCTTGCACACTTGAAAAACAAGGAAGTTTTTTCATCCTTATATAGGATGTTCACATCCTATGAATGAAAATGATAAGAAAGCAATAGATCACATTATTAAGATATATTTCGTAAGAATGGCAGCATTTCCGAGTACTTAAAAAAAAGTACATAACACCTGAATTTATATAAAAAACCTATCTACTGTAGATGTTTGACGGGCATTACTGTGATCTAGTTTACTGGTATCTTTGTATACGATTTTAATAAATAGTGTTGTATTGGTCATGTCAGAGGCATGAGACATTTATATTAATGTCAGAAAACCTCAGCTCCTTGACTGCCTTGTGTGGGAAGGGGCAGAAAAACAGGCATATTTTTATTTCACAACACACCCTTTACAACAAAAGAAAGAACACATTAGATGTATAAAGGTTATTTACTTAATTCTTTTCAATTAATGTAGTCTGTTTAGTTTATTATCAACTGAGGATAAAGATAATTGATGTTCTTTATATGTACAGAAAACTTTTTTACATAGTCATGTAATTTGTATCTATATCTTTTCAGACCTCGTCCTCCAGAAGACAATAACACCCTCAGCATATTTTTCCGGTCTCTTTTTCCTAATTTTTCATTGGAAGAAGGGCAGCAGCAACAGTTAGCTGGTGATATTGTGGCTGACGTCCAAGCTGTTGCTGGAGGTGTTGCTGCTGGAGATTCTCAAAATTCGGCTAATTTCAATGATTTGCGCAGAAGTGTCACTTCTTTATTGGATGCAATGCGTGATCTTCTGACAAATATCCACTTACCTGAAGTTGCACAAGACGCAGATGATGATAGTGATGACGCACACGATGACTGAAAAACTTTTAAAAATATGATGTACGAAATTTTTTTTTTTTTGTTTCCTAAGTCATCTTTATAATATTTTGTTCTGTTTTTGGTTTAGATTCACTGCAAATTTCATACCAAATTTTGAATAAGGAACAATTTGCATGAAATCAAATGAGGTAATTTATCATGTTTTAATTAATATTAGAGAATGCTAAGGATTTTTGGATAGGTCAAACCAAATATTTGTTTGTTGTCTTTCAATAAAAATAATCGTGTCATTTAGATCTTTTTAGATTATTAGTGTAAATGGAATTGTGAGTTTAAAAAAATGGTAAAGTAAAAAATACTTTTGAATACCTATTGGGTATCTGTTTATTTAAGATACATCAATGTAGTGGGTGCTATTGTATCTCTTTTGATTATGCATCAATATTCTATGCATTGTATTGTACTTTTGAAGACCATGGGTTGGTTTCTTTGACAGAATTACACATCATTTGTGAGATAGCACAAACACTCTGTAATAAAGACAAATTTCATTTCAAATTTCTCGTGAGCAGAAGAAAAATTCTTGAACAACATTTATATCACTGAAGACTTGAGGTAATAGAAACCATGATTCTTCTGATGATGTACTTAATGCTTGATCAGTCAACATCCCAGGGTCTTCAGTTTATTTCAAGAATTCCTTTGGAAGTAAAATATTTATGCTGATAAACCTATTTAAGCAAATGATTCATTATATTTTTATATGTTAAATTCTTGAAGTTGCTAGGTTTTTTACTTAAAAGCAGTGTTAAAAGAGATTTTGGTTTCCATTTAAAGAATAAGGGGAAACTATATCTTTATAAAATTTTAAAATTCTTTTCATTGGCAATGAAAATAGATAGATAAAAGTGTGTAGTTCTAAATTTTTGTAATATTTTATATACTGTTTGAATATTGCCATTTATAAATTTCATAATGTGACAATATTTTACCCCAAAACTGTAATAAACTATATTTTTAATATTTTGTGATTGCATAGATTCCAGTACTGTAAACATATTGAGAAAAAGAATTTGTTAATTATTATTATTATACTCTGAAAATATTGGATACAACTTCTCATTTAGAAGTAGGATCATTCTTGTTAGTGTCTGCTATTTATTACTTTTGTTTGCAAATTTTCTCGCCTATCAACAATTAAATGGAAGATTCCATTAAAATTTATTTTTGATATTTGTTATATTTTATTTACTATAACTATTTATTACATCATTATTTTCACTTTTAATAATATACCTCATAAAAAGCAGTATTACCAAACATACAATCGTTAAAACAAGACTTTTTATGATATCACAAAACTGAAAGAGCGTTATGCTTTAAAAACAGTAAAAAATAACAACAAACTGTCAGAATTTTAATTCACAGAATATCAGTCATATTATAATTTCATGAATGATCTTGAAAATTAAAAATTCCAAAATTTTTCATGCCATTTCTTTTTTTATTTATTTATTATAAAAAAAAAAAAAAATATGTGCAATGGGATGTTTTCAGGTTTCTTCTCTTTATAACAGGAACATTATTGAAATTTGGGTAGTTAATTCCACACTTGTGATATAATAACTCCGTAATAAATATTTCATTTCTGTTTCCCCTTAGTTGTATATCCTTCTATAAATTCAAAGGACTTAATACTGTTTGGAAAAAAAATCATTATGATAGCATTGATGTAGCATTCAACTAAAATCTGCATAATATGTTGGAATCAGGTGGCAATCGTATTAACATTTTTTTCAAGCCTTTAATATTGAGTATAACTTTTGAAATAAATTCATAACAGCTTTGAAGTACCAGCTTAAGTGACGCCATATTCTTACAGTTGTGCAGTTTTATAAAATACATTTAAAATGCATCATGTTTCAGTTAAACATACAAAACTTGTGTTGAATGTTATACATGCCATATGCTTACTTTCATGTTTGTCTGGGCAAGAAAATCCTTGCTCCAAACATTTTTCTTTTTACAGTGCAACCCTGAAAAATGGTTTCAGGCAAACTTTTCAATATTTTTTTTTTATGAATTTCCTTAAATGAAGATGTAGAAAGTAAAAATATGCAGTCAATATTGTATAAATTTGTATAGATCATACTTTATCAATAAAGTCTTTTTATAAGAAATTGTGACTGTTGTGTCATACTGTCAAACAAAGCTTTGTTATGGCTAAATATGTGATGAAAAGGCTTAGCCAGTCATTGATTCATGTATACGTTAAGACACATTCATACAATATTATCTTCAGTGCTTTATAGCTTAATATTTGGAAAATATGAGGTTCACAATTGAATGTGGAAAACTTAATCTGATTTTGTCTGGCCAACAATAAGAGGATTAGCGTTTCACTTCCTTTGTTTTAGGTGACATGGTATCCTAATCATGGGGAGGGTAATTTTTTTGTGATGATGTGGAAAATTTTTGGGTGTGCGAGTATTAAAGCTTGCAAAACAGTTTACTCTCTCTTCCCACTTCATCACTCCAACGCATTGGAATTGCAAGCTGCTCTGAAAACAGTGAATGGACTTCAGTATAATCCTAGGTAGACAACTTTGCTACAGTATGTGAGCGAATGGATCTGATTTTTTTGCGAGGTGTCTGAACAGATCTCAATTTATTCTGTTGAATTTCTTATTTATTAATGGCAATTCTCGACCTGAACAGCAGAGTCTTGTGTTTACTGTTTATTCATTCGGAATAATTGAGCATTTGTGTTAGCCACCATACATTGATAATCATTTTGCTAATAAAAGCAGAAAAATAGTGGTCCCGATAGCCGAGTGGCTGTGGGTTGGAGGTGGTGGGTTCAATTCCCGGCCTCGGCAGAGGGCGGGTTTTTTTCCCATGCTCCATTCTCCCCTAAACGGGTCCTAGGGTCTACCCAGCCCTCTGTTGAATGGGTACCGGGTTTCTTTCCTGGGGGTTAAAGGTGGGTGGGCATAGGGCTGACCACCCGACCTCAACTTGCTACTACAGACCACATAGGCCTGTAGTGGGACACTTTAAGTGATAATATGAATTCAAAAAGGGAAGTGATAGTTTAATATTTTAGGGGAAAAGAGAAAAATAACTGATTAAGGGATCATTTAATTTGACATGAAAAATAAATATATTAAAATTAGGATACCATGTTCAGTAATGGTTTATTGTTCAAAAAACAAATTTCCTATTTTATCTTACAGTTGTTTAAATTGTAATTTTGATTTTATAACTTTTCCAAAATTTGTATATAGTTATATTATTAGCCGGGTGCCGTCGCTTCGCTCTGGAACCCTTGCATATATAGCATTAATTTTTTTTTATTTATTTAGTAAATTAATATTGAGATTGGAGAATATACGACTTCCCAGCCCGTTGTGGCCTTCTCCACTTAACTCAGGTGTATTGCGGGTTGGCACCATACATTTTTGCATGTATCTTGCAAACGCAGAAATGTTTGTGAATGATTGATATATCGTTCGATAGAACTTTCAAATACCAACATTTTCTCAATATAAAGTTCTCTTCCAACTTTTATACTTTTCGTTTAAATTGAGAAAAAGTCAAAATTTGACCCTTTAAAAGGCGACATCTTGGAAACCAAAAAATGTTTTCGAAAGATTTTTGTAGCATTTTGTTTGTCTTAAAAAGATCTACATTTTATCCATTTGCATGACCAATCTATCTTTTATAGTTTTGTCACAAAATTGGAAAAACTTAGTCTTATGACGGACAGAATAACGTTTTTATAATATAAGAAGATATAAATAATGTTAAAGTTTATTATTAATAACATTTATTTATTACAATATTTAATATTATTATATTAAGTGTTCTCTGTTTTTATTCCATTAATATTTTACTCTTAATTTAGAATCCATAAGTTTTCCTGAGATGAGTCGCGGACTTTTTTTTTTATTATTAATTAAATTTTCTTTAAAATGATTGATCCATTTTCAAAGTTAATTTCGCCTTCCATTGATCTGTTTATCATTATCAAAGTCAAATTTTTTAATTTAGTTAAATGTTTTAAGGATTTAAAAATAGTTATGTTATGTTAGGCAAAACTGAGGTTCACATTTTTGGCACCCATCGTTCTTTGTTATAGGGCAAGGATTGGAGTTGAATTCGGTTGAATCAAGATTGATTGTCTAGTAAATTTCCCTTCTAGTATCTCCTAATTTTAGTTCATACATATGCAGGACACTGTCTAATCAGGAAATCAAGAGAAATGATGGGTTACGAAGGAAATGTTAGCAAATAACTGACTGTGATATCTGGACAGGAAGAAGCGATCATCGTACGACAGAAAATCCACAGGATATGGGAATTGTACACAATAAAACTAGTTAAGTGAAGACACCATAGTCACACTAATCTTAAAAAATTAAAAGTAGGACACTATTGTTTATTAGAAAAGCTGAAGATGTGGAAGAAAAGCTTACTGTCGAACTCATCTATAAATCAATTTTAAAGATTTGGGGGGAGAAACTTCTGTAGTGCAACATCGAATGAATTGTTTGAGATTAAACAAAGAAAAGGCAAAGGAGATATAGATTATTGTAATAGATTTAAGTCTACTGTAAAAAATGCTAATAATGGATGGGAAGAGCCTTTATTCGGTACTGCGGCATTACTGCAAAAATTTATAGATTCTTTAAACTCTGAAGAAAATGAATGCAATTATATAAAATGAAACTCAACAATTTAAACAAAGCCTTAGAACAACAGCAGAATTATGTGGAATTAAAAGATAAAGCAAACAAAGTCAAGAAAAACAAATTAGCTGCAATGCTAGTAGCTTCCAAGGCATTGAGGAAGAAGAAAATAGAAAAATTGGAAGCTGAAAATTCAAAACTACTGGCTAATTTTGAAAATATTAAGCTTGAAACAGGATTATATAACCAAAATACTCATAAATATAAAGAAGGTAATTGTCGAGAGGTAAGTTGTCGCCTTTATAATAAGAGAGGCCACAAAGCTGAAAACTGCAGAAGTAATTTAAGAAGAAAAGATCAGTTATCTTGTAAAATATGTAGTCAGCAGGGACATGTAGCGGCAAAGTGTTGAACACAAATGTAGACAGCAATGATATTTTATGTTTTGGGTGTAATCAAAGAGGGCACAAGGCAAGTACATGTAAAACTCAGTTGGGCAGTAATTTAACTAGCTGAACCCATCGTATCTAGTCCCAATATTTGAGCATAAAGGGAAAAATGGGTCAATTTCAGGAGGACAGTCAAGTTGATAGAAATACTGAAAGTAAAAGAGTTTACAGACAGCAACAAATTCAAGGGAGACAACATTGAATTGGACATCAATTCCAATTACAATGGAGAATAATCTACCCTACATAATAGGTGAAGTTAATGACATACCAGGCAAAATACTGATTGACTGGAGCCAATATCTATTTGGTCAAATCAGATTTATCCTTATTACCAATGTATTAGTAAACATTCCTTTTGGCAGTCAGGAACTCACTACATCAAAAATTTCATGTAAGATAAAAGTAGGTACGACTGAACTTACTGAGCAGATGTATATTGTTTTCTTAATACTAATATTATAGTTATATTAGGGTACTGATATTTTAAATAAATATGATGCCAAAATAGATCTTAAGCAACAACAGTTGTTGTTACTTTATAATAAAATTCCAAAAGAAAATACCAATAATGTTAGGGTGTTTAAATCTCACAATTTTGAGAAAAAGAGATATATTGAAAATCCAGAATGGATAGATGAATTTGACATTGATGTAGTGGATATGGAAGACTCAAATAACATTGATTTGTATGTATCTATTGAAAAAGGACAAGAGTAATGATGATATTCAATGTAAAGAATTGCGTTGGGGGTGTTTTGGAACAGGAACATGACGGTGAATACCAACCCATTATGTTCAAATCTAAGAAATTAAATAAAAGTGAAATGAATTATTCAACCATCGAAAAAGAGGTATTAGCAATTATCATATGTTCATGAGTGTCATTTTATAATTTATGGTCAAGAAATAATCCTGTGTTCAGATCACAAACTATAATTTTTTCATTCATTTGCTGCTGGAAATCATAGGTTACTTAAATGGAGTATTAAATTACAAACTACAATATTACCTCTAAAAAGGTAAATACATTCAAAGTAAGAAAACATAGTAGTTGATTGTAGATCTAGGGTTTACAGTATTAATAAGAACTAGATATTGATCTTAGTTGTGTATCTTATCATTCAAGCATAAGCACAAGATACTAAATGGAGTAACATTATGAATGATAAGGTTGATTTAGAATCACCCTAATTATAATGGTCCTGATGGGTTATTGCATAGAACTATGGAAGGAATTTCTACAGATATTTTAGGACCTCTGAAGAAATCCATGTCAGGAAATATAGTATTATTAACGGTTGTTGATCATCTGACTTGGTTTGGTTGGGCTATTTCTTTGCCTGATCAAAAGGTTAAAATCATAGCAAAAGCACTTGACAATCAATTATATCTCAAATATGGAGCATGTCCTGATAGGGATCCAATTTTATTTTTGAGGCTCTTCAAAAGTAATGTGTGTGCACCCCCCCTCCCCATACTGTCTGAACCACTGGATGAAACTCAACATATATGGACAAGAGACGATCTAATTTTTCTATTTGGGATTTTGTTCATGTCGGCCATTTTTAAGAAATTAGTGCAAGAAAAATGACAAAAATCCCCATTAGAAAGCATTAGAAATCCCCATTAGAATCAAATTTCTCTCAAGACCTTATGATGTTTTGCAAGTTTTAATGGGATTAAAATAAATTGTATCGGACAACTTAAGTCTTAAGTATTTTGGAATATCTAATTTTTTTTTCAGAAAATGTAAAAAAAAAAAAAAAATCTACTGTTGTTTTTAAATTACAATATCTAATGAATACAGAGACTCCTGTTTCATGACTTCTAGATTTTAAGGAAAGAAAGCTTCATATTGTTTCAAGAACTTATGTTGTTATTAAATATTCCTAAAAATAAGTAAGTTCTCCTTTAGACAATAATTCATTAAATATCTAATTAAAACTAATTAATAAGCTCCCAATTTATTTCAAATAACTAATGCCTTTCAAAATATGGATTAGATCACTTAAGTTTGACTAATACTTGCATTGAAGGTTAACTGTAATCACTATTCCTACAGAAGATGACAAACTCATTATTATTTAGATTATTCCTTTTGATTCTAGGCTGTTAAAGAAGGGTTTATCAATCAAGGCAGCAAGATGGCTTATTATCCTACAGTTTAAGGTACCAAAACTGGAAGCAATTCCAAGAGACGGCAACATCACCAGAAAAGCTGACCAAGATTTCTTGGTTACTTTATACCAGAGTATTATCTGACTCAAAGCACATGCAAAAGAATTGCCAGAGCAACAATGTTGGAAAGCAAATGAACTTTATATAAAAATGTGAAATGCTGATAAGTTGTAACATAAAACAATGGCTTATTTTATATTTCTTGATCTAGTCTGGGTTTAGTCTCTAGCAAGTTAGCTACAAGACACCTCTTCAAAACCTTAATATCTTCCACTAATATACTGAAAGGAATATTTATGGTGGAGATGATATATGATAAAATGATTCATGTATTTATGTGGTATAATGACTTAAGAGAAATAGAAACTGGATCTTACATGCAACTATTTAGTAGACGAATTTTTCTGATGATGAATGACATCCATATAACCCAGGAGACCACGAGTGAAGATACCTAACAAATGAGTCAACCAGCAAAATCATAGAGCCCTCTAAAAGCCATCAAGCATATACAAGATACTGTAGAATAATGAATTCTAAATCACCAATTCTCATTAACATATTCACTGCCACCATTGTAAGCTTAGCGATCCCTAGGTGCCACTAGACTATTTTACATTTTTAATGTATATAATGAAATAAGAAGTCAGTATCAACCACGCTTCCGTGTAGGCGGCACCTCTGAGTTAAATTGCTGCGCTAAGTGTAATTTTTAGTAGTCTTTTTATGGTTTCGTCAATGATAAGGCATGGAAATCAAAATAAAATGTAAATAGGGTAGAATAAAGGAATTTTTTTTATTAATAAAAATCAACAAAAAATCAATAATCAACAAATTTAGAGAATCTAGTGTTTTCAAAGGCCCTAGAATATCACTCATTATTATAGGGAGTGGAAAAACTCCACAAAAGTTCAGTGCCAATAACTGTTTATGACTACTGAGATGCCACACACAATACAAGTCCCTCTTAGAAGTGCCAGCCACACATCACGGCACTGTCTAATTGGCATGTCTACTACTAGCGCCATCTACATGGGTCCGTATAGTCTGCAGTGAACATGTTAAATTCGTTAAGATCTTTTGATAGCCACAGCTATCTCTACAATCACATCAGAAACGATATTAATAAACTAACTGATGTTAATGCTCAATGATATCTCTATTTTCAGTATCAGATGTCAATAATGCACAATGCTCTTATTGTAATGGCAGAACTGCAATATGCCCATCTCTAATCTTGGTATGTTAGTTCATTATATTAGCATACATACAAGTATTCAGTTTAGTTTTATTACATTATCAAATATATAAAAGTTAAACTATTTTAATATCACTGCTTCAGTTCATTACATAAAATGAAAGCTAGCAAATAGTTTGCTTTGTTCCCTTGAAAAGTTATTTTAACATTTTATAATATTTACCAATGAAGATTTTCCAATAGGAAGACTGTTCCCAAAAAAATTAATTTTATAATATTTCCATTTTTGTGGTTTGTTTTCCACTTCTGATATTGGACATCTTACTAAACAAACTGGAGAAAAAGTTGCATTAATTGAAAACGTAGATATATTTCTCATTTTTAAGTTTAAAGTTTTATTCCTTTTTCTATGCAGACAGGATATTAGAGATCATTACATTCATTTATCATCTTTTATTTTACCTCTCTATGGTAAGATGTTATTTTGTTTATCATGCACAAAATAAGATAGAAAATTGTGTATCTCTTAGGAGAGTTCTGAAATTTTTCAATCACTTCCTTAGAATTCATCCTAATATTAAAAATTAACAAAGATCTGGTGATGGATTTTGGTAAAAGTAATTTAAATTCTTTTCTTAAATAAGATAGGAATATTGTTCATAAAATGTTGAATCGGGAGGGAATTATTCATAGTTGTATAGGAATTAGAGAGATAATCCTAAGATAGTACTAATTCAGTCGATACTAAGATTTAAAATTAATGAAGATGGATCAAATACAGAAAATAGATTAACAATCATTTTCACTTAATTTGTTCTTTAATAATATTTGGTAAATTTTCAGACTTATTAAGTAAAATCTATGAATAAGACATAAAATGATTAGAAGGATAATAATAAATGATGATGATATAAGAATTCAATTTATTGGAGCTATTTGAGGAATTAGAAGATATTGTGAAGTGATTTTAGTTTGACATGCTGACTAGTTTAACTAGTCTTCTCATTAGAAACAGGTGATAATTGTTATAAGATAATTTAAGAGACCATTGCTTTCTTTCAGCCATCTAATGTATATTGATTTGATTCAGTTAATAAAAGATTTAATATTTACTGATTCCATTGCAATTGGTATAAAGCTGTGATTAGCTCCACAAATCTCTGAACATTGACCAAAGAAGATTCCTGGAAAGTTAGATAAGAAGGAAGTTTGGTTTAGTCGTCCAGGGACTGCATCTACTTTTACTTCCAGGAAAAGGACTGTTCATGAATGAAGAACATCTACTGCAGTGATTAGGACTCGAATTTGTGTATTTATAGGAATAATTGATTGATTATCAACACCTAAAAGTCGGAATGAATTTGAGGATATTTCGTTTTGGGATACCATGTAGGAGTCAAATTCTACAGTTTTGAAATCTAATATTCATGAGATCAATATCATTGATGATCAATGGTTTTTAAGGTTAGGGTAGGGGAATTAATTTCATCAAGAAGATCAAGTATTTGAAGTGATGGAAGAGCAATAAAAACTAAAGTGATAGCTGGAATAATTGTTCAAATTGTTTCGATCTCTTGACCTTCTATAAGCTGATGATTAGAAAATTTATTTATTATTATTATAGGCAACATATAGCCTAAAGTAGTAATTAAGGTTAAAATAATTGTTAAAACAATTTTTAATTGTTTTGCTACGAGGCTACTTTTGAAAGCAGAAATGGCTTTAAATAGAACTTTACAATGTAAATTTTTTAAACATGGGAATCTGCTCTATCAGTTCATAATTCTAACATTAAGAGTTGTTTAATTCCAATAAAATAAAAAAATGGCTACTTCTCTTTACATTATCTGGTTTCAATTTTAAACAAAAGATTCCCATTTTAAGGTTTCATAAATTTAGATCTGAAATTATTACCCTTTCTAATCTACTTATTTTCATTTATTAGTGGAAAAGCTTATTTTTTATTTTCCTGGCTAGGATATGAGTAGTGCCATTTCAAAACTGGTCATATCCACTATTTTTCGAATTTTATGTTTGGCTGTATTCTTATAGTATTTATGGCGCTCTTTTTGAATAAAATATTTGTTTGTTTCTAAACTGTCTGTAACTGCCTTAAAAATTAATTTGAATTCCTGTGTCCAGTGCAAAACTGGCTTACCAGATCTTTTGTTGCAGAACTTGCCTACTCCATTTCCACCAATGACAAGCCTTCATTCATTACAAAATGCAATTGGCTGCCGCTCAGCTCAGCTGATCATATTATATTGTTTTTGTGATGCAGTAATGAAAGGTTGCAAGGTGTTTAGTTGCAATAAAAAGTTAAAATAGTTTAAAAAGTTGATGAAAATATTGAACGTGTTTTGAAAAAAATATCTGCAATCGTGAAATCTGAAGAATATATTGAAACTTTCACAAAATTTGGAACTGTCATGAAAGTAGGAGATGACGTTGACGTTAAGAATTGGAAAGCAGCAGTAGAGTGTTTCGTTAAAAATCCTGGGCAGTGGCACTTCAAATTTTCCCGAGCTAAAAGATTTCTTAGAAAAACCCAGAGAAATAATGTTCTAATTCGAGGTGAAGCAGGTTATAACATAGACAACGGAATGTCAAAATCTATACTCAAGAAAGGAAAAAACAATTTTAAGATATTGTTCATATTTTCTTAAATTATTCTTGATTTATTATTCTTATTATTCATATTTCATTTTATTCTTTAATAAATCAATATTCCATTTAATCTGATTGAACACTTATTTGACTGAATCAAAACTTGCCTTATCCATAAGTGTTTGTTTCAAAACTGGTCTTCTCCATGTTGCCAGCGCAAAACTTGCTATGTGCAAAATTTAAACTTAAATTACGCAAAAACTATAATTGAGATTTAGTTCAGCCCTATTCCTTATTAACTAATAGTCCAAATTATAATAACAGAAAAAAAAATTGTCAAAATAATACTAATAATTTTAAAATTATCAGTCTTTTGTTGCTCCTGAAAAATTTTCAAAAATGGAGAAGACGAGTTTTGAAATGACACGACTCATATTTAATTGCTATTTCTTCGAATTAATGGAATCTAGCTTAGATTACTTTCTTAGAATTCATTGGTAAAAGGACAAAAATGTATGAGAAATTGCCCCACCTTGTAGTGATAATAAGGTGACCATTTTTTCTAAAATGAAAAGGAGGACGCAAATAATTTGAAAAAAAATGTTATCAGGGGTTTCAGGGGTATCAACCTATCTGTTCAACCCAAAAAAAACCTCCAAACCTCTCTGTTTAACCAAAAAAAAAAAAAAAGGTTTTAAACTTCACATATCAAAAAGGAGGACATAATTACTCTTCAAACATCAAAAAGGAGGACGGTTGGTCACCTTAGTGATAAGAAAGATCTCCTTTTTATTTAAGGAGATCTATTGAAAGATCTCCTTAAATAGCCCATATTTATTATTCGATTTCAAAGCGGATAAGGTGATTTAAATATGTCTATATAAATAATCTTAAATGTCTATTTGAACACTACATAAAAATTCCCCACATTCTTAACGAAGTTAAACGATCACTAATATTGACATTACTATCATAAATATTCGTCGAAAATTATAATTGCATAAGTTGAGGTTATGTCCCTTCAAGCGTGAAGCTAAGGGAAGGAGATACTGGTGAATTCTATTAATCTATAATATGGAAAGGGTGATCTTAATCTTTTGAGTTATTTTTGTGAATTGTGACTCAGAACTGCAATTGTTATAACTCATTAGAATAGTGTACGAAACTAATCCTCTTACAACATTTTTTTTTTTTTAATTTTAATAAATTAATACATCTTTACGTTCAGACTTTCATAAAAAATTGAACTAAAAACGATAACTGCTATTCCATAGAAGTTTCACCTTTTATTATTACGACTTGTCTCAATTATTAGTCCATTCGGAGTTATATAATTCTAGATATGACTTGTCTAGTTGACATCCACCTCCCGGATGTATTAATTATCATTTAATACTTATTTTCAGTAACAGTAAATATTATTTTCTTTTATTACATGTAAATAATTATTTACTATTATTGAAAATAAGTAGTGAAACTCGGCTGTAATACGGTTGTTTATATCGCAAATTCGGATATAATGCGATTTAGTCTTGGACCCCTTCTATTTTGGAAAAGGTGTATAATTGCAAAATTTACCATATTTTCGCCCAAAAAGTACGAAAATCGATTGATTTAGAGAACTGCTCGCGATTTGCTACTTACAATTAATGCTTACTGGGTAATACCAAATACCATAAACGACGTTTATGGTATTTGGTAATACCGCTAATCCCAAGATGGCGGCGCCAAACCGTAAGAAAACAGAAATATGAAGATTTTGGCTAATGTAACCCATCAAAGTGTTGAAAGGGTAATGATTTATAAAAATTTATGTATATAAAATTCTCTCACATCGCTCTGAATGATGTAGGTAATCGCGAAATGACCATTTTAAATCGATTTGGAATCGTGTGGGCGATAATAGGGTTCGAGTATACGACATTTGACATCGCGAAGTAAAAAAAACTCGGGCAGATCACGATATAGCCCAGTTTGACTGTATTAAATGATATTTAATTAATACATCCGGGAAGTAAGATATCAACTAGATAAGTCATATCTAGAATTATATAACTCCGAATGGACTACTAATTGAGACAAGTCGTAATAATAAAAAATGCTCTATTGATGGAGATCTTTCCTTACGTATAAATTATATCTTATCGCTATACAGTGGTGGGGCAGATCTGCCCATGCTCCTTTGCCTTAACTATATCAGATTTTACTAAGTCTAAATCTTAATGGATAAATGAGCAATGGAGGTAAGATTCACAGAGAATAAAGCCATTGGACTCAGTTAAGGCTAAGTGGCCAACTTGAGGCTTGACTGCCTTGACTCCCAATTCTCATTTAAATGGGATTAGATAGACTATAGGTAAGGTGACCAGACGTCCCGATTTTTAACAATTTGTCCCGCGTCCCACCGGCGTTTTAAAAAAGTCCCGATTTTTTTTTTTTTTTTTGGTTGTTGAATTCCGATTTTTTTTGTTTTTTGATTTGGGGTTTTGGGTTTTTTTTTTTTTTTTTTTTTTTATTTTTGATTGTTGAACTGGAGATTCCGTATTTTTTTTTATCCCACCCCCCCGGTCAATGGTGTCCCGCTTTACCAATATTAAAATCTGGTCAACTTACTATAGGACCTGTAAGGAGAATAAATCTGAGAAAAATCGCCGACTTTTGTTGGTGATCGAATCGTACAGTTAGGGTTCTCACACTGTGAAATAAAGGATAGTTTTGCATTATCAAAATATCCATTATAAAATACAGTACGGTTTTGTTTTGCATTTTTTAGCCACTTCTCACCTCATAAGAAGTTATAAGGAAAGTTCTTTAAAATTTCCAGTAATTAGATTTATTTTGCATCAAGTTTAATCTATA
>JAFIDM010009631.1:270956300-271012179 GCA_023159025.1 Thereuonema tuberculata | reverse complement strand
AAAAAAAAAAAAAAAATGAAAATACATTCATTTATTGTTCTTTGCATTACTAAAAGATAGTGTTTTTGGCACAGATTTTTAAAGTGGCCCATAAAACTGGTCTACAAGCACAAACTCTAAAAAGTGAAGTTTCGTATAGATCCACTCATTTTGATTTTTTTAAAGGGCATTTATTTTAGCCCTTGTACAAAGTAGGAAATGCTAATCCAGATATAGATAATAAGAATAAACTCATAATTAAGAAATTGTTGTATTATATTTTGCATGTAGCATTTTGGCCTGTATTAAAACTGATCTATATAATGGGGTTTACATCTAACATTAAAATCTAATAAGATATCAACAATAATCATAACTTTCAAATTTGATGTAGATTACTAACTTGGGGCATTTTAATATGACCTGTAAGATATATCTAAGCTGATTTTGGCAGGTGCAGATCTAAGTCCTAAAACATGGAGTTTTCTGTACATCTTTGCCACTGACTTAATTAATGGCATAATGTTCTGGCCTTTATGAAAATTGGCTCATAATACAGGTCTACAAACCTCAAATCTAATCAAGTCTAACTAATATGAAGCTTGGATGCAATCCACAATGTAAATGCATGGTTTATTTTTCTTTTTGAATTAACACGATTCAAAAAATTATATTCATACATACATTTATAAAGGCTGACATACAGAACCAAAAAATAAATAAATCAATCAAACAGAAGCATGAATTTTCATTAAAACTGGAACAAAGTTTTTTTTCTCTTTTTCTTTTTTTGTATGATTATTACTTTTGTAGATGTTTTGAGAAATTTAAATGTGAAATTAAAATTAAATTAATTTTATTTTTTGGAAAAAAAAAAAAAAAAGTATTTTATATTTTACTTTTTCCTTACTGTTGATAGTGATACAAAGTAAAAAAAACTTCCTACTGATGACATTGTTCAATTTAAGCACTTTTTTTAGATATAGCAAATGCACTATACCTATATTAAGTTACGAATATTATATTTTGTCTGGCTAAGGAACTGAAATCCAGTCTTTGATTCCTTTCTATGGGTGCGTCTATAAAAGATAACTGCAGTTATCATTACTACCCTACTTGCAACCACACCGTCTATTAAGTCAGCTGGTCATTCCAGCCAATGAGCAACCACATCTATAAAATAACCAGATGCGCAACCATGGTTGCCTGCTTATAACCAGGCTCAGAGCTGCATTAACCCATTCTTAGCAGACAACAGAATGGACGCATTTTAAATTACAGAGTTGCTTATTACTCAACAATTAAATTAAAAAAATATTTTATTTCACTTCTTTGTTTCACATACATATATGAGGTGAACTAAAAAAAAATTTTAAGCCATTAATTTTCTTTTTTCTTGTTTTTTACTTGTTGATTGAAAGTAGAGTTATTTAATTTTTAGTATTTGTCGTTAATGAAGTAATCGCACTGCCACTGAAACTTTTTTTTTTTTATCTTGGCTAAGTTGCTTAAAAGTTAGTCATTTTATTTTTACTTCTTTGTTGTAGTTCAAGATGGCTGGTGAATTTGATTCAATTTCTAACAACAGATTCTCTTAACAATGTCATCTATCTTGTAACCATGCCATCTACAAACACAAGGGTTTGGGGAATGACCACAGCATAACCTGTCACGTGACAACAAGAACCGAAGTGATAGTAATCACAACCACGGTTATTGTTTATAGACGCACCCTATATTTGTAATGAATGAACTAAACAAGAAATATGTCAATTCTGTTCTTTTACGCAAGATATGCTGGTCCTGAAATATTTTTTTTTTATATTTATTGGCTATTATTAACAATAAAAAATTAAGTATTACAAATAATGATTTATTATGATCATTAAAGTAAATGCTACATACATGTATTTTTTTTAATAAAAACTGGCTTTTCTTCTTCTTACTAATGGCAATAAAATTTCTGTACACAATTTGGAACCTACGACTGGAACCTTCATTGAAGGAAATAACAGGGATTAATTCATCCCAATATACGATGTAATGTATATTTGATAGATGAACAACAAATTCACTATACAAAGGCACAAAACTCGTCTTTACCTACATCTATTTATTCACTGCCAGCAATTATTTGATTCTCTTTCTTATCTTTTTCTTTTACTTCAGGAGCTTTATTCCATCCCTGGAGTCCTTTCGGAAGGCTGGTGTCTTCTTCTAAAGAACCTGTGCCTTCAACAAACTGTTCGTAGGTTGATTTTTCAGGGAAAGGTCTAGGTCCCAAAAGTTCAATCATATCTTCTCTATTTAAAATTTCTTTCTCCAGTAGTCTTTTTGCTACCTGTATCAAAGAAAATCAAGGATTAGACCATTTTTAATTGAAATTAATGTTATAGTACTTTATTAATAATACTAATTTTTCTTGATTCTAAAATTCATTTCTACTCTGTACGTTTTGAAGCAAGTGCAATTTGATATGGAGTCACACATTCTAAAAATATGATGCTACTTGAAATAATTCTGAAACTCTGCAGTGTTTCTCTCTAACAAGGGCAGATTGGGAATTTTTTTCCCACTGAATTTTGAGCAGCTGGTCATTATTGGAGATTTCCAAACAAAATAGTGGATGGCCCATCAATCACAAGATAAATCCTGTTCTCCAGCTTTGCACATTAATCATTATGGCCAAAATGATCATGAATATACAGGGTGGGCATAAAAGAATGGTGGAGTTTCAAAAACATGCATTTTCTATACTACATAACATATACAGTCATGCAGTCTCTCAATTAGAAGCGTAACTCTCAAATTTTGATGTGTGTCACTCAAAGTGCACACTTTTTGTCACCCAGCACACATCCAAGTGTTAATCTAATCCCTGCCAGACTCAATGAAGCATGTCCGGTGTGATGGCCTCCACAACATGCGTGATCTATTCCTTGAAATCAATGATGGATCTGGGCGTTGGGGTATATAAACACTGTCTGCCACATACCACTATAGGAGAAGTCACATGGCGTTAGTCCGAGGATAGTATTGGCCACAGCAGGAAGTGGTTCTCCTCTGTAGCACATCCAATGCAGTGCTCTGGAAGAAAATGATTGATGAGGCTCGCACTTAATGATGGAAATAGGGGGGAATGCTAGTTGGAAAATGTAGTCGTAGAAATCACTGTCCAAGAATGGAAACAACCAGTTTTCCAACATGTCCTGGTAGATGGAACCAGTTACTGATGCTTCGGCAAAGAAAAAAAGGCTCATATGCTTTCATGTATGATACAGCACAAAAAACATTGACCTTAGCAGATGCAGACATTGTGTCTATTGACCTTTTCGCTCAAATGGAGAATGGCTTCATCACTGAAAACAAAACATTCTAAGAAACCATCTTCCATCATCTCCTACATTTCCTGGGTAAACACAGTTCTTACTTCCTTATCTGATGTATGCAACGAATGGATCAACTGCATCTTGTAGGGAGTCATTGTTAACCACTTATGAAGCACCTTCTACAATGTCTTTTTTGGCATTTGCAACTCTCTACTTCCTCTGTTCAGTGACTTCCTCAGACTTTGCTGATACATTTCTCTCACTATCAATGGCGGCATTGGACACGCTTGGACGTTCCGAACTCTTTTGCCTTTACAAAAATATCCTGTTTCTACAAAATGCCTGTACCACCTGCGAATGTTATTCTTATGCTTCCTTCTGAAAACATTAATGGAATTCACGTTGAATTGTCACGACTGATTTTCACACTTCAAGGAGAATGCAGAAAGCCTTTTCCTTCTGGGTCACCATTTTCTGAGTCAATGCCATCCAGCAGGCATAAACAGAAACTTGAACACATGCTTTACAATTCGCTACTGGACACAATGACTTTGCACGTCTTTGGAATTATCACCATTCTTTTATGCCCACCCTGTATATTACATACTTTGTTTAAGTTCATTAATAAGAAGTATCTGGAAAAAAAAAAAAAGAGTAATATTATTGGAATACATTAGGGAATGTAATGATCTCTGTTTTCCCTTTTCCTTTTCTCACAAAAACTATCACTGAAAAAGCAATCTCTTACTGTAAAGAAGGAAGTGCTTGAGTTTGTGTAAAATGTACATGGAAACAGAAAAAAAAAACCAAAGAAAAGCATACGACAGATGAAATACAATTTGTAATGCATATCTGAAAGGATATATCAAAAATTTTATAAAAGATGCTTTCAAAAATACTGACTGTTGTAAGGTGTGGCCATATTGAACTGCCTATGCCTGTCCAATTTTAGTGTGGCTATCGTATAACATAATCATAAAACAACAGCTCATACACTATTGGTTTCTGAAAGCACATTTCCATTTAATAAGCTAATAAATCAGTGCCAGTCATAATTTATCTGCTCCTGCTTTCTATTGAGTGACCATTAACTAAAAAATTCCTCTGGTGCCACAGTTCACTTAATGCTTTTCACATATCTCCAATAAATTTGAAGATACCAGACATAAAAAAATTGCAAAAATGTTATTTAAAACAGTCATTATTCAGAAATAAAAAAACTAGATTATTGGTTACAAAACATTACTCCAAACTACATGCAATATTTCGCAGAACAAACTTCCTCTGCTTCATCAGGCAGAGGAAATATTACAAAATATTGCACGTGATTTGTCAGTTTGGAGTAATGTTTTGTAATAAATTGTTGTCATATCATCTAATGCATCGCAGATTATTGGTGATAATATACATGGTTTCATTCAAATCAGTTAATATTAAATTACAAATCCAAAAATAAATGAATGAATTTTCGTCTCAAGAAATGTATGCTTAGTAAAACTGGATTGATAGAATATTCACCTAAAATAAACATTAGTATTTTGCAAGCTTTATTTTATATTAAATCTTGAAGCAGTTTTTTCAAAGAAAACTGCCAGTTTAAGATTAAAAACCAATTTAAACTTTTGTGGGTTAGTCAGTTCTAGCCAACGTTCAAGAAGTAAGTTAAGCATTTCTCTTATCGTACTTGTTAATAAAAGCCATTATAAATCAGGACTGTTTATTTTAAAAGTAGAGATTATATGTTTTTAGAAAAAATGAAACAAATGAACAAACCACAATTTACTAGTTCCTTTTTTGCCCAACATTATGATACTAATTACAGTAATATCTATTACTTGTAAATATCCAATTTTGTAAGAAAAAGCCCAAACCAATGTAAATTTAGCAATAATAATGTCTTCTCAAAAGCTAATCAAAATTAAATAAACAATGAGGAATGCAATTTTGATACTGACAGATAAGATTACAAATAAAAAGAAACTGCCAATAAATAATTCAAAGAATGTTTATAAAAAAATTCATGTTTTGATAATAATCTCACTTTTTACTTGGTTTAATTCAGGAATTTTATAGAAAAGATGGCATTAGCAAAATTTAAAATTTGGATACTTGAAATTCAAAACATCCCTAATAGGCCACATAATTACACAGTATATCCCTTTTTTTAATCCATTTTTATATTCATATTTATATTATTTTTTTGCAACAATCTTGAAAATGACTGGATTTAAATATGTAACAATAAAATCATTTCAATCAAATCAACAAGAAGCCAAATATACAGGGTTATTCTAAAAGATGGACCCAATTTAATTAATTTGTATTTAATGAAGTATAAATTGGACATGAACAATCTACATACTAATAAATCAATCCCTTCCTCAGCGATGGATTGGTCGCATGGGAAATCAAGACCTGGCTCTACACTTCTGGCCACCAAGATCTCCTGATCTCAAGCCATGTGACTTTTTCTTGTGGAGCTATGTTAAGGAGGCTGTTTACATCCCACCTCTATCAACAACTCTGATTGATCTGCAGAACTTGTCACTGCTACTGTGAACTCAGTAACACAAGGCATGCTTATTAGCGTGTGGGACGAGTTTGGCTACCGCTTAGATGTTTGCCGTGCAGCAGGGGACACATTGAACATTTATAACCTATATTACAAAATTTCGAAACTTCTCCTCTTATTAGTATGTAGATTGTTCATGTCCAATTTATACTTCATTAAATACAAATTAATTAAATTGGGTCCATCTTTTAGAATAACCCTGTATAATATTAGATTTCGCTATATCGAGCAATATTTAAGCATCACATGTTCTCTCTTTCTTACAACATAATCTTAGTTATTGAAACATTATACAACAGTTTATGAGGCAGCATGAAGTTGAACTTGAAATATCCAGTTTGCACCGTGTTGTTCAATTTTTCACTATTTAGCCATTTTACAAAACTAAACAAGCACATGTTTAAAATAAGCAAAAACATCAATAAAAAAAATACCTTTTCAACATCATCCTTATGCTTGGTGAGTAGTTCAAATGTTCTATCATAAGCTGACTGAATCAATGAACGTACTTCAGTATCTATCAGTTGTGCAGTTGCCTCACTATACGGTTTATCCATTACTATTTCTCCAGGTTGTGGCATATCAAATGAAATATTGCCTACTTTTTCATTCATACCAAAATGCACTACCTATAAAAAACATTCAATTTAATATCATATTTGAAATTTGGATGTATTAATACAGTCATCAGACTCTATATGTTACCGTCTTTAACAACGGTAACATGTAGAGTCTGATACTGTATTAATACATCCAAATTTCAAATGTATAACTATACATGTATAAATGTTATCATAAAATGCCATTTACAATAGAAGATGATAATTTATAGACTTTTTACAACTGTCACAAATATCTAACTTTGTCGCTTCATTTAACTAATATAAATTATCCATATGTTCTCAGACAACTTAAATATAATGAATAGATATCAAAGTAACGCCTCAAATCATCTTTTGTTTTTCTTGAAATAAAATTGAGATTAGGATGATATTTGCATTTACAGGATGTGATGTCATGATTTAGCAAAACAATGAAGGCAATTTCTAGCCAAAAATCTACAACAATGCACATTTTGTGAACCTACTGGATCAGAGAAGAAATAAGCAGTAGCTTAACAACAGAACAGAAACAACCTCAATACTGCAAATGAAATGCAATCAATTCAATGTATCTGTAACAAATTCAATCAATTTACTATAGTCAAGCAGTTCATACTAATGAATTTCTGTGTTCTAACAATACCCCTGGGGACACATTATGCATCAATTTTTTGTAAATTTGTTAATCAAGTTTTTGCAAAACAATTTAACATATCTGGTTTTCTGATATTGTGTAGATCAGATGTAAATGGGGCAATTCTCAATATTTAGATATCGATTTCACCTTTATCGCTGTGGTTCCTGTCTCTTAATTGGACCTTCTTATTCCACAACTATTTATGTCAATTAGTGTTTTGCTATTAACACAGGCAATTGTGGAATGAGAAGGTCCTATTAACAGACAGAAATAACACTGATCATGTATATAATGCAAGAATGAACTTACTGGAATAACTTCTTATCTAACACTGCGACCATTTTATCTGTAAAAATTTCAGGCTGTTCAACATGACATGGCTGTTTTTGCAGTTGTCAAGTTTGATACCAAACATTTCATAGTTCTCCAGGAAATAGTAAAATTCCATTAAATCAGTATAATTTCACATTTTTGAAAATGATTAGCTTTATAGTGCAGTAAACACCATTTTAACATTATTGAAAATTTGCGTAATATTAATAAAATTTAAGAGCTTAGAAACTAAATGAAAATAGACATTGCTCCTCATTGAACTAATCATGACAAATTTGGTTATAATCTCTTTTAAGAGTCGTTGAAATGAACTGCAAATGAAATTATGAACTAGACTGATATAAATCAGCATTTCCATTTGATAATAATTAGCATTTCTCAATAAAAAAAAATATAAAAAAATAAGTATTAATTTATGGGTATTTGTTAAGTCAATAATAATACTTTACATAAGTAAGAGGTTTTTGGAAAGACTATATGTATTAACATTTTTTCCCTACATTTGTTTTCAGTAAACATTAATATTTTGGGTACCGTAAATAATGGACTGAAAAATTTATTTTTTCTTTAATGTTCATTGCAGCAAATTTTGTAGTTACTGTAGTTATGAGTTTCATAGCCATTACAACACGAACTGCTTATTATTCTTGCTAATGATAAGTACAAAATAGCTGTCCCAGAGTAACAATAGCTACAACTTATAAATCTGCAATTTATAAAATTCATGATTTCTTTCTTCACATAAGTCATCTTGAACATGAAAGAAAAAATAAATAAATTAATAATCAAAAGGATTTATGCTTAGTATATATGTATATATATATAATGACAGATCTTAATGCTTACAAAGGCATTACACGTGTGCTAAGTTGAAGTTAACTATAAAACACATACCTGAGCATATGCACTCTGTGTTACTTTCTTTAAATCATCTTGAGCTCCTGTAGTAATTTTACCAAAGAAAATCTGCTCAGAAACTCTACCACCTAGTGTCATGCACATTCGATCCAAAAGCTAACAAATTAAAAAAAAGAAATGAAAATAATCTGTTTAATCTGTTACAATCAGAGATGATAATATTTCTTATTGTCAATCAAAATGAAATTAATAATATCTTAAACATTGTTAATGCAACTGAGGAATGTATAAAGTTCACGCTAGAATCTGAAAATAAAAACAGAGAACTAGCATGCTCAGATTGTTATATTAAACTTTATAATAATCAAATTGTAACAGGTATTTTCAGAAAGCCTACCCACGACAACAAAACTTAAATTTTTATTCCAATATACTGATGCACATGAAAAGAAATATTATAAGAAACTGTTGTTGCTGTTGTCCAATGGCTTGAAATGGCTCACACCATCTTTGATCTTGCTTCCCAATAGAATCCAGGAAGATCCTTTCTTCTCTGCTTCTGCTCATCTAATTTATTGCAGACCAGAAGGTGGCCTTTGTTCATCTTAGAATAACAACAATCACAAATAGTACATTTATTGGAATCCAAAATATTAATTTTCTTTAAATGTTCCGCTCAGCAGTCATGTCCTGTTGACAGAAGAAAAATTGCTACCGATGTCTTTCTTTGGAGATCACTAATCTCTTTTAAATAAATTTGATATATTTTCATATAGTTTATCTTTTAGGGTTTCTTCATACTGTTTATGAATTCAAATTGTGATACTTTTTCAATGATTTAATTTTCCTTCTTTGGAAAAGAGATCATTCTCTTAGGTTTTTGCTGTATAAGTGTTCCTTTTTTTGCTAATCTATCAGCCGCTTTGTTGCCTTCAAGGCCCCTGTGTGAAGGTATCCACTGCAAAAATAAGTTTTCGATATTATTTTTGACAATCTTGTATTTATTTCTAATAGATTGGATAAGCGAGCTTTTCAGAGTATCATTATTTGCATTATTAGTATTATTTAACTGGCATAAAGTTTCATTAATTGCAAACAATTCCGCTTCAGACACAGTAGCTTCTGCATTTAAAGCAAAGTAGTGGCAAAAGTGTTTGCTAAAAATCCCTTCTCCCTCCCTACTCATTTGGATATAAGGTAATGATAGTTTCGAGTGAAATTTGGGATACCAGATCAACAGTGTCTATAGCTTTATTTACTGATTCTGTAAGATGGAGATTTACATTAAATCTAATGTCATCTAAGGGGTTTGTGAGCTTTATTGGTAGTTCAATCTCTTAAATTTCCTTGTCTCCAATTTAGCATCATTTTTTGTTTGAAACTCATTTTTTATTTTTAGTGCTAAATGATCAACAATATTGGCTAATGCTTCCCAAATATATTAAGCCATTTCAGTTTTATGAATTATTGTAAGAAACTTGTATGATAGAGCCTACCTATTATGTTCTAATCATGAAATGTTGATAAAGGAAATAGTAAATTTAAATGTAATGTTAAAAATAGTAACTATCCTAATATTTAAAAGGAAAGAAAAACAGCTTGGTTTAAACATATTAACTTTAATGTAAATAATCACAAAAGAATAAAATGGTAGTGAAAGAAAATTTACTAATATCCCATAAATAGATAAAATTAATGGTATTATTAATAATTTACTTGATAAATAAGATATACATATAGTAAATAAAGGTAAGGTTTAATCAACTGGTAAGGTTTATATATATCAGGTTTAATCAACTGGCTGCAATAAACATCATGCAGCAAACAAATATTGTATCCAAAATTCCTTATATAAATTGTAATAATGGATATTTTGGTTGTACGACCCAAAATCTTTTCAAAAGATGTAAACAGCACCTACATAATTATCAATGTAAAAATATTAACAAAATTCCTTTTTTTTTTTATCATTTCATTCGAACAGAAAATATTTTCAAAGGAGAATGGGCAGATCTGCCCCACCACTGTATAGCGATAAGATATATACGTAAGGAAAGATCTTCATCAATAGAGCATTTTGTATCATTACAACTTATCTCTTAGTCCGTTCGAAGTTATGTAAATCTAAATATGACGTTTGAGTGATTGATTGTGATGAATGTGGGTGACAGGAAAGCCAACCACCTACAGGCAGATTTAGATTCTCTCCCATGCCAATAATCGTGACTACTTATTCAAGAATCATATTTAATTTCTACTACCTTCTGTATTAACAATGAAATTTCCCATGCATTAAAATATAAGGAACCAAGTTTCCAATATTAATTAAACTGATGAAGGCTCACCCCATAACCTGTATTAACTATTATTATTACATGTATTACTAATCGATGCATTAAATTTATTTAAAAAGTGAAAATTTTATATATCTGCGTCTCTTTTATTTGTAATAATCTTTTCAATGACATAAATGGTTAGTAATTCTCGAAGATTTTAGAAACCTTAACTATGAAAAGGGAAGAAAAATCAATAACATGCACAAATTCATTAGAATTGTTTGCTTTGTGCATGTTATTGATTTTTCTTCCCTTTTCATATTACATTATGCACATTAAACCTTCTGTTATTATTAAACCTTAACTACCATTGAAGTTATTCAGTTTTAAGTGTACTTGTAAATAAATGTGCTTCCTTCTTAATTATAATTCAATATGCAATTGATTCATAATATATATTAAAACAAATAAGAAAATAAATTTTGAAACAGACTATATATAACTAATGCAATAAATAAACAACGATATATATATATATAACGATGACTTTTTTTTAAAAAAAATGAAAATGAACTTAAATATAATTTTTTTTTTTCATTTTATAAATCACATTAGAAACCTCAACTTGTTCAATACATATGCTTTGAAATCATATACAATAGAAGCTGCATTTTCTACATATAAAAACTATTCACACCCATGGTTTGCATTTGATCTTAGGCGTAACCAATTATACAAGTTGCATGAAATGGTCTACTGACTTCATGGAATTACTTCATGATTTCTTGTATAATTGGAAATAGGAATCTTAACTAGTAAACTCAGTTAACAGCATTTTACCTAGTTGTGTACTATTCAATTGCCAGAATCCTCCTTCATTTTAGAAGCTATATCCTCTCATAATGGACACGGCGATAACATATCATTTTCCCATTGTATTTTAAAGAAGAGTTATTTTAATATTTTATTTTATTTTGTAGGAAAGATACAATAGGAATATACCCAGTTACAGTATCTCTAAATGTACAGGATGTTCCACCATGAAACCAACAAACTTTGCCAGCTTGTTCAGATAGTCATTTTAAGCAAAAAATATAAATGAGGAACTGGTACTGGTCCACCCCATCCTATCCATCAATTGGGAACATTATATTCAGCACAGTAATTGCTTATCTGGCTGCATGTTTGGAGCTTTGTCATGTTGCTAGCAGTATATCTTCTAAATACAGGGGTATGCTTTGTCGTATTGTGCATAAAATCTATATAAAAGTTTACTGTCAGATGTTCCTCAAGGAAATTTCGTCCAATTACATAATTAACTACTAATCCATAGCATACACTGACAGAGAACCTCTGTTGGTAAGTAAGGATTGTTATGGCTCGGGGAATGTCATGAGCCCAAACGTGAGAATTTGTGCGTTACTAATACCATCAGAGGTGTGGCTTCATCACTGAATAGGATGAATGGAATCATATCAAAATTGGTTTGAGCCCATTCATAAAATGTCACTTGAGATTCATAATCACCAGGGAACAGGTGTTGGACTTTTTGCAGATTGTACAGATCAAGACCATCAAAATGTAGAGCTCTCCATACTTGAATGGGTGTAACACGTGCTGTATGTGAAATTCTGTGCACAATTGATGTTGAACTTCCTTGTACAGTATTTAGAACATCTTTGTCATGCCTCTGTAGCACATGGTCAATTGTTTCTTTGTGGAAAGGAACCAGCCTCTCTCAAACACTGATACACATTTCCAAATGTCACTAATGAGGAATGGTATGATTAAGATATTGGTCTCAATATCCTGCTGCAGCAGCATGCCCCTTCCCAATGCAAAAACTATACAGAAATATCAAGTCTGCATATTTTTTGTATGACATCATCAGTATGCAGACTAATTCAGTAAATAGCAGAAACAAAACAATGATGCACCTCGCATTGGGTCAAACCAGATGTTTCACATGTTCTTGTAACTACAGCGAAGTGCATTTTAGTCCACATCCCGGGAACGAAGCTGAATCGATCCATGGTGTACGTTACATTTTTTTGCTTCGAATAACCAACTGAACATGTTGTTGAAGTTTGTTGGTTTCGTGATGGAACACCCTGTATATGATTATTATATTTTTTTAATTTAATATAAAATGGAATAGCATACTCCATATAAACATACCCCATTATGTAAAGACCAAAAAAATAAAATAAAATATTAAACTAAATAAAAAATTAATAAGCTCCTAATAAAATTAATAAAGAATGTTATTAACATTTAATAATTACTCTAACCTGTTCTTTTGTATAAAGATACTGTTCTTTTGGAAGATACTGAGCGTAACCTAAACCTTTTCCTCTAGGAATAATAGAAACCTGTTTAAAAAAAAATAAAAAGAAGTAAAAGTTTAAATTAATTTTAAAAGTAATGGTGGTTAACTTTCAATCATTTGTCAACATTAATTGTCATTTTTATCCTAAAAAAATGTTGAACATAAAACTATTTTAAATGTTATTGTTTGGAATTTTAAACTTAAGTCATAATTATTTTCCTTTTCCTGTACGCATTCAGGAGAATATGTATTTTTAAATCATAATAAAAATAAGGGTTAAGCAAAGAATCAAAATGATAAAAAAGATGGTTTTAAAAGTTTGGGCACATTTTGATAAAGTAATTAACAGAGTAGGCTTGATATCTCAAGTGATAACTGTATAAGTTTGACTTGGGTTTGATTCTCAGTGGTGGTTGGGCATTGTTTTCCACTAGTCTTTCAGACTGGCCTCAAAGTTTTTAGAACCTTATCAACTGGGAACTTTTTTGTTGTTGTTGTTGGTTTGGTTTTTAATGGCGCAAAAGCAGCTGTGGCTTAAGCTGCGCCAAGAAAGGTAAAAAGGAGAAGATGAGAAGAAAATGGAATGAAAACTAACTACTAGATAAAAAGAACAAAACAAGAAAAGAACAGGTAGTGCCAAAAGGAAGATGATAATAAATCATCTATAGGGTATAGAAGAAAAGTAAAAACATGAGAATTACAAGATAGTGGTAAGGCCACATTGATGAATGAAGCGTAAAACTGATGAAATGGGTAAAAGATCATTGTTGTTTAAAAGCAAGGAAATATGAAAAGGAACGTGAAATTTAAAAAGAGAAACTGGGAACTTGATTCTCCTCTAGTGTCAAAGCCAGATGAGCATGAAACTGGGCTACAAATCTTCACTTCATCTTAATGGTTCTAGATAGTTAGAAACTCTCCCTCACACCTCTGGGCCTTTATAATCTCTTGGGAGGTACTTAATAATTTAACAAAAGAACTTATAATAAGTTAACAAAATTTAAATATTTTTTTTAAGACAATAATTATGAAATCTGATAAAGTCACCTATATCAAATTTAAGGATTTATTTTTTTTTTTTTTTTAGCAGCCTTCAGAAATATTAATGTTAAGTCTTAAAAAGGAATTATATTACAAATATTTTTTAAAACCTTACTGAAATTAAAGCTACAGTCCCTATAGTTGTATTAGGTGACAAGTCTGTGGTGAGATAAGGCTTTCTTTTCTTGTTTAGTATTTTTTCATGGAACAATTAAGTTAAATGAATAAGATAGTGCCTGATAAAAACATTGAGAATATTAAAGTCAGTTCTTTATTCTATGATGATATACTTCCTTTAAAGCAAGCTCCAATAGTTCTTCTGTAACAAGGTAAACCATTAGATTTAAGGTCATAGAAATAGATATGGAATTTAATGTTAAGGCAATTACCCTAAATTGGTTATCTGGCAATGATTTACAGTAAAAGTGAAAGAATTTACCAAAAGAAAAAAAAAATCAATAAGGCACTAGTATGAAAAACCAGATATTACTTAGATACACATACACTATTCTAAGTAATATCTGGTTATTATTAATAATATATATACACTATCCTGGCTATACTCTATTTAATATTTACATCTATATTTGTCTTTACTGAGGTCCAGCTTAGAGATAATTTAAGGTAAAAAAAAAAATGACAGAAACTTATAATTTGTGATTAATTAGGAAAGTCAGTGAAATAAGAGATGATAGCAACAGTAAAATGATTAGATTTCAAATTCTAATGAAGACTTCAGAATAAGCTGGATAGTGTTAGTACAATCAAGCTTTTTTATGTGGAAATAAGAATTTATTTAATAAAATTATTGAAAACAGAAATTTTTTTTCACTAAGTTTATAGTTGCATAGTTATATAATTTAGGTGACAATCAGTAACATTCATAACTGTTTTCCCTAGGTCTGAAGAAAGCATTTAAAAATTAATCTTTGGAGTCACTGAAGTTGAGAAATAACCATTTTACTTTTTTTAAAAATCTCATCAGATAGCTTCACCCAACTCATCACTTCAGGAATGGAACAAAGAAAGCATACATGGTAAAAGGCAAATGACACCTCTCCAATTAGTTAAAAGAAAATCAAATAATTATTGATAAATGTAATCCAAATCCTTGATATTCTATTTATAACAGGTGAGGATAAATTTGAAGAAAAATAATAATAATACAACGAAAGAAAATAATGACCTAGAAAAACAGTGTAAATATTTGAAAAATTACATTCAAATCCTGTTGAAATATCTTGAAATGGAAGACTGAAGATTTGGGTACCCTGTTGTCAATTGTTTGTTTTTTATTAATTGTTTTCGAGAGGCCACATTTATTTATTCCTCAAAAAAAAAAAAAAATCAACGACACACAAATATTATTTGTACTACATAGTGAAAAGATCCCAGTGCGTTTGTCTAATTCTAACAATTTTATCAAAGACAAAAATAATTCAAAAGTCAGCCACAATTAAGATTCAACGGGAAAACAACGAATTAGCAAAATAAATAAGTGAAAAAAAAAATAGATGTGGAGTGGAAGAAAAGTAAAGAGAAAAAAAAATACTAGGGATAAATGTTGAACTACTACATAGAATTAAGTTGCCTCTACAATATCTTAGGATTAACTAATGAATGGGTGAAACACTGTTAATACTTGGAACAGATGAAATGAGATGGAAATCACACGTTTTTTGTGCAATTGTGACATTCCATATATCTGTTCAAATGGCAAGACCTTGAAGGTCCAAATGGTGCATAATGTTTCAGGAAGATATTTTATTAATATTATTTTAGTGAAAATTAGTTAGATTAATGTTTTACCTTTAATAAAGGGTCAGCATGTTCTAAAAACCAACCTACAGTTGCATGGCCAGCTTCATGATATGCAACTGTTTTCTTCTCTTCAGGCTGAAGTACATTTGTTTTTTTCTCCATCCCTAAATAATGTTTAATATATCATCATTTCTTAAGAAAAACTGTCAATGTTTGCTTGTTTTTCAAAATTGTAAAAAAATAAAAAAGAAAAAACCACTAAGGTATAGTGTATAGATATAATTGCATAAAACTATAATTTTTTTGTAGCTGCAACTGAAAATTTTTGCTTTCAAAATATCTTAGCAAAATACCTTGGTAAATCATTGTTATAAATGCAAAAAATGCATTTCTAATTTTTTTTTTTTATTAAATCCTCTTTCTGAGCAGCTACAATAAATTTGCTAAACCTCAAATTAGATATTAACTTGACTGTTCATCTAGAAGTATATTTCCTACTAGAAAATTTTGTCATTCTCATATTTTCATTATTACCATGTGACAAGGACACTCATAGTAGTAACAGTTCTGGTAATTTTACAATCACTAACTGATATTATTCTTTGGCATAAATGAGCAAAATTCCAAAATTAGAAGATTGCTATATATTTTAAAGAAATCTTCAATACATCCATTTTCAATTTCTTACATTCAGAGATGTAGCATCCATAATGGCTGTTTCAGGATATGTTTTAAATACTAAAGGCCACAGTAACAACAACAATGGTAGAACTGCCTCAAATAAAGTACAAATGTCAAGAATAAATGCCAATTAGTAACTTTAAAATTTCTTGTTTGTTTTTTTTTTTTTCCTTGACATTCTGTAAACACCAAGAGTCATAACTGTTGATGCAAATTACAAGCAAGAGCTTACTGAATTCACAAAATCATTACTTTTTGCTTACATAATTTTCACCAAAAGAAAATATTGAATTTGTAATAAAATTATGTTAAATACAAGTATTTTTAGTATCTATTATGGCAGGTTAACATTGATAAATTATTCTCAGATAGTGAAAGAGAAGCATAACTAACCTGCAACTACCCTTTCAATTGCCTGTTCAAAACTCTTCATCTGAATGCTGTCATGTAAATCACGAGCTGCAATTAAAGCTGCTTCATTGCAAACATTAGCAATATCAGCTCCTGTGGAAATATATACACATAATTAATACGTCCAAACAGAAAAGGATAAAGTCCTTTTAACAATGATTTCAACACACTATAAATAAGTCCAGTTACAACATTCCATCGTTTTTATTTAACAAATCATAATTTTTTTTTTATTAAGAAATGATGAAATACCATTCTTTATTTTATATTTGCTACTAAAATTCTAATTGAAAATGAATCCCCTAACCTAAAATGTTAATTGACTTTTAGACTGCAAAAATGTTATAATAACAAACTCCATCTTTCATTTGGATAGAACCTTTCTAGGTCAAAGATATTACTTAGTGGATGCAATGAGTTATAATCCTTTCTTTCAGAACAGAAATCAGCATAAGATATTTAACATCTATGGGTTACAAATTTAATTTAAAAAAAAAAAAAAAAAGGTCTTACATAATCTGAAAATTTTAACTGGTAAGATTATCAATCTTCTTCTTCTTCATAATTATACTGTTATAATCTCAAACTGATTATATTAATTAAAAATGTTGCAACAACTGTCAATACCCTGAAAGGTAATAGGGTTTCATAGTAAATAAATTTTGCTCTGCAAACATCTAAGATATCATATTTACTGGTAAGGATGGCATACCAGTTAAAAGGTCATTTTTGAGTAGTGCTTCTATCGCATTCCTGAAGTCTTTTTGAAAGACAAAACTAAAACTTTGCAATAAAATTGAAATAAAATTGCCAATGGTCCTGTTTAGCAGCCATCTTAGATTCTGAAGTCTGAACAGAACTATGACAAAATTTATTTATTGCAATATGTTCCATATGAGGCAAATAATATTTGAGATTTAAAGTTAACTTAGCCCTCATGAAACACTGTAAGCCTTGTCTCCTACAATCCATTGGGCATTACTGGTTTGTGTTGTTTTAGCAACAATGAGCAGCAACAGATAGGAGACTAACATACAAAAGTTTTTACCAAATGAATTCTCCAGTTGTTTATCTTTTTTTTTTTTTAAAGATGTACTATTTGTAAATTAGGAATTTTTCTCTTCATTTCTAATCTGAGAAATATCAATGTCTTATTTTTTTTTATGCTACCAGTATAGAAATGTTCTGAGTTATCACCTCATATCAATAAGGGTAGCTCAAAACTTATTACTCTTTTGATTATACCATTAGTAGCTATGTTGCTATTATCCTAATTTTTGCTTAAATGATTTTTATCAAATTAATTTGCCAATCATTTATTCACTTTTATTCCTTTACAGATACCCTTCTGTAAATAAAAGTGTTTTTCTCAGAGCATTCAACATAGCAAATTTAAAACTGATTACATGTGTAATTTGAAAACTGGAAGTATAAAAAAAAAAAATAATAATAATACAAAATTAATACAATTAATTACAAAACAGACCAATGAAAGAAATAAGAGAACCGACACACACAAAATTTTAAAAAGTAAAATCTATTAAAAACAGATATTTTACTTTTTAAAATTTTATGTGTGTCTGTTCTCTTATTTCTTTTAAAGTCACAATTTTTACATGTTAAAATTTAATTTCAAAACAGACCAATGCAAGGAACAATTTTCTTATAGGTATAGATCAGAAAACTTGTTAAATCAACTTTTTCCTAAGAATCTAAAATTCTCAATTACTAGGTAAATAAATCATATTCAGAAGGTATTTCTAGTTGACATTTCAGTTCTGCTGAGCTATTTTATGCATAAAATGAACCATTCATTTAATTCCTACAGCACACATTAATTAGAAGAACTTTATCCAGCTTTAACCATTTTATATAAAAAAAAAAAGGTACAGTAGTAAGGAATCTACATTTTAAATATCCAAAGTATGATGCTACTTCTAAGTCAAAAAGAAAAGAAAAGAAAATGAAAAGATAAAAAGAGGGGGGGGGGGAGGAATACCCTTCCTTCAAATAATGTAAACTACCATGATGTTTCTATCTTCAACATCAGTTATTTTTTATACCAGCTTGGGATGTAGATTTTTCAACATATAGCATTCTAAATAAATAAGTTGAAATGACATTATTGCTTAGAAATTAAAAAGACAAAGTTAAAATGAGAAAAATAAACAAACAAACAAACAAAAACAGTGTTTTTGAAAATAATTCATACCTGTAAATCCAGGCGTCAAAGCAGCCATTTTCCTAGCTAAGTCTGATTTATCAAGAAGAGTTTTTAAATTTTTAAGATGTACCTTAAATATTGAAGCCCTAAAAAGGATAATTTTAATTATATAAATTAGGCTTGGTTTATTTATTTTTTTTTTTCCAAGATTAGTTATATATATGTGTGTGTAATTACTAAGAATGTAAACTCCATAATATATTTTCAAATGAAAACTCCTTAACTGATCCTCTCTGAAGCCTGGTATTCTGCCTTACATTTCTGCTACATAATCAATAATTTACATGTAGGGATATTAGGTATAGGCAGCAATAGATAGCCAAGAGAGATATAGAGGAGATTGAAGAACTGGTCTAGTGCCTGCTTGCCATGATTCCTACGAGAGCAATAAAAATTCATGCCTTCCCTTTTGAAAAAATCCATTTTCAGAAAGGACAACATCATAAATGAGGTTTGACCTGTAGCAGA
This sequence comes from Thereuonema tuberculata, assembly GCA_023159025.1. Classification (NCBI taxonomy): domain Eukaryota; kingdom Metazoa; phylum Arthropoda; class Chilopoda; order Scutigeromorpha; family Scutigeridae; genus Thereuonema; species Thereuonema tuberculata. The sequence continues at coordinate 270,992,678 of JAFIDM010009631.1, read as the reverse complement.
ACTCAAAAGAGGATCAATTAAATACATTTCAATTTAATATAGGAAATTCATTTTTACATGTGTAGATGGCAGACATAACAAAGAAATTAATACAATGAGATCAGAAAATTTAAAAGCATTATTAATGGATAGGGCTCGGATAATATGCAAAATGCATATTTGTTATTAAGAGGTATATCAACAAAATTGTAAGTTTTCTATGCACATCTAATGTTTTTTGATAGAATGGTCTATTTTAATCAAAAAACATTAGATATGCAAAGAAAACTTACAATTTTGTTGATATACCTCTTAATAACAAATAAGCATTTTGCACATAATCCGAGCCTTATTAATGGATAAAAAAAAAAGAAAATAAAAGAAATAAATCACTATTTTTAGCAAGTCCTGGTTGGTTATCTTATTAATATTTATTTTTAAAGGAAAATTATAATTAAATACTTAAAGAGATGATAATAAATACAAGTTTACTATGTTAAATGTATTGCATTTATAAAACTTTGTAGATGTTAAAAACTGTCTGAATAAGAAGAAACACATACCGCCCTTTAATATCTGGAGCAGGAACAAAAATTTGTCTATCAAATCGCCCTGGTCTCAACAGTGCTTGATCCAATATATCAATTCTATTTGTAGCAGCTAATACAACTACATTAGTATTTGTATTAAAACCTACAAAATATTAAAGAGAAACAGTTGACATACTAAGCATATAATTAATTTTAAATTAACAAAGTATTCAGAACAAAACAAACGTAATAAAAAGATAAAAAAATGATTTACTGTCAAAAACTAAACAGAATAACAATTTGTATATGTAAGAAAGCTGTAACTCCTTGAAGAGTAAATTCAACAGATACAAAATAAACTGCACAATAGTGAAGTATCACAATACACACCTGTATTCAACATTACTAAAAATATAAGGAATGTTCATTTTATTAAGTTGCAAAAATTATAAATAAAAAATAAAGACCACTGTTTAATGGCTTATTCATTATCAATTATAACATAACAAAGGCAAATATTAGTGAGAACATGGAACAACAAACAAAGAGAATATTCAATATTAACATTTTCTAGATATTTGTGTATATATTTTTTAATATATTGCTGCTGAATACACAATAATGATATGTCATTTTTAAGAATGTTCAAAATTAAAAATAATATTCTGTTAAATATATTAACCTAATATATTTAAAGTTTGACAACTGTGGGATCTTCTTGTGCTATTTTATATGTTTAAATCATTTTACTTTATCATTAAACAGTAGTTATTTAAAAAATTAGCTAAAAAGAGCTATATGCTAATCATCATGAAACAAGGAATTACACTCCCAATCATTTAGAAACAAAAACTTAAGGAATTATATAAATTACTTTACAAAAATCTTTATTTGATTTTTTTAACTCAAGCAATTTGGAAAGAATTATTCTAAGTATCTTTGCAGATTAAAAACGTGATATTTATATTCACATTTTTAGCCTTTTTTTTTTCTTCATAGCATCTTCTCTGAAAATTATATAGAAATAATTCCAGTTTAATAGTTTTACATTCAGATAAGAAAATGTTCTCAATTAAACAAGTCATTGCTATATCCCTCCAAAGAACCCTGTGTGTATGTATATATATGTATATATATATATATATATATATATAAAGACTGAAATTTAACATATGCTTTGGACTACAAATATATCTAGTATAAAGGAATAACTGTGTTTCACATTAGATTCAACTAATGGACTCATTAATCAAGAATTAGTATTCCTATTCTATTCAATTTAAGATTAATTAATACATTAAATATTACCATCCATTTCTACAAGCAGCTGATTAAGCGTGTTTTCTTGTTCACTATGTCCTCCAAAACTTCTTCCTCCTCTTTTACGCCCAACAGCATCAATTTCATCAATGAATAAAATGCAGGGAGCGTGTTTACGGGCCATGGAGAACATATCTCGCACCTATAAGTGAGTAACAAAATATATCAATGAGTGAAACAGTGAGTAATTCATTCAGTATATACTGAATTCTATTACTTACTGATGACTCTCTCAGCTAATGGCCTTTTAATTTAGATGGTATTTTTAGGTTGTTCACTTAATTCTGTATAGAACTGAAACATAAATGTTTTGTCATCATTTATGTTAACTGAACTAAAAACTTATGAATTTTGAGTAGAGGGGTATGGAATTTGATATGTGATAAATAAATCCTCTAAATTTATCTCATTGTGATATAGATTTAGCAAGCAGGTCCTTAGTGTACTGAGGATATTTAACACACTTGTTTGAAATCATGAAAGACCTCTACAAAAGAAGAAAAATTATAAAATAAGGATTAAAGTAAAAATATGTTCTATTTTATACGCTATCTGGGCACTGAACTCAACGAAATTTCAGAAGTATTCTCAATTATAGATAAGGTAAGGTTTGTCCCAAGTTTCACAGCCCATTAGGAAGTGAAATGGAATATAGAGGGCGCCACAGTGAATGTGGTGTGGTTGATCACTTGTCCAGCTGATCGCCCACGTGCCTTTATGTCCGAGGGAAAAGTGACCAAGAAAAAGGGAGTGGAAGGAATTGTTGTGTTTCCCAATGTTTTAATAGGGTTTACAAATATAGTAAGAATATCGGCTTTCAATCCGAATGATAAAGCATTAAAAAAAGCATGGTGGGCCAAGATTCAGTCAGGAAAAAAAGTCGTCGAAATGGAGTCAAATATGCAACGAGCATTTCAGAAATATAGATTTTCTGATATAACTAGCAGGCAAAGTTGTTAAAAAATAAAAAAAACAATCTTTTTAGAACTGCTCGTAAATCTCTCAACTTTATTTATTTCAAATAAACCGTTAGCATTAAAGAAAAGATTTTCATCGTAACATGCAAGTATTATTTTTCATCGCAAGTGTTACTAACATTGACATTTGTCTAAATCTGTTTTTGTTTAAATTTTTCTTAAATATGTGTCTTAAATCTTAATATCATACTATATTCAGAGGGAAACTGTGTAATATTAAAAAAATACAGAATTACAACCTCGTAACTCCTTTGTTTGTTCCTTAGTTCTTAAAGGCAAACGATCTCGAATTGTAAACATGTGATTCAAAACTTAGTTAGCTTTAAATATTTCTTAAACTTATGCTTTGTCCATTTTCTACATACAGAAGTTTTAAGCTATAAAAAATAATGAAATAATAATTCATTTCATTCATGATTTTGATTTTAAGAATGATTTCTAAGTAAATAGATTGTATGTGAACCTTCTTAAGTTACATCGAAACCTAGATTACTTTTTTTATTTTGAATCTTGTACTTGAAAAGCTACGTTGAATGAAGCACTGGATTAAATCATTATATTAAATATTTTAAAAGTTTTATTCAATATTATTGTAAATAATAATTAAAAAATACTTTTTTAACATTATATAGTTTTCCAAAAGGCAGCTCACCAAATAAATAAATAATAAAGTTTTTTGGTACTGTGTTTAAATGTTTAAAAATTTTTATAGAACGTAAAGTATTGTTATCAATTGTAAGGATTTTTTTTTTATTATTATTTCGGTTATCTTGTGTTGTTGAACATTTATTTATACATTTATATTAACAGTAAAACTACTTATTAAAGAAACTATTTTATTGGAAAATGTTTACGCTGCATTATCTATTTCATGCAAGAACTTGTCAGTAGTTTTACAAACATCATTAATTTAGATCTTCACAAACATTTCCATTCATTTTAATTTATTTACTTATTTTTTTCATTGGTGGGAACACTGTCATTATCTAAAATATTAAGTAGTATTTTTTTTCCCCTCACACACGCTGCTAAAACTTCGATCACGCTTCAATTTTCTTTAGGAATTGGCTTCTGAATTACTTCAAAAGATACATATTCTTCTTGACTATACCAAAATAACAAACTATTAAATATCTCTCTCTCTCTCTCTGTATATATATATATATACGACATATAAATTCATAAGAAACAACGAAACATATTAACTCTTGTCCCAGCGTAACAATTGACTTTCGAGTCGTTGGTCACCCAAATGGTGTTTGCTTTTTTCGCCACCAGATATCATACTCAATCTCTGTGCTTTCCAATAGGGCGCTGAGGTAAGGCTCCAACGTTTCTAGACTTAAGGAAAACTGTAGAAAAAAGTGTTTACACTTGGTAATGGCGCAGCCTGCAATTGTTAATGATCCTTCTTGTCCCTCCCACAGATAAACTAATTGTCTAATCCACATCCCCTTTGCAATCATTACAATCCTTTCTTAATTAACTTTAGACTCGTTTTCAGAAGTAGGGAGAGGAAGGTTTCCTTTTTCAAAAAGGAAGAAAAGAAATTGATTTTTGTTTTTCCCCTTGTATTTTCAGATATTCGAAACTTGAAAACAAGCAGTTTCTTCATAACATAAGAACTTTAAACTTATTTTTATGAAGCTCATATTCAGGAATTAATAAAATGGCAATTTGAATTAAAATATAATATTGAATATTATAATATTAAAATTACTATAAATTTAAAATTCTGAAGTTAATATCAAACTACATTTGATGCTTGTGTTTCCAGTCTTGCTGAAATAATACTATTAATTTTTTTAATTAAAAAAAAAAAAATAATTTGAAAGTTATTTTTGTATTTAGTAAATAGTTATGGTATTTTCTTTAGCATTGGATATTCAACTTCAAATTAAACAAGATTTATAATTATTCGAAATATTATACAATATGTTCAGCTTTCTAGACAATAAAGACAAACTTTTTTGTAAGGAAGAATAATTATAAAAATCATTTGAAATATATTATCTGCTTACTTCCTAGACAAGTTATCAGATCAATCAATCTGTATGTATGCCCGTCCCTCCAATAACTTATGAATAGCTGGATGAATCTTCGTAAAACTTGCCTTGAACATGGATAGGAGAAACCAATTTAACTTTAATGTTTTTTTCCATTTTTTTTTCATGTGGATTCTTGTCGAAAAAAGTGCAATAAGGATAGAAAAATTCACATAGAATAGTAATAAAATAGAAGCAGAGGATATTGCTCCACATAGTATCCTCTGTAAGAACTATATTATGATTCAGACTATTTACATAAGTAATGCAAATTTAATTAATATCTTCAGAAAAGGGAAAAAAAAATCTCTACTCTGTCTTCAGCAGATATTAAAATTTAAAAACACACGCAAACAGACTTTTCATTTGTATTATTTTTAAGACTTAAAAAAAGAAGAAAGAAAAGTAAGATTTTAAGTAAAGTAGGCTTGAAGTTCTTTATTAATTCTTGTGTCTAATTGAGTTCGGCTAATTGAAGTAAGTCAATCCTTTCTATACAAAACGAATGTATAAGCTTCCCTCGATTGTTACAGGATGGTAAAGGTATGTTACAGGTTTTATTTTATATATATATATATATATATATATATATATATATATATATATATATAGCAGTTAAGTAGCTGCATAAAAATGAAATAAACTATTAGGGTTTGAAAAGAAATTAAAAAGCAAACTTTTGCGCAAAATTATGTGAATCATGCAAAAAAAAAAGAAGAAAGAATTTAGTTATGTAATGTACTGTAATAGGTGTTTTTTACGTGCACAGAAATTATAGATGATAGAAAAACTGCCGTCACACAAATTAATAAAAAGGGGGTTCTTTAAAAAGTTAAAAACATTTAAAAGATGTTTAAAAAAAGGGGGGGGGGGAAACTACTAGTTTCAACTCCATTTCTATTGGAGCCTTCATCTGGTAAAGAAAGAGAAAAACTAAAGGAACTTAATAACTTTAGTGAATCCCATAATTCCTAGGGTGGAACGAGAGCATGCCGGTCAAATCAAGACCAAGATTTTAAATTTATTGCATATCAGTTACAAGACCAATGGCAAATTAAGATAATATTTCATAGAGCAGATGTGGTTGGTTTAAAAAAAAAAAATGAATGGTTAACTCAATGAGAACCATTTTTTTTATAAGCCAACAACATTTGCTCTATGAGATACTCAATGAGAAGTTATAACAACAGAATACAGGACAATGTTAAGTCAGATAATTTTGGATAGTGTTTGCCTAATTAAATTGCTGCATCTAAATTTTGAATCATAATGTAATATTTTAGTATTCTTTATTAAACATGGTTGATTTTTGAAAGATCAATATAACAATTATTTGTTGCATAGCAAAACAATCTCATCCCTGGAGAATCCAGGTCTTGATCCATCAACTTCTTTTGATGCTCCTTCTGAAGATAATAAATAACTAAATTTATAATATTTGTTTTGTTTTTTTCATGTTAAATAAAAAATAACTTTTATAAAAGTAAATATTTTTCACTTCTCTGCAACACAACCATGTCATATTCCAAAACTACAGAAAGATCCAAAATCTAAATATTCTCAGTCCCAAGCATTCCGTATTAGGGATGCTCAATTGTATTGGGAAAAGTCGCCATAAATTAAATGCTGCTCAAGATAATGCTGATATCTTTTACAAATAGTTTTTGGAAAGCTATAATCAAAGTACCTACAGACAATGTTCATTTATTAAGATTAACAAAACATTGAAAAATACGACTTGTATCAAAGTAAAATGTATTAATGTATCAAAATGGAATGTATTACCTCATGACTTTCTTTGAGGTAATACAGTCGGACCCCGATTTAACGAACCTCTATTTACTGAATTTCGCGATTTAACGAATTTTTCTTTTTCCCTGATTAAAATGAAGGCAAAAACCCCTATTTAGCGAATTATTTCAACAGCCGAAAAAAATAAATAAATTTTTGTTAGTTTGGGTAAGCATACCTAATTATACCTAATGCAGCAGAATATAAATGACGCTGTATTTTCTTCTCTCCATAAAGTCGAAAAAGAACTTTTTCAAGTCAGGAATCAAGGAAATTGTCAAACATTACTCACAAGTCAGTAAATACTTTAAAATTTCAAATTAACTAGTGCGTAATTATTCGCTGTATTATTAGCTGCTAAATAAAAAGTGTACGATTTCTAATTATGGATATTTTTGTATAGTTGCTTATTAGGGCTGTTCCCTAAGGTAAGTACAGAAATTTTTTATTTTGGACCCCGATATTACGAATAACCCCTGATTTAACGAATAAAATTTTCGGTCCCGATGAATTCGTTAAATCGGGGTCCGACTGTATTTTTCAACAATACTAGAATGTTACAAGAACATTTAGCACAATTACAAAATAAGCATTCAAATAATAGACATTGGTCAGCTCCAAGTTCTAAAGAAAAATACAACCTATAAAGGACATGCAGATTGTTTTTATTTATAACTTTGTAAGATGAAACAATCAACTATTTCAGTTCACTGACATCAAAACAGGCCATAAAATCATAATGCCCAACTTTAAAATGACATTCTTGTTAAATCTGTATTCATTTATACTTGAAAAGATAATAATCATTAATTATTAAAATTTTTAAAATCAAATTCATATATACTAAAATATTTTGCAAATGTAAAATCAATTTTTTTTTATATAAAAAAATAATAATAATAAAAAAAATCTTACCCTAGATGGACCCACACCAACAAACATTTCAAGAAATTCAGACCCAGATACTGTTATAAAAGGCACATTTGCTTCACCAGCTGTTGCTTTTGCAAGTAGAGTTTTTCCTGTACCTGGAGGGCCTGTTAAAATTGCACCCTAAAAAAAATAAAATCATTTAATAGTGAAATCAAAATTAAGTTCTAATATCATGAACAAAAGCCAGTTGCTATCTTCTTATGATCAATATAAACACAACTGAAGTACTTTACAATATGACACAATACATGAAGATCTGCTCTTTACAGCAGATTAAGTTCGGCTTTCTAGTTCCACTATAATTAAAGTCTAGTGAGGCCATTAACTTTTAAGCAATATTTGTCTCAAAACACCCAAAGCTCCTCAAACAAAACTTTAGGATGAATGTATTTCAGGATTTATCTAGACTAGGAGGAACAACTTGTACATTCATCACTGCATTCATACTGATGTTGGGATGGCCACATTGCACTACAATTAATGTTGTTTAGAACATCCTTTAACTAAGGTTGTTCAGTTGCCATTTCTTCATCAGAAAAAAGTAGTTATTTCCAATTTAACATAGTTTAAAATCTAAATTGAATTTTTTGTAAAAAATTTTATCCAAAGACTTGTTGGTTTTTGTCATATAAATTTAAATTTTATATTCTTTAAATTATTGAAACCAATATTACATACACAAGCAAATGATGCATGATTCTTTCCATAACTTCCAATTGATGAAATACAAATGTTGTTAAGACATTAAAAAATTACAACTTACCTTGGGAATTTTTGCACCTAGTTCAATATACTGCTGTGGATTTTTTAGAAAATTGACAAATTCCATAATTTCTAACTTCGCTTCTTCACAACCAGCTACATCTCTGAAAAATTTATATGAATTAAAACTTTTAATTAAAAGCTTCTTAAATTTTTTTTAAACCATATACGTATTGGGTTGGCCAAAAAGTTTGTTCGGTTTTTAAAGTAAAAATGAAAGACACATTTTTCATTGTCACCAATAATTTTATTGAACAGCGTCTTTAAAGATTTGTTCTACAACCTTCTGCCATTTTTTAGACAACTTCATAATTCCATCTTCCCAAAACTTTTTATATTTTTGAGCAAAAAAAAAAAAAAAAATTCCAGGTGCCTTTGGTGTCTTCCAGGGAATTGAATTTTTGCAATTAAGAGAATTTTGTAAAGCCTGAAATAAATGGAAATCCGAAGGTGCAATGTCTGGTGAATACAGCGGATGAATCAGAACTTCCCATCCAAGCTGCAACAGTTTTTACTTGGTCATTCAAAGAAACATGTGGTCTTGCTTTGCTTATTGTCTTCCATTTTCAATATTAAATTGACAACACAAAATTCACCAATTTTGATTAGTTTTTATTTAAAACGTATGCTGATATGACAGCTGCCACAATACAATCTAATGAAATGGTGTCGAATGACATTAAAGACACCTAAGCATTACTAGAGCCAACTTACGTAAAAAAAACTAAATGAACTTTTTTGGCCAACCCAATATATAACCAGTTGTGATTTATCTAACAACAGTTTTACTTGTCTAATTCCAAGAAATTCTCAATGATAGTTAAAGAAATTTATATTTTTGTTTCTTCTAGTTCGAACTTATTATTCAGACTGCAGCCAAGCAGTACCTATACTTACTCATGTAAGTGATTTGGAAAGAGAATAATTTATAGTCTTACAATAGAAACTAAGACTATAACCGCCACATCCATTATCATCATCTTATCTTTTAAACAGAAGCAGAGTGCAAAATTTCAATTGAATTTGCTCTTATTTGTATTATGATCTAAAGATGGATAAACTTCTAATTTATCTGATATTAGAGCTGAATCCACAAATGAATTTAAAAAGATGGATGAGAAGAGACTAGTTTAAGGAATACTGAATAATCTAAAACAAAACTCTGCAGAATCGAGATCACATAAGAGTGTAGACTTACACAAAATTACTACAAAGTTGATGAAGTAACTAGAATGTGTCATTCTAATGTCAATACTTTAACTTGCCTTATGAGAAACAGAAAATAAGTGTCAGTAACTATCATCAAGGCTTTATCCTTTGTAGAGGAAATCACAATATCACTACAAATGTGAACTCATATTTGTAAGGAAAAGCAAGGAAGATTGATTGGTGAAGACTTCAAATTGAAGTTTCACTTTAAGTGAAATTGATTCAGATTAAAAATTAAGCATTTTAGGAGTTTTTTTTTTATATTTAACTGGGAAATCTATGTATGTAAACCAATATATTGAAAGATTTAATAAAATAAGAAGTTGTAAAAAAGCTTAAACAAAAATAAATGTATATTCCAGCAAAATATATAATGAAGTAAAAATTTTATATTTGTGTGTTCTACAAAAACTCCATCTTTTATAAGAAACTCCAAAAATTACTCATGCCTACTCTTATTCCTGTGTTTTTATTTAGTTAAAATTGCCAAATAAAAATGTATGATAAAAGACAAAATCAGAAAGTCATATAAAGGCGAAACTTTTGTAATTGATTCACAAATATTAATTTAAAAGAAATTTTAGAATAAAATATGTGATGAAAATAAATGTTTTTTATATTTAGACATTTTGTAAATATAGACAAGTAAATTTATTGATTAATTTTTGTTCTAAATTTGAAGATAGCAACAATAAATTAAGGATATATATTAAGTTAAGAAAGGAATAAAAAGATAATTTCTAATTATTAGATTATTCAAAACCAATTAACTAAAAATGAAAAATATATATTTATTGATAATGGGAAAAAAAAAACACTCACTTGAATTTAACTCCAATATCATTTGAATTAATCAGTTTCGCAGTACTTTCTCCAATGCCAAAAATGCCACCACCTCTCCTACCACCTGCACTACTCATCATACCAGCAGAACGCCGTACAATCCAAAATATAAATCCAAATAGCAATAAGGTTGGCAAATAACTTATTAAACTAGACCTAGAAATAAATATATATATAAATGGAAAAAAATGTTATTCATTTTAAATTAACAAAAATTAACTTTGTACTTAGGAAACTATACATGCATTGGATGTTTTTGTAAGTTACTTCCTTTCATAATAACTGGGTATTGTATCACATAACTATGGTCAAAAATAATGAATTCCAAATATCCTAGTAAAAACTGGAAAGATGAAATCAGGACACACAGAAATTAAGATACAGATAAAGCATGAGTAAAGAAAGGTGAAATCCACAGATAAAAATCAAAGATAGCTTAAATTAAGCTAAATGTGAATGAATGGAAAGTGAACAGGCTAAATTAATAAGACTAAGTCACTGCAGCTCCTATTATGGAGATTGACACTACTTGATAATGTGCAATGTTTATAAGAAAGAAAAATGTGTGTTTAGGAAACTGTGATGGCACCAATGTATCAGAAACTAAAGACAACAAATATCTTGGCTGATGAAATAAAGAGGTCAGATTAATTAATAAAAACTATCTTCAGGATTCGAAGATATCAAAGTAAGATGTGAGTAAAGATTCCACATTAAAAATCACAAACATTGGTCAGGCTTGTAATTTGTAATAGGGTTTTTTGTTTAATATGTCTACTGAAATAGAACAAGGAAGTCAAACACGTCTACTGAAATGGAACAAGGAAGTCATTATTAAGCCTGTGCTTGCAACAATTATTATTTTTTGAGACCATTTTGCTTCATGATAACTGTTATAACAATGGGTGTCTTATCTGTCTCTTTGCTGTTTGTGGTACATTTAAAATCCACATATTATGTCCAATTCACATGGAATTTATTACTTAATTATAATATATACTTACCCATCCATTTCACTTTTGTAAATGACAGGAACAAAATTAGGAGGTTCAATATTCATTTCTAATTGAACATTTTCTAAATTTCTTTCAAATGAATCCACACTACCAATATTAAACCATAAAACATTCTGTTAATAAAAAAAAAAAAAAAATTATTAATGAAATAAATATTTCAATCAATAGAATATTTTATTTTACTAGTTCAAAATTTCAAACAGCATAATTAGAGTGGAATACTCACAGTGCCTTCAATCTGGTTTCCAGCTACCAATTTCACTCGCACCCATTTTTTATTAACAACTTCCAATTTCTCTACCTTAAATTATAAAATAATAAAAAAAAATGAAGACATAATATAAGTTTAACAACTTTCAAATTTTAAATGAGTGAAAGTAAATTTTGACAAAAAAAATTGTAAAAGAAGAAAAATTTAATTTTTTATTCTTCCTCCACCTCCTTGTAAATTTGTGCCTACTGGGAGACAGTATTCATATCAGTTTCAAAGGATTTACAGAGAACTACAAATCACACAATTTAAGGCTTTTTTTTTTTCCATTATGTACTAAATTGTTGTCAACTGAACTTAGGCCTGTTGTCATTAAGACAGTAAGGTTACACATGTATAATACTGTATAGCTTAAGGACAATTCTTAATAGAGTAGCAAGATATCTATTTTTAATCTTAAGAAATTAACTGTTACTTCTGTATCTATTTTTAATTTATTTCCTTGAAAATTTTAATTAGTATCTTTAGGAATATACAATTGCTTTCTTGGGGGGGGGGGGGGGGAATAATTTTTAAAAAATTGAAGAAATTTTGTTTTAAATTCATGTAATTTTAAAGTTTAGAAGTATCATTATGAATGCTATTAAGGAAAAATAGAAAACTTTTACTTGAATAGAGAAAGCGCAAAAAGTATTCAGTTTGATGTGCTTTTGTTGTGCAAAGTTCATCCAACTTAGCAATTACTGAAACACTGCAAACTTAGAAATAATGTTTTGTTTTGTTTTTAATTCTAAAACTATAAAATAAAACATTAAAAACTTAGTAAATCCTCCTCCAATAAATAACTGTTGCTGAACTATTTCTAAATTTGTAAATATTTGATTTTTAATGGAAAATAAAAAATAAAAAAATAAAAAACAGATGATTTTTTTAAGAGACATTTTTGTTTAAATAATTTGGTTGAAAATTACTTTGCTGCAATTAATTAAACAGAACATTATAAGACAGCCTGTCATACTGCATGCTTATACTGTATTAGCAGCCAGAGACCATCTATGTTTGATTATTGTGAGACAATGTTCGCAACTGGTTAAATGTTTGATTTTTGTTGATTCATACTGTACTGAAACATGAGTTATGAAACTACTCAAATTGAATAATAATATTCTTACCATTCCTTTTGCCAAATAACTGTTGCAGAATTCTTTCCATGTTATTTCTTTATATCGCATTTCATTATAAGCTAAAGCTGCTAAAAGACCTAGGGTACTCAACAGAGCAATTGTCATCAATTTATTTTGATCATCTGCACCAAATGGACCTTTGCCAGATCGACTGAAAATATATCAGTACATAAATTAATATTTTCCCTTCAAATGAAGAATGTCAACTTAAAAAGTAAAATTGTACAATATTTAATATCAATACTATATTAGTATTTAAATGGCTATAAACAATACAAAATAACTTCATTACTAAAGTCATCACCAACTGGATTTAAAGAGTTATTTCATGTTTGTTAGCACATTTCAGTTGGAACCATGTACAGCTATGTATCAGGGGCAAAACACTTAATACAAAAATAGTTATCAATTTGAATGGCAAATTATGCAATTATAAGACCAATTTCATGTATGACTTACTAGTTCTTCTTTATAATTTAGCACTTTCAGTTGAGTGCTCACCTTCAGATAACTTCAACTGAAGATTGTCAAAGGGATGATATACTTGTTTGAACTTATGATTACGTAAATGACACAAGCACTCAAATTATTGATTTTGACTATATTATTGATGTACATTATTTTTCAATTATCAATGTTTACAACTAAAATCTAAACTAAATTTTGGAAATAGATATACACCTGAATTTCATGTGAAATCATGATTATTTTCCAAGAAAACATGTCAAAATTTGTGTTAAAACCCCCGAATAGCTATACGTTGCAAGTGATTAGTTTCATGCTAGCAGGATTATTAAAATACCAATAAATCTACATAACTTTTTCTCTACAGGTTTTGCAGTAAGTTGTCTAAATGAAAGATTCAAAATTTCATATTTTCATAGATTATTCATGAAGTTTTTGGTATCTCCCAAAAAATCATTTAGAAGATATTCTTCTTCACTATACATTAACTTCTTTACATGCCTTCCTGTGAATCATTGCTTCTGACAATGATCTTGGCGATTGTCTACTTATACTTTGGTATTCTGTGCTACCATTTTAAATAAATTCTTCTGAAGTTCTTACCATCCTCTGTGCAATCAACAGTTTTCTTCCAGCCTTCCAAAGAGCTGTGTTTAAATTCATCCAACTATACACAATAATAATAATCATCATCTTCATTATCGCTTATATTGATCATTGCCTAAAGGATCTCAATTTCATTGTTCAATCTATCATCTTTTCAGCAGACTAAACAAGTATCTTGCTGTTGTCATTGCTTCTTTAAAGTGGTATCTCCATCATCTTTTCTATGCTAGATCTTTCAGGTATCTCTGCTTCATCACTACAATAATATCTTCATTGTTATGCCAAAAAAATTGCTATCAATTACAGATAACTAATATACCTTCTCAAGCAACCAAAATCTGTAGCTTTCCATCTTTCTACCATTCAACATGCTCTTCTATCTATGTTGAGTGGCCTCACAATAAATAATAAGCAATTGTTTGCTAAATTTTTCATTGCAAGGTTAAGGAGCTAATCACATAATATGTTTGTGCTCAAAACAGTATTCTAGATCTGCTGATGTGAAAGACTAAATTTCAACTTGGCAAAAATTTCACACTTGAGATTTCACATTTGATTTTATTTTACTACCCATCAAAATGTCAGTGGTCTCTGTCTGTTCAGTCAAATAAGTCCCTTACTGTTCAAACAGCTCTATCCAAAGTTGTTCTCATGATACTTCAGTTATTTAGCTTTCTTAAATTTTTTTAGGTATTGAAATAATGATTAAATGTATTATCCAGACATACAATGCTTACAAAAATTTGCAATGCTAGACCCTCATTTAATTAAAATCTTTATATATATATATAGAAAGACCAATCAGAAGTTTCTTTACTGAGCATTTCTCCAGATTGGCCACAAGTTCTTTGAAGTCCAGAAAACTGTCACTATAATAATGATTTGTGATTGGGAATGATTGCCATCTGGAAGAATTGTGGAGATATGCAAGATGTTCAACTCTTAGCTAGAAGATATTATTACGAACAACATTCCCAACCCTTGATGAATGTATTACAATTAGTTTGGAAAACATAATTGTCAGTAATGCTGAAAACTCTTATATTTTCTTTTTACAGAACAGACACTAACTAGGCTTGGTTTTAAAATTAGACATTTTCAGGCACTAAATTATATATTCTTTAGACTACTTAGACTACATTCACATATGAAATGGTTATGTTTCAATCATCTAGTTTAACTTATCTCTCTAACACAACCTCAATGTAAGAATCATGGTATGCATTCTATACATTCTAAACTATCATCTGCTTGTTCTACATACTGCAAGCTGTTTAATACCCAGTCATTAAAGTCAAAATGAGTATAAGTAGAACTCTGGTTCACTTGTTGAGTTCAATTCTTGTTAAAGGAGAATCTTCATTGCTTATCTTCCATTATTTGCATACAATTTTTATTACTCATCTCACTATTTGGATCTGAAAAAGCTGCTCCTTTACATTCATGAGACTTATCCATGCATATCTTTATGCTTCCACATATCATCCACTCTTTATATTGCGAACAGCGTTTGTTTTGAATGAATGCCCTTCAGTAGGATCTTGGATGGACATCCTGTAGATCACTGTTTCCCAAAGTGGGCGGTACCCCCTGCTGGGTGCTGAAATGATCGAGGGGGGGGGGGGGTAGTATAGCTTGGCTGGAATTGGTTGGGGGGGGTATAAAATAAAAATAAGAGGGCCATGGAAGCATAAAGAAAGAAGAAAA
This sequence comes from Thereuonema tuberculata, assembly GCA_023159025.1. Taxonomy (NCBI): domain Eukaryota; kingdom Metazoa; phylum Arthropoda; class Chilopoda; order Scutigeromorpha; family Scutigeridae; genus Thereuonema; species Thereuonema tuberculata. The sequence goes on along the minus strand of JAFIDM010009631.1, from coordinate 270,977,100 downwards.
GATAAGAAAATTTTGAAAAACCATTCGAACATGTTTTGTATGTTGTGTAACATGAAGTTAATTGTTATTCGTAATTTTTATTTTAATATTACCCTTTGCTATCTTAATTTTCTGTAGTAATGCGATTGTTACTATGGTTGATTTTAATAAATAATTTTATAATTTCAAGCTTCAAGGTGTCTTATTTACAACAACATCTTTCTTTACTATGTTGTAGGACATAGACAGAAATATAGATACATAACAGAAAGCAATTTGTTACTGCATCTTTCTGTTTGTTCACTAAAGAAGGTAGATTTCCAGGGGAGCTTAGTAATATTTTTTTTTCTGAAAAGGGGGTAGTAGGCCAAAGTTGGGAACCTATGCTCTAGATCATTGTTTGTCAGTTATCAGTTCAACACAAACTCTTCTGTTATCAAGTGAAGCTCTGGAATTACAAGTAATTCCTGAAAATTAAGAATTTTCTTTTAAAGAAATAAATAATTTTGTCCTATATCATCAATATGGCAAAAAATATCAGTTCTGCTGTAATAAAAATATCAACAATATATTAATAAATATATATTTTACAAACCTATTATTGGATTGCAGTAATATCAACAGAAGCCTTTATAAATACTTGTTCTGTATATTTATTGAAAGAGAAGAAACATTTTAAAATTTAGTGATGAATCACAAGTTGTTAAGTCCTAGTGTTTTTTTTTTTTTCTTTTATCCAGATAGATTCTGATTCAGATGTAGATATGTTCACTTTATACACTAATTTTCCACAGTAAATTTCTCTCTCAGTAGCTCCCCTCCCCCATTAAATAAATAAATAAATAAATATTAGTAAAAACATTATCTAATTAGTGAAATTACGTTTTTTTTCTATTTCTTTCAAGCTTCTATCCACCCCCAAACCATATATAATAATAAATAAACTAACTGTGTGTATATATATATATATAACACATTTGATGTTCCTGCAAGCATTCGGGAATGCTAAAATAGACTAAGCAAATACTGGTAATTGATGTTTGTGTGGATCTGGTATTAATCTCCACAATAAAACATTTCTTAATACTTAACTGGACAGTTGTAGAGGCACAATTTAAAACACACATCCATATGCAATACATTTCCATACTTCCTTTTTTAGATCTAGTAAAACTTCACATAAAATCAATAAAAAAGGCCAACACACAAGCTTAAGAAAAAACACTAAACATTTAAAAAATCCAGACGTTGTTTCGTACTGTGCTATTGAAAAAGTCCTGTGGCACAGGACGAAATGGCGCTTGGGTTTTTTAAATAGTTAGTGTTTTCTTAAGCTTGTGTGTTGGCCTTTTTTATTGATTTTATGAAACTTTTAAGAATACAGTAAAGTTTTCAATAAAACTTCAAATATTATATAAATAAATGCTTTATTATGGGTTAAGGACAAAGCTTTCTGATTTCGCTTCTATTTTGATCTATGAGAAATTATGAAATACATTAGGTGTCGTCCACAGCCCTCCAATTCCACAAATTTCATTACAAAATCTATAGAAGCAGAAACCTCACAAATGCTAATTGAATTCAAATTAGAAAACCATGGTTCCTACACTTACAAGATAAAGAGGCATGAACAGCCTATTGGTAAAAGAGGAGTTAATGGTTTGAAAAAAATTGAAAGTTGACAACTTTTATATTATTGAATTCAAATTTTCCTCCAGTACTTCTATATAATGATTTGGAAATTAAAAACTGAATTCAACTTTTACTGGATTCCTCATTCCACACGATTTCTTTTCTCAAAAGTAATAATTTAAAGAAACCCTGCATCTTTGGAATGAATTTATAATTTACATTGTCTATTCAATTGAATAAGTAATTCAGTAAATACATTAATTCTACCTTCCTGGTCCACTAAATGGATTCATTCCACTTGCATCTTTCATACGATCATAGAAATTGCTCGGAGTTTTACTGGGAACTGATTTAGCTGGTGCCTCTCGTTGAGTGCTTTTTGGAGATTTTGGTGCCTCTAAAATTCAAAAATTTATATCAGAATATTTCATTTACAAATATTTTTTGTCAAATTAAAGTATTTATGAAATGATAGCAAAGTGAGGCACAAAGCTAAGTAAAGGATTTTGCACCCTGAGCTGTCACCAGGAAGAGACTGGGATGGCCCAACTCCACTCGTCAGCCGGCCAAACTCCACTGATGACAGACTCAAAAGGTGCGAAAGGTTAAGGATCCCGGGTCTCGCTCCAGGAAGTGGGACCTCCCCCTGAAGAAACCCTAACCAAAAATAAAGAACAATACAAAAAGTGTTTAGGTCTCTCTTCCGGGAGCGAGACCCGGGATCCTTAACCTTTTGCACCTTCTCACTCTAATATCGGTGGAGTTTGGATGGCTGATGAGTCCTAAAGAGGACGAAACAGCCGTCCCAGTCTCTTCCCGATAACAGCTCAGGTGCGAAATCCTTAACTTAGCTTTGTGTCTCACTTGCCTATCATTTCTTGAATGAATTATTTAGGAACGTTAAATTTCTTTTTATTTAAAGTATTATGTAGGTTTCACAATATTACAATTCAGAGATTTATTAGGAAATGTACAACTTTAAAGAAAGAAAGAAAATGCTTTTAAATATTTTTTTTTCAAATATTACTATTTTCTATTTATACTACCTTTTTCATCTTTGGAGCCTGAAGATTTCTTTTCATCTGGAAAATACTTTTCAAATCCTTTTGGAGGTTTTTCGCTGAATTGTCGTATTGCTTCAAAAATTGCTTGGCAGTTAGAGACCCCTAACTGCCTTTCCAATAGTCTAAGATTTTTCTAGAATAAAATAAAAAGTATCATTTGCAATGGTTGGTTGGTTAGTAGAGTTTAATGGTGCAAAAGCATCTGTGGCTAAGCTGCTCCAAGAAAGGTAACAATTAGACTAAGAAAAAGAAAAGAAAAGTGATATCAAAATGAACTACCTAGATAAGAAAGGACAGAAATCAAAATGAACTACCTAGATAAGAAAGGACAGAAATCAAGAAAAGATCAGGTAGTGTCCAAAGTAAGATGATAAGAGTAAACCATTTATAGTGTATAGAAGAAAATAAAAAAAAAATCTGATAATTATAAGAGGCTGGCGAGGCCACATTGATGAATGAAGCGTAAAACTGATGAATGGGAAAAAAATCATTGTCATTTAAAAGCATATGAAAAGGAATGTGAAATATAAAAAGAGGATAAAGTACTGACTATGATGTTGAGTAAAAGCAGGACATTCAATTAAAATATGATGAATGGTTAAACAATGTTGCACGTAGCACACAGAGGAGGTGGAGCATTCAGCAGTAAATATCGATGGGTAAGTCTCGTAGGCCCGATTCTCAGACATTCCCAGAAGAACATTCTTCTGTCGAGTTGTAAACATTTGATTTGTAGGGGAAGCTAATAAAGGACTGACAAGATGAAGTTTAATGCCATGAAGATCATCCCATTCATTTTGCCAAGGAGCTCTTATGCAAGAACACATAAGAGTGTAAATGATCAATTGAATGTAAATGCTGTTTTTGAGACTCCATGTAAGGAGTGCAGTATTTAAGGAAAAAATTCATAGCTCTGTGTTTAATCAATATATCAATGTGAAATTTTTAAGTGTAAAACATTGGCTTTTGTAAGTGAGCATTATGACCTGAGGCAGAGGAGTTATCTGCTTTTTTTAATTATACCTCAAAGAGTGGTCTAAAAGACTGTGAAAGAAAAACAGTGGGATTTTAACTACTAATATATTCTTTTTTTCATAAATTACAATATTCTAGCTAAGTGCGGCTAATTTAAAACTCATTATACACTCATGTTTGTGAAAATTGCAACATCATGAAGGATCCATCAGAATGGTAGGAAATTTATTACACACATTACTAATAGTGATACAAACAAACAATTAAAGTTTCAGACCAATGCAACAACAGTACTTGCAAGAAATCAGTTTGGTGTAAAGCCTTCACGAGCTGCAATAAGAGCTGCTATACGCCGTGGCATCGAATCAAACAGGCCTTGGATGTGTTTCTGGGGTATTGCCTGCCAGGCTACTTCTATCCAAGTCCACAGTTCATCGGTATTGACTGTTGGATGACAATGATGGACTAGTTACTTAGTGGCCATATCCCAGACATGTTAAATAGGTGACATATCGGGCAAACATGTAGGCCAAGGAAGATGCTTCAAAGATGGCCTGGATATTTCTGGAAACATGTGGTCGGTGTTGTCTTGTTGAATATGGCTCTAAGAGTGTGCTGAAGGAAGGGTATGACTTCAGCCTCCACAACTTCCTTGATGAAGCGGTTGCTGTTGAGAGTGTTGAGTTCCACAATTCGTAGCAGATGAGATCGTCTATGATACCCAATTGCTCCCCAAACCAACATGCCTATCGTTTGTGCAGTATGATGCTGGACAATGCAGTCTGGAAGATGGCACTCACCTTGATATCTTCTAATGCATATGCGGCCATCACTGTTGTCCAAGTTGAATCGGGACTCGTCCAAAAACACGACATGGTGCCAATCTGCATCCCAGTGGGCATCTTCGTGAACCAATTGTAGCCTGAGGTGTTGATGGTTCAGGCCTAAGGGAATCCTCCGCAAAGGAATTCATGCACACAGTCCTCTGCGCAGCAGACACTGTCAAATCAGACAATATCAGATCTGTTGCAGTGTTCTAAAGTTGTGTTAACACTCAAGAAGCTGATTGGTCTGTTACTGTCATGTGGATGAGGTCTGCATCATTCCATGGTGTCGCATTTTGTGGTCCACTTCCGATTTTCGATTTGCCCTGTTCTCGTCAGTCCACTGCTTCCATACATGCATCGCTGTTGTGGCATTATGCCACGTACGAGCAGCAATTTTGAGGTATGAAAATCCTACTTCAAGCAAGCCGATCATTCAGCCCTGTTCAAACTTTGTAGCTTGCTTATAAGGTGCCCTTTGATGTCCGAGGCATACCGACTCAGTAGGCACATGTATAGCTCATTCATGATGAAAAACTAGTTATCTGGATTCACAATAGACCTCTACTGCTGCGTTCTTACACGACAGTTCAGAGGGTGCTGCTGAGTCTAGGCATGCGCAATAATTCCCAAATTTTAATCATTTGCATATCATACCCTGCTTTCCATTTCCTGAAAGTTTTACTTCATTTGCATGTTTCCTTCATGTTGTTGCATTTTTCACAAACATGAATGTATGTAGACCACTATACATCATAACAGATTTGTATCTTCATAGGAAATATTTAAATAACACTGTTCTAGGGCACTAAATGCAACTGCTAAATAATAAGATTGAAAATGAATAAAATAAAATGCTTGAATAATTAATAAATCTTACTTTTCATCTGTGATGTTGTGTCTTATTGAAGAGTTTAGTGTACTGGCTTTGTACAAAATCAGCCTCCTATTCAGGGAAGTAGCACATCCGTCCCGAACCCTTTGTAGTGGGAGGATTAACACAAGAAATTATGTCACACACAGGAACATAGCAGATGTGGTGTATTTGTGCAGGCCAGTGAAATGATGGTGCAGGGCCGTAAAGATGCGTGAAATTCAATTTTACATCACTTTCCTCTTCATGTTTTGAAAGTACTAATCCAAAAAACCAGTGACTGTCATGAACACATGCAATATATGAGTTTATAAAGATCTGTGATGTCCTCACTGTAGGTAGTTGCTCTCCATAGAAATTGAAAATAGTGCTGAAGTTTTCATCAGAACTGATTCTCTTGTGTTATGTCTGTTGATATCCAAGAAATATACGAAACTTCATCTTCAGGGTCCCAGTCTTCAAATGTTTCAAATAGAAAGCTTTTCAAATTTTCACTTGATGGGCAATGATAATAGTGTTTCAACATGCAGTCTCTTTGTTATCTTTAGAACAGACTAACTGATCAATCAGGTTATTGTGCATCTCTTCTATAGAACAAGCATGAAGCAGAACTGTTACAGTTTGGCAAGTAATGCAGACTGATACAGAATGTGTTCCAGAAGATCCTGCTAGTACCACCATTTAGGATGCATCATACAGAATTTGGATATTTTAATGTTGGTATACTTAAATTTAAAAGCAGACTATAGTTCATTCAAATTAGCACAATCTTTTTTGTACGTGTACATTTTTGAAAATACTAACGTTATCCTTTTAACCTTGCAAGATTTGAGAATACTCATCGTCTTGATAAAAATTCTTCGCCTATTCAACTGTATTTTCACTTGGTGTTTTCCCTTTTCTTGGCTCAGATAAAACCATTAATCCTGTGTCTTTTAGAAGTTCTTTTGCTTTTCAGACAGCATAGTCACTGACTCCAGATTTATTTTTTGGATATCAACAGATAGAAACAACAGGTGAAGTTCACAGTTCCACTAGATGAACATTTAACTACTTTAATGGAGAGACTTTAAGTACTTGTGCCTCACTTGTTCATAACTAAATCCCAAGCAAACTACTTAAAGGAAATGAAAGCAAACCTTCAACCTTATGCAGCTGTTATTCTCCTAGACTTCAGTGAAAACTACTTGTATGTTATTCAAGATGAAGCACAAGAGTATCACTGGATATGTGACAGTTGTTCACTACACCCAGCAGTAATCTACACATGTCAAGCCATCTAAAGACCTAATTGTCTCAAGTTTGTGCATCTTATCGGTCAATTTGGAGCATGATGTAGCCTTTGTATATGGAACACAAAAAATAATCACACAGTATTTAAAAGAAAAATTTTCAGTTGTAACAAATGTACATTATTTCAATGACAGATGTCCTGTGCAATACAAGAACTGCAAAACTTTATAAACCTTTGCCACCACAACCAAGCCTTTACTTTAATGGCATCATAGACATTTTTTGCAACCAGTCACAGAAAATCTCCTTGTGATGACATTGGTGGAACACTGAAGCATCTACACACCAGAGCAAGACTTCAAATGTGTCCTAGTGATGTAAATGACTCAGCTGAAAAAGTTCTCAATTTCTGCAAGACAAAGAGTTGAAAACATAAAATTCTGAATGATAAAAAAAAAGAAACACTTTCAGAAACATGTCATCTGCTAGAAGCCTGATTCTCCAAAGCAAAAACAATTCCTGATACACGTGGCTTCCACCATTTCATTCCCGTGTCTGATGATTCCATTGGAACATAGAGAATCAGTTCTGATGAAAACTTCAGCACTATTTTCCATTTCTATGGAAAGCAACCACCTGCAGTCCGGATGTCACCACAGATCTTTATAAACTCATATAGTGCATGTGTTTATGACAGTCACTGGTTTTTTGGATTAGTACTTTGAAAATATGAAGATGAAGGTGATGTAAATTGAATTTCATGCACCCTTATGGCCCTGCACCATCGTTTTACTGGCCTCCACAAAAACACAACATCTGCTAAGTTCCTGTGTATAACATAATTTCTTGTGTTAATCCTCCCATCACGAAGGGTTCTTGGAAGGATGTACTACTTCCCTGAAAAGGAGGCTGATTTTGTACAAAGCCAGTATAATAAATTCTTCAATCAGACATGACATCACAGATGAAAAATAAGATTTATTAATTATTCAAGCATTTAATTTGTTCTCATTTTCAATCTTATCACTTAACAGTTGTATTTAGTGCTCTAGAACAGTGCTATTTAAATTTTTCCAAAGATGTTGCAAATCTATTATGATATATACTGTCTACATATGTTTTAAATTATCCATGCTTAGCAAGAATATCGTAATTTATAAATTAAAAAAAAAATTAGCTATTAAAATCCCACTGATTTTCTTTCACAGCCTTTAAATGACATTTTGAGGTATCATTAAAGAAAAAAAAAAGAGTGCTTGATAACTCCTCTGCCTCAGGTCATAATGCTCACTTACGAAAGCCATTGTTTTACACTTAAAAATTTGTTAATAAACCAAACTTAATGTAATTTTGTCTCTCAGAGGAAAGCAATGTTTATACAACATTTTTTTTCTTAAATCTATACACTTTGATTGACATGTGGTAAAAATTCACAGTGATATGTTGATTATACACAGAGCTATGAATTTTTTCCTTAACTAATGCACTCCTTACTCGGAGCTTCAAAAACAGCATTTATGTTCAATTTTTCAAACTTTACCATTTTTTATCTCAGAAAGTACGTGGCCTAGGAAGGAAAAATTGTACATGGGTTCCTAACTAATTGGTAGTAACAAGTAAAAAAAGTTTAATGGAAATCTGAGGTAGTAGGTGTCATTATGATATTTTTTTTGATTAAATTGAATGGAATGACCCCTCTCATTTACACGTAGTTATGTTACTGTTTAGTTATTAAGTTGAATGACTGATCTATTTAAAAAGTGGGATATCCCACTAAAACACCTTATATTTCTAACTTTACCACAATGAAGTGAAAACTTAGTTTAACAAATATAGTTAAGAGGCATTAACGAATACAGCTTTATTTTCTTCTTCTTACTATGTAGTATTTAGCAATTCTGGCTTGTTTTACTTTTCTCCAGAGATTATGACTTATTTATTCATAAGTTTTTATTCAACTTGATAGTTGTTTTGTTCTTGTATGCAGTAATGGAATTCTTGATTTCTAAGATATAATCCAAATTCAATTTATAATTATTTATTTATAATGACCCGCCGGGTCATGAGCTACCCTGGCCTACGTGGAGGTCTCTTAACAGATTAAGAACTGGGGTTGGCAATTGCAAATATAACCTTCGTAGTTGGGGTTACCTTGATTTGACCCATGATGTACTGTGCTCTTGCAAAAAAGAAGAAACAATGACACACCTGCTCTCGTGCCCCGATTGCCCTGTTACGGTCTCCGGAGAAGACCTGGCTCTTGCTACCTCTAAGGCAATAGCCCTTGCTGTACACCTTTCTGACAGAATTTAGGCTGTTATCGATATGATAAGATGATGATGACGATGAATTTATAATTTGCCCTTATCATAAATGATACAAAATATAAATTAAGACTGCAATGAAACATTTTTAGAGTATGTTCAGTTGTCAACAGGCAAACAAAGAGAGCTGTTCACCAAATTCCAAATTTGTGGTTCAACAGTACTTGTCAGCTTTTGTGAGGATTCTGCTGATTGTGTTGTATTGTGTTTTGTAGAAAGGACTGAGTTTGAAATGTCTTCTGACTGGGGTCACAAGAGGGTGAAGTGTGCTGACTATTTGCATATCCATAAAAGAGTGATATATAAGACTAGCAAAAAAACAGACTTTCTTCAGGTTGGGAATAAGTGTGTTCGTTTCAAGACTGTTTCACTGAAGATGTTTCCAGTGATGACTTTCTGTGTTCTGAATGCTTTGACAGAATATCAAAAATGACACTAAATGAACTAGAAGAAGTCTCTCATAGTGTGGATGATGAAGATTTTGTACCTACAGAAGAAGAATTAGATTCCCTAAATCAGTCAGCTGTAGAGATTGGTGTTAGTCCTGTTAGAAAACCATGGTCAGTGAAGGCAAGTTGTAAGCTGTGTACATTAAGAAAGCACAGAGAAATTACTGAAACTGTTGGCAAGTACAGCAAAAGAAAACTGACCGAACTCTTTAACGTAGAAATTCCATCTTCAGAAGAAAATGAACCTAAAGAAGCTTGTACAACTTGTTGGGAATTTATATCAAACATCAATTCAGCTGTCGAATTGTGTGAATTATACAATGAAAAGGTGCAAGTTCTAACAATTATGAATTGTTAGTCCCTTTCAAAGGTTCAAATCTTGCACCATATTCCATCTGCAACAAAATACATGGTGGACAAAACAAGGAATGTGAGGTCTGCAAAAGGATTGTTTGGAAAACACGATCTATATTGTGGTCATCCTGTAACTGTAGCTCATGCTCAAATTGCACAGTCATTTTATCTGGAAGATAAATGGGACTGTTCTCGCCAGAGCGCCAACTAAAAAGACACTATGTCTATAACAGTTGCAGGAGAAAAAGTGGTGAAAGTGAGAAGATACATGACGTGTAGTATAAAAGAAACTTTCGCCATACATAAGAAGGAACATCCTATATTCCATATTGGAAGATCAAAATGTTATTCACTATGACCTAAATGGGTTGTTCCACATCCACCTAGAGATATCTGTTGATGTGTGTATTGTGCCAATTTTGAACTTTGCGTGGTGATTTTGAAGAACTTACTTGAAGGCGTGAGACATCAAACCTTGGCTGAACATGTGAAGTCGTTAGTAGTCTGTGATGTAGAGCGAGAGACCTGTTTGTTTCAGGAATATGGTGACTGTCCTGGAAAGGGAGGACTTGGTCTGGAAAACATAGCAGATAGCTCTTCTGAAGTTACATATGCAACATGGGAGGAAAATAAACTCATTAAGAAAACTGTTGCCATTGATACCTTCATTGACAAACTTGGGAAATGAACAGTGAAAGCAGTAACACACCAATATCTGAAGAAATTGCAACAACAACACATTGCATTCATCCTGTTGACTAAAGAGGAAGTTAAAGAAGCAGAAAAAACAAGAATGGTCAGAACAAACTGCCCATGTGAAAGGAATTCAGAAGACACATGTGGGGATTCACAATGATGGGCAAACCTACATTGCACGGACTTTAAAGAGCAAGAAAGAGGAAATTTTATTAGAACAACCAAGATCTCAGAAACAGCCGGAGAATATTCAGATTCACAACTTACAAGAGGGATGTTTGTGGTATGTGTGTATGACTGCGACTGGTGGATTGCAGAGGTTATAGATATCAGTTGTGAGTTAAATGAAATCGTCGTGAACTTTATGCTCCCACATGGACCGGCTGCTGGCTATAGATTTCCAGCTGCAAGACAGCAACACCACTACCAGTGCTCACTTCCAATTCACGATGTTTTAAAGATTGTGGATGCCACAGTTCCTATTGGTTCAACAGGAAGGCACCACTCAATATCAAAGGAAGATAATGATACAGTTGAACAAATTTTTAGTTCACTGAATTGCTAATTTCAGTTCTAAGCAGAGTGCACAGTGGTATGCCGTGAAACTTGTTATATGTTTATAAGTTTTGAAAGCTGTGTCTGTTACTTATTTTTATTAAGAATTAAAATGCTATGTCAAATAACATTAGATTTTTATTTCATGAGGTCAATATGTGAGATGTGATAACGGAAACTGATTTAATGTATGACAAAATTTTCAGTTGTTTATAAAAAAATGTAAATTCAAAGGTGGAAGGTCTCCTTTTGAGGAAATGTAGTACTCTATGGTACTGATCAACAGTAAAAAAATTAAAATTTTTGGGATTGGCATTTTTGAAAAAAAATTTTTTTGATTTTTTTAAAAAAAAAATTCAGAAGGCTTAGCAAGAGAACTTGAACACATTTTCAAACGAAGTTTATCATTTTAATTAGACAAATATCTTTCAAATAAAAAAAAAAAATGCAACAAAATATCTTTAACAGTTCTACAGATAGAGCGTTTCGAAAATTTGCCTAAAATCGCGAGTGAGAAATGACGCTCGAGGTGCCACCTTTGGCGCCCTGTATCTCGAGCCAGGAATTTTTTTTAACACAAAAAAATACGAGTGTCTACTTTTTCCTGAATTTTAACATATGTTAAAAAAATCTGAGACTATGAAGGTAAGATTTTTCTTTGCCTGCCTGAATCGATATGGACTATGCCCGAGATAACAGTATGCACCATCATGTAGGCTATCCTTGCATGGATTCGGAAGTACATGTATCCTTATGAAAACGTGTATTGGTGGCGGCATCATATTCTGCACTTTAGCCAAAATTTGTTATCCCACATTAAAGTAACCTGGTTTTGAACTTGAAAATGATTGAATTTGATACTTTTACATTTTTAAAGTGTTAAAGTTCAAACAAGGTAAAATACATGCAATCAAATCTTGACAACAGCAAAACTCAACTGAAACATCTCTTTATGGAAGCATGACTGAAGTTGGATCATTAGTAAAAATGAGGAAATGTAAATTTAAGTTTACTTTTTTCAAATATCAGTAGATTATGTTTTCCTATACTGTAATAGCATAGATAAATTTTCTTGGTCACCACTACAAAATACATCAATAAGTCTCTTATATGATATTTTAGAATCTACTTTTGAAATTAATTTGACTTTATAAGCATAAAACATCAAAAAAATGTGCATATAATTTTCACCAAACTTATTCTTTAATGAATACAAACAAATAGTAAAGTTTAATACTACACAACCACATTTCATCCGAATTGAAATTATATGACAATTATTATTTAAACAATGCATCAAGGAATTCCTTATATCAGATATTTTCTTGAGTTTTGATTTCAGTTTTTATATTTCAAACATTTTGTAATAGTTATATTATTTAGTCCTCAATGTTCAGTGTTTACTATAGTTTTTTTAGTGGATTTGGAGTTTAATTTCCTCTTGTATGATCTCTCTTTTCTTTTAAATACAAAACATCTCTTTTAGATTGAAATAATGGTTTTTACGATCTTGGATATCATTGACTTAGTTACAACAGAATTATACACAAGTTCAAAATTTTAAGATCTAACAAAGAAAAAACTCTCAGAATCACTGAGCTTGGCAATTAAAAAAAAATGAGTTTAAATCAACTAATGGACAATAATAATGTTACACCTAAAAAAAATAAGAAAAAATGAATGAAGTGAAGGAGAGCAGATAAATATAATTAATATAGAAAAGCAAACGAATAATCTGTAGATATTTACATCGTTGTTTTGTTTTAGCTTTACACTTTCTTTTTCATTATTTATTTATTTATACATTATTCCAAATTTTGATACAATTCCACAGAATAATTAATTTCCTTTTATTATATATACCGGAATATAAAGAACAAGAGGGTGAAATACGAAAACACAATTTTCTGAAGAGTAAATTAATTAATTAAACAGTATTTAAAATCCAAATTCAAATCTAAGATTTTAATTTTTAAAAATTAAATATCCTTGGAGCCTTATAACTAAAATTCTATGATACAGCGTTATATAAACCTTCAGTGGACGATACCTGTAAATGAGGTGGACTGACACAGAAATCATTTCGGACTAATCCTTTCCAAAATACTTTTTCTACTACTTTTGATATGGAAAGAAATCTGTAGGCCATTTCCAATGGCTTGTCTACCGAAGAAATACTAACGAGTTGTGATGAAATCGAGTATTTTTAGTCATCAACCTGTGAGTTGCGGGAGATATGCCGGCCTTCGTCGCTTAACTCAATGAAAATATTTCTCTACAAATTGGACAGATGCTTCTGTAAAGATTTTGTACTAAGAATTAAATAATTCTGAAAAACAGATTCAAAAACTCTACATTTTTTTTCGATAAACGCAACTATGTTTCGAATTGAGTCGATTTTTAATCTCGTAAATCACTTTGAAAATTAGGACTGTTCAGTAAGTCTGCATATTTGAGGCCGCATTTTTAGAACAAGTCCCTGACATCACTTCCTGGATGAAACGCCAGGAAAAACCAACATGGAGACACAGCACGTGGGACAGGGCTTTGTAAACAAACGTAAAAGATCCAAGTCTTTCAAACAGAAAATCAGAAATCTGTCGAAAAGTTTCGAAAAGAATAGGTCAAAACACGGTGACGACGAAACAATCCAGTATTTCCTTAAAGTAGCCGAGCGATTACATGAAAAGTTCGATGATGAAGACGAAAAATGTAAACTTTTATATCTATTTTTTTTTTTTTTTAGTTATTTCATTGAGATTAAATGCTAAATGGAAAATAATTAGCGTGTGTAGATAAATTATGTATTAAAAACAGTCTAACCTCCATCTAACTGGTCCAGATATGATATAAAAAAATGTCGAACGTTTTAACATAATTATATCACTTAAGGAAACCTACCATCCTGTTATGACATGTTGATATTAAATATGGTTATTGCAGATAATTCTTTTAGTGTCTTAAAATTTATTTGTTATTATCTTTCTTTCTTCTTCTATTTACGATAGGTACGATTGAAATAGTGTAGATAGAAAAAGAAAGAAAGATTAATAGTAGAGGTAGGTTATTGAAATGAAGTACTTTTGATCCATCTGGATTAAATTATAGTACATGGTCTTACTATCATTTTAAGATCAGTTTTACTGAAATTGAGGTGGTGCAGCCATTTTATGTAAGGGAAATTAACAAAAACACTCGCATTTATTGGATCACTTGAAAACATAAATGATTTTATTTCTTTCCCTATATGCTTTGCTTAATCTTATATATTTTAATACAGATGTGCACAAGTATGTAAATTTAACCAATTACAGTCTTCTGTGTTGTATTTTGAAACTAGTTAATACTATACTAGTATAAATAATATTATTATTTCAATCAGTACAAAACTCAGAAACGTTCATAAAGTTTTGATATGAATACTTTGAACAAAACTCTCAATCATGTGGTAGTTCTTCACAATGAAGGTTGATTTCCTAATACTAATATCTATCCAAATACTAATGATATTTTAGGGCATCATTTGTTCAGCATCTACATTACAAATTTCAGCTTTCTTTGGGTATTTTTCAACGCATGTTACAGTTCTCATTCTGTTTTGGACAGCGTTCAAAATGTTCTATTTTGTGAAGTGTACTACTGATATTTCAAGGCGTATACCAACATACCATTCTCTCTTTATCATCCCAGAAGATAATATATGGCTCATTAACTAACAAACCCTAACTGTTACTTCCATTGGATATACCTTAAGATTGATCATTCCCGTCATCTTGCAAAATTCTGATCATTTTATCTTCATCTGGCAGATGTGGTATCTCTAAGAGATCCATCTTTATTAGTAAGGGTAATTGCCAAATTGATCTTCATAGCAATAGTAGTAGTAGCAATGATTTTGTAAAGATGTGGATGAGCATTTAAATCACATGGAGATAAGATGACATCTGAAGCACAATTCGGTTCGGAGAATTTGCTTTAACTTCTTTTTCATCTGTGGTCCTCTTTACATATTCTCCAAGCTCATTAATATCAGAAAAAGGACCTGAACAAGATTTGCACTTATTTAGTAGAATGTTGCTGAATTCAGTTGCTTATTGAGCACTTGGCATTTCCTTTTTAAGTTTCTTTATTACTTTCTTCTGATTGTCAATCCATTTTTTCTCCTTTTCATCTCGCAGTCTGCATATGTTTTGTGTTGTTTTGGTCACATTGCAAGTATTAGTATTAGATTTAAAAAGGATCATTTAATCTCTAATACTTTTCCCTGTGAACTTTTGATTTGAACCGGCTGCAGATCAGACAGCTAGTTTGTTGAATTGAGCCAAATCCCATTCACAATCAAGATTGTTTGTTGGCAATCCTGTAAGCTGAGATGGAAATACTTCATCTATTTTTGTTGCTCGGGTGTTTCCTTTCACTAGTTGTGACTGAAAAGCCATACTCCTGACCCCTTTAAACAGCCAAATCATGAGCTGCTTGCTTACAAAATTTGCCTAGTAAAATTGTAGTGACATGTATTGCATCCTTCTGCTTTGAGATTCCATAAGATGGTACACAAGATATTATACAATGTACACTCTCGGATATTAAAGGCAGTTTGTCCATAAACACGAATCTTGATTGAACATTGCCCATATTCACTCACTATTACAGTAAAACCTCGTTAAGTCATCACTCCGTTTAAGTCGTTGTTTTCCTTTGGTCCCGACAAGATCTCATACACAATAATGTAAAATAACCCTCCTTTACCCGTCGCCAAATTTAATTCTACTCCGGATAACTTGTCACCCTCAAAAATGGCCAAAGGCATCTTCTCCATTTTGCATGCCATCGTGTTGTCTTTTCAGCCCCGCCCCTTCACTTTAAGAAAGCCAAGCCTCTACGGGGAATTTTCAACCATGCATGTCACTTCATTCCTTTCCCATCCCTTCGGGTTCTTGGAATCTCGCTGCTAATCATTCAAAGCACACTTCTTGCTGCGACTCTGTCGAGTGTAGATGTTTTTCTTGACCGCTCCTGAGTGTGACTTCATTTCATAGCGAGTAAGCCCAACTATAAGGGCTATTTTTTCTCTTGCAATTTCATGGTTCGATTACGTTTTTAACATGCCAGGGAAACGAAAACTTACCTCGTTATCTTTTAAAGCAAAAAAAGACTTAATTGCACTTTTTGGAAAATCAAATGTTTCGAAAACAGCTTTTGCCAAAGAACACCATATTCCCAGGACTACATTAAACGATATTCTTTCATCAAAATAAGTAATTGAAGAAGCTGACTGCAAAGACAAAAGAAAGAGAATGAGGAAATCGAAGTTTGACGAGATCGAGGAAGTTTTAGTTCGATGGCTAAAACATGTCAGATCGCAAAATGTGCCGATTTCTTCCGTGATTCTTAAAGAAAAAGCCATGGAAATTGCTAAGGAGTTGAACATTGAAGATTTTGGCGGCAGCAATGATTGGCTGGAACGTTTCAAAGACAGACATTGCCTTTCTTTTAAAACGATTAAAATGTCGTAAATATAAAAAGTGTTTGTTTTTTTTTATTTTCCATTCATTCATTTGCATATATTGATTTCTGAAAATCTTATTTTTCTCACCGAATCCTACAGCAATTCAAAAAAATACTGTTTTTCAGTGTTTTTTTTGTTTCATTTTTTCAAAAATTCCCACTCTGCCTAAGTCGTCAAAAATGTTTGGTCCCTTAAGGTGACGACTTAACGAGGTTTTACTGTATTACAATGTTGGGTACTTAGTAGACAGTAGAAGTCAAGCAATCTGTAAAGAAAATTTTGCAATTATTAATACTGTTTCCTTTTTAGTTGACATTATTTGATCACATACAATATAGAAGTCTTGGTAATTACCGAAATATTAGAAGGTAGTATTACTATTATGATTGCATCACATCAATTTGTATCCAATTTCAACATACCAAAATGATCAGGATAGCAAATACAAACTTTTGATGGTGTCTCCAAATGGTTATGAAATAATTCATTTTTGCACACCCAGTATAGTCTATCTCTATTAATAGTTATAAATGTAATATGAAGTGGTTTATTTAGTTATTTAATTACGTATTTATTATTATATTAGAGGAATGACTGGGACTTAAAGTTAGATCACAATGCTGTTTTGGATGGCTTATTTATTTAGAATAAAGAATATATATATTACAGAAATGCTATATCTAAATCTGTCTTTTACAAGGAGTAATCACACTAAACTTTCAACTTCATCTCTATTTTTCTATTGTCAAATGTGACTCCTCCAACAATGGCAAACATGTGTTAATTAATAATAACAAATATAGTGTAGTAAATTGATAGTGTAATGCATTTCATATTAACACTATCATCAGGCTACTTAGGTTAATAGAACATAAAATACATTTATTTGATTAAACTTTCTGAACAAGAAAACTTTCCAAATTTCTGTGAAAGTAAATATGCCTAGAAACTATGCAGTTAAAAAATTAATTAGTAATAAATTAAAATTTAAAAGAAGCATAAGATATAACTTAAGACTAAAAAATATATAAAATTAAGTTTAACATAACAAATAAGTCTTCTTCTACTTACAAACTTTTTATAATTACCAAATGCTTTCATACAAATGTATGTACTACTATACATAGTAAATCTCAGGAGAAATTTGATTTATTATAAAATCATAGATATTTCTTTACTAAAACTTTGCACAAAAATAAGACTAATAGATCAGAAATTACATTTACTTGCTATTATAAAATTATTTAATTTTAATTATTTGGGTTGGAGTAGGTACAATTCTACTGATACCGACTTTGACTCCACCACCCTGATGCTAAATACTTCTAATGTTAGTAACTTATTAAGAACTTAAGACATGATATACGATATTCATGTTTTTGCTTTTAACTTTTAGCATCTTATCTTAGTTAATTAGTGTGGAAAATTTTGAAAATTGTTTTACATTCTCATTCTTTGTTTTGAGCTTATCCATTAATTCAAGTGTTATTTTTCTTATAGCAATATATCTGAAAAATGTATTTCAGCAAGTTGAAGGTCAAGCCTTAAAATTATCATGTGACAAATTTGTTAGCATTACATTGGAAAAATTACTTCAGAATGCTACATGGGAGCAACGTACCATAATTTTGAAGGAATTTAGTAAAGATTTCAGGAAAGCATCAACACATCCTTTTGCTAGCCATGTGACTGAAACTTTGTTGAAGCTTGTTCATGCTGCAAAAATCTCAGAAAAGGTTAGTTGCTATATTTTGATTTATATAAAAGTGAATGTGTGGTTCTTTGTCTGTCTATTCTCTGTACATTCCCACACCCTTTGATCTTAAAGTTAAAGCAGTCCCACTACAGGCCAATCGAAACCGCCACCTCCAACCCACAGCCAAGTGGCACCCTTTGATCTATCCCAACCAAATTTTGCACAGTAATTGCCTAGGACCAGCAAAATTTGGAATTTTTAAATTTAAGTTGTGCTTTTTTTAACGCTCTCCCAGTCTTAATGCTTATAAGATGCTATTAGTTATTCTGTAACAATACTAAGAATATTACACATTTGTAATAACTTGAGAATTCTTTTGTAATAATAGTAGCATGCTAAAGACATTACACCTTTGCAATAACCATTTAGTTAAAGTTTGAAAGTGTAGCCTGCAGAAGCAAGGGTACGAACCCTTGTGGAATATTGCTTGTAGATACTATGATGCCTACTTGAAATAAACATGGATTATAATATGATAAGTGGAATATTTTTTTCTTTCGGAAGAAGATGCTATTTCTTTGTATGATATGGACAAATCTGCTTTTCTCCTCAGTAGATTTTGAGTAGAGGTTGGAGGGATGAAGGGGACCAAAATTATGAAATTTCATAAGCAATGTTAGGAAAATTATATAAAAACTGCCATTTGGTTATTTTTTAAACTTTTTTGTTTTGTTTTGATTAGTTTCAAATTCGTGTTACTATCTTTAGTTAAACCAAAGTTACTTTTACTTACTCTTTGAAATGGAAATGAAATGAGATTATTTTAGTTAAATGCAATTTTCTCTTACATTAATTAACATAGGAAGTATGATCTATTAAAATGTGTAAATATAACCATTGTAAGATTTTTGGATTTTTTAAGGACTTTATTCTTGTAGCTCCTTTGTGGAACTAAGGGATTTAATTAACTTTTGCTAATGGATTAAGGCTTCTACAGGTGTTTTTAGTATATGAAGTTCTTCTCTATTCATTGCCTTATTTAGTATAATACTTCTCTTGGCCTCTTGATGTAGTTACATCATTTCTACAAATTTCAATTCTTCCTTTTTTATATTAGTTATTGGATGAAATTGAGAAATTTAAGAAGGAAACAAAGAAACCAATAACTAATATAAAAAAGGAAGAAATTGAAATTTTTAGAAGGATACTTGTAGAACCCCAACGATGGAAAGTAGAGTGAAGAGACACAAAATTGGAAATCCAGTTAGACCGGTGATAAATGCATATGGATCCCCGGTACAAAATTTGGCTAGATTTGTCAATAGAATCATTAGAAATTTTAAGCTTCCAAAAGAGGAAGTTATAGTAAAAAATTCCAAGGATTTAATTAAAAAAATGGAACATTTATTTGACAATAAGAGAAAGTTTCATATGTTTTCTCTTGACATTGAGAATATGTTTACTAACAATAAAATTGATGAAACTATGATGATCATAGAAGATATGGCATTTAAAAATAGTGAAATGTTTTTGAAACAAAAAATAGATAATAGTGAATTAATTAAATTAGTGGAGTTGACAACCAAAAATACATATTTTAAACATAGGAATAAAATTTTTCAGCAAGTTAAGGGATTTCCCATGGGATCCCCGTTGTCTGGATTGCTATGTAATATATTCATGAACCATTTTGAGTATAAACTATTGGAGAATTCTAAATATAAGATGGATTAATATAGATATGCCGACGATATTTTAATAATTTGGTTCGGAACAATAAGACAATTCGACAAATGATTTAAAGAAATTAATGAAAGAAATAAGGATATTAAATTTAAAATGGAAAAAGAGGTCAATGACAGTTTAAATTTTCTGGATTTATGTTTAGTAAAGAAAGAAAATAAATTAGTTTTGAAACATTATAGAAAAGATTACAAGAGTGATCATATTATGAACTTTGAACATGGACATGATTTGGGTATAAATAGAAATATAATAGAAAACTAGTTAAAAAGGATTGATGTAGCTACTAGTAATGAAGAAGATTTCATAAAGGAAATTGCAAATATGAAGACAATTCTTAGAAAGAATGGTTACCAAGAAAAATTCATTGATAAAGCAATAAATAAATATCATACATTTAGAATAAAGGAATTGAAGATGTATAATGATAAGAGATTTTTTTATTCCTTATTTAAACAAAAATAGTTTACAACTGAGAAAAATATGCAGAAAGTTTAAAATTGACATTGGGTTTGAATTTAATAATAAATTAAAAAATATTTTATGTAGTAAATTAATATGAGTGTTAGAAAGTATGAAATGGGAATAATTTACAAGATGGATTGTATGAATTGCGATGTATTTTATCTGGGGGAAAGTAAAAGAACGAGTGCTTGAACATGGTTACTGTATAAGAAATAAATTGGTAGAAAAATCTGAAGTGGCGGAACATTGTGTAGAAAAAACTCATTGTATTAATAATGAGATCAAAATTTTATGCATTGAAAAAGATACGAAAATAAGGAAAATAATTGAAAGTATGTACATTAGAAATACGAGGGAGAAAAATTTAAATAGAAATGATGGATTAATGGGATGAAATCGAGGCCACCACACTGTCAATTATAGAACAA
>JAFIDM010009631.1:270945765-270956200 GCA_023159025.1 Thereuonema tuberculata | reverse complement strand
GATCTTCCCTTTCCTTACGGAGGAGGATCACCACAATGACAATTTGTCTGCAGTAACCTCCCCCCAATATGGCTTCCTTAAGCAACCAGCCCCTCCTTACTTTCACCCGTCCCTTCCTCTCGGCACTCCCTTCATGCCTTTTCCTTGATAAACTTTCCTCTTGGCTCTTAATGTTGGCTTCTTCATTGGCAAAATCGCTTCCACTTCAATTAATAAATCTTTTTTCTGCTCATTCATTCTCTCGATTAAAACCTTTACGCATAACCTTCCGCCCCCTCCCCCACATTCATGCTACAAATCTACGCATCTTTCATTCCTCTCGGAGTTTACAACTTCTCCCCTTACACCACGGCCCGAAGCGATGACGTAACGAAGCAGCGACCCCTTCCCCCCGGAATGGAAAATGGAAGGAACCCTGACACACGTGACCCATTGTTCTCCAGCGACTGCAATGTTGTTATTTTTTTTTTTTTTAATTTGTAACCGTCCACCTGACGAAACAGTGTTAACACTGTGAAAGTACTTGTAATGTAGTTTATTTTGTTAAGTTTATAAATTTTGTTCTATAATTGACAGTGTGGTGGCCTCGATTTCATCCCATTAATTTAGAAAACTCACACGTTAAAATTAATGCTAGAAATGATGGAGTTGAAGTCAATACTTGCATCGTAGGATTAGCTGAAGAGTTGGTACAAAAATTGTATTTAGGTTGCAATAACAAGATTGTGATAGATGAATTAGATTGTTAAAAGCATTTGATTATTATTGGAAAATTTTAAACTCTATTATGGTGGTTAATTGTTATTAACAACTAGTTAATATTATGTAGCATGTAGTCTGAGATTGTTAAGAATTTCGCAACTTATTCTGTAGAAAGGCTTGAAAAAGAGGAGACGATTTTCTCCTTGAAAATTTGCATTTTTAGAATAAATGTATATTTTATTACATTCATTTTTGTGTGTTGATGAAGATTTTTAATAATAATAGTAATTATAAGAGAGATGAATTGAAGAAGAGTATGGAACATTTACATAAGGATACTTTTCCAAAAGAGATCTAACTGCATCAAAATTGCATTAGCATATTTTATTCAATTTTCACAGTGACTAACAAGTATAAACATCTGTCTCTGATTTCCATTGTTACCACTTCATGGTATGCTTTTGAGAATGTGCATATTTTTCATGATTCACCAATGCTGATTAAACTATTTTTGCAGTTTCCCCTCATTTCTCTCTCTTTTTTCATATTTCTCCCAAGTAGTAAAACTGTCTCAGTTTTAGATAATTTAATAGT
Organism: Thereuonema tuberculata; assembly: GCA_023159025.1. Lineage (NCBI taxonomy): Eukaryota > Metazoa > Arthropoda > Chilopoda > Scutigeromorpha > Scutigeridae > Thereuonema > Thereuonema tuberculata. Next base: position 270,954,904 of record JAFIDM010009631.1, on the reverse strand, counting down.
TTTAGATAACTGTCTCAGTGAGATGATCAGTGAAAATTAACTGTTCATGTGCCTTAGAGTTCATGCATATTTCTTGTTTACTTCAAATCTATACATTTCTTATCTTGGAATTAAAACAAACAAACATTGTCCATGAATTAAGATACTCCATTGAAGGCCTTTCTTTTTACTTCATGTTGTATTCTTTATAATACTGTCTATTTTTAAGAGAAAAAATATTGATATGATGTCTTAAGCATTAATAGAGTATTTTATCAAACATACAGAGATAAATATTTATTGAAAGACCTACTAAATGTGTCTTTTAAAACAGATTGTTTTTCCAGACTGCTGGCATATTTTTGAACAACAGTCTTTTTTTATATTATTTTTGAAGTATTATTTCTGTTATGCCTTCCTATTCTACTGTGGGTCTATCAAATCAAATCAATTACAAAATGGCATATTCGCTTGCTAACATTCTTCTGCTTTTAGTCTCTGTTTGTGTTTCTTTTTCTTTTTTCCTGAAAGAATAAAAATTAATTGGGTACCCAATCTCTAAATCTGTGTAAAGATTAAGGTCTTTTTCATGTATGATACTCTAATTAAAAAGACTATATATTTTTTTCATCTTGAATGTTGGCATTTTGTTTATTGAGGATGAATATGGTCCATGATGTCAACTTTTTCGTTTTGTTTTGTTTTTATTATTTAGCAGTGATGCTCAGTATCCAGTTGAGTTCTTTGTTGTTTATCTAATTACTTGTTGTTCATAGAGATTGCTTAAAAGGTGATTTTCATAAGGCCATGGAAAGATTGCTTAAAAGGTGATTTTCATAAGGCCATGGAAAGATTGTTTAAAAGGTGATTTTCATAAGGGCATGGAAAAAACAAAACAGTAGTTTACAAAAAAGTTAATGATTCAAGTGCCTTTTTGCCATGTTAAATTGTTAAATTTTGGCAGCTGATATCTTGGGCCTTGTTGTATACTTTTAAGTGTTCAAAACATCAAAATCAATTTATAATCTATCAAAAATAATTAAAATCGGACTAGCCAAAACGAAACTTTGGATCTTACAAATTTTGCCATTCTTCACATCTTGTTTTTCTTGTTACCCTTTATAGCCCACCGGATCTACAGACAAAACTATAGCTCCTACAATTATGGTTGATATGTCATTAGATTTGTCTCATTATCGCAGTGTGCCCTTGTTGTGTGCATTTTTTTTTTTATATCTCAACTGGTTTCTAAGATATTCCCAAAAAAGTTAAATTGTTAACTTTTGGCAGATGATATCTCAGGCCCTGTTGCAAATTTTTGAGTGAAATTTTGCAAACTAGTTCAAAACATCATATTCTACAACTGCATTAAAAATAATTCAAATCGGACTAGGCAAAACAAAAATCTGGACGTTAGAAATTTTGCCATTTCTTGCTACCCTTTACTCGGCCAGACCTAGAGCCAAAATTATAGCTCCTACAATTATGGTTGATATGTCATTAGATTTGTCTCGTTGTTGTGGAGGGCCCTTGTCATGTGCATTTTTTTATATCTATACTGGCTTCCGAGGTATTCCCAAAAATGTGGTACCAGGATTGCCTACAAACATAAATATAGATCATTTACAGTATCTGATTTTTAGTTTTTATTTCTAATAATAATAGTGGTTAGATTAAAGCGTATTAGAAACAAAATTTAATGAAAAAATAGCAAAAATGATTTGGATATTTATTAAAAAAAATTATGGGATTTGAAACTGGAATATTTCAGCAGCATTCCGGAGACTCTAACCACTAATAAATAAACCTTCCATAAATAATCAGCTTACTAAATTTTACATCAATTATAAAATGAAAAAAAAAGGTACCATATTATGAAATGTGCTATATAAGTTAATATTTGCATGAGTATATGCTAGACTGACTACTGCTTCATAATAATAATGTAACTTAGCTAGATTATACCGAGGTACATTCAAAAAATAAGTACTTTCAAAAAAGTGACAGACATTAAAAATAATAATGGTTAGATTGAAACATATTTTCTCAAAGCCAAAAAAGTTTCAACAATTAGTATTTACAAAAATGTCACAGCTGGTATTACATAAAGAAAGGAGAATTATGTTTCAAGTTTATTAAGAGTTTAAACCCTAAAAGGCCCATGGGTAAAGTTTTAATTTGGGAAGCAAAATTTAATGTCCATAATAATTTAATAAATTGAGAAAAAAAAAATCTCAAAACTGTCCATTTGTGATTTTTTTCTTGATTTTAATTTGAGGTTGTAGACTAAACAAAATTATGAAAAACAAGAAACTTGAATCATATAGTGCGCGTATTTGGTAAAGAAGGGTCAGAGAACTGAGGTATTTGTGTGTAACAGTTTGTTTTGTCAAATAAAATGGCTGGTGATTACTTGATGACTGAATATTCCTGTGGGAAAGTCCACACAGAACCTTCTTAAATGTTGCCAGCATGAAAGTTGCCTTTCAAATTGGAAAGGTAGCTAATTTCATTTAGAGACCTTTACATCCAATATGAGGTATTTATTCTGTTGATTCAGGATGTTTATAAGCACGCAGTAAGTGATTCAAGTTTCTTGTTTTTCCTAATTTTGTTTAGCCTACAACCCAAAATTAAAATTTATCCATGGACCTTTTAGGGCTTAAACTCTTAATAAACTTGAATCATAATTCTCCTTTTTTAAATAACACCAGCTTTGACATTTTTGTAAATACTAATCTTTTCATTACTTTTAGCTTTTGACTACCAACATGGAATATGATAAATGCAAGTTTTTTTTAGTTCTAACAAATGCTAATTTGAATTAAAAAGAAAAATCTTTTATTTAGATCCATCTTCTTTTAAATAATTAAATAAGGGGATTCAAGGGTATGCATATGCTTATAAGAAATGTTGGTGAAATTTCAGACATTTTTTCAGAGTGCTTTGTTTAATGCAACTTCAGGGGAACAAAAGGTTTGACAATGCAAACATGGAGGATGACACAAAACATGTGGAGATGTCGAAGGAGTTCATCTGCAACTATTTAACTGTAAACTAGTTTAATTACTCATTCCATGTTTTCCATCCCAAAGTGTCTTCCCAGAATTCATTTGGGCAAGTTCCTACTTATCAAATTAAGTAAGGTCAATGACTTCTTATGACATTGCTAGGTATCATTGGATGCACAGTGTGTGTTTTTAATCTATACTTACAACAACCAGTCAAAACTGTGTTGTTGACACAGTTGACCATGCAAAAATACACCTGTTGCCTGGCAATGTGTGTGAACTTAAGTTGTTGAGCAATTTAATTGTTGCCTACTACTCACACACACCATTTTTTTTTTAATAATATAGATTCACAACTCCTTAAATTTTCATCTGTCTTTCCTTTTTCTATAAATTTAACTGCAAAATCACAAATCTTCCAGTTTATTTTGTTTGGATTTAGGCTATCAATCCACAATTTTATTTTCTGTTTTCCACATTTTCTGTTTCAAGAGTTTTTCTTTCCAATTCGATCTCTTTACAAGCAAAAATCACACTTTCTCAGTTTTCCTATTTGAAACAACCTAGTCTTAAACTCCTGATGTCTACTTTTTTTCCGCATATGTTTACTTTCTAATTTTTAAATAAATTTCTTTTACAAAATTATTCTTATAATTCCTAGGAATTTAGCATTGCCCATTTATTTGTAATTCAAGATCCTTGTAGTAATCATTATATCTTGAGATCATTCTTTTATTATACCATCTTTATTTTACTGTCCTCCCAGTAATCAACCTCTGTTATCTTATCCTAACTCAATGCTATACCTCCTTCGTTAAAATTTTCACTGTTTACATTAGCCATTTACATGACTTTCTTTTTGGGCCCTTTCTATCAATTTGTCTATGCATATTTTTGGGAATTTTGTTTCTTCTAGATAATTTAGGATTTTTGTCATATATTTAAAGTTTTTTAAAATACTTTCTAATCTAATTAGGTTTAATGTTATTTAAATCTGATTCAGCTTGAAAGATATAATTTGGAATTGATTGTTCCAAATTCATTACAGTTTTCATTTATAAGCCTTGGATTTTCTCAAATTCATCTCTTACTTTTCATCCTTCAAAAATTCCATGCCAAAAGCTAACAACACTTTCCACAATCGTATTAAAAAGAAATTTTATCTTCGTCCAATCCCTTATTTTTGTTCTTTTAATAATTTTGATTAATTTCTAGATCACTCCTTTTCCTTTATTCCCAAAACCAGTTTTCCTTCTTGCCTGATTTTCTCCATTTTTAAATATTATTATCTTAATCTTTTCTAGATTTATCTGTGACTTACAGCCCTTCGAAAATTATCTGATTACTGTTATCATTTCTTTAATTCCACTTCTGATTCAGCCATTACTACTTTATCCTCAAAATCAATCTAAAAATTTTATTTCTATTTATTTTTATCCCTTAACTTTAATTCGATATTATTAATAAAAATAAAAAAAATAACAGAGGGCTTAAACTATAATCTTGTCTCTCTCCTTTTTAAAGAAAATATCATTTCCTTGATTTTCAATATATATATTCTTAGATCTTCATGTATTTTTTTTTTTTTTATCATCCTCCAGATTTTTTCTTTTATCCTTATTTCCAGCAATATTCGTATATCCACAGAGTCTGTTTTAAAAACACAAAGACTGTTTTACAATCTATAAATAAGGCATATAACCTTTTTTTCTCATTTAATCTAAGATTTATTAAAGAATTTAGTACAAAAATATTATCAATTGTTGAATATTCCTTTCTAAAGCCATTTGGTTTTCTATCATAGTTTCTTTCCCCATTAACCATTTTTTCTATTTTCTCTCTCTTAATATCTCCTGAGCATTTTGAAGGCTGTATTTAGTATTATTTTTTGGTTCACATTCTTTCCTGATTTGTATACAGGAATTAATGTGCCTTTTTTCCCATTTTTTTTTTTTTTTTTTTTTTTTAATGTTCGCCAGTCCTATTAGGTATTCAAAAATAAAGAATACCTTTTTATATAATTATAAAATGTAGATTAATTAACCTTGTTAATTATCTAATACAAAAGAAAAAAAAACTTAACAAAAGTTAATAGTTAAAAATTTAGAGTAGCCTAATATTCTCATCAATTACGTCAGCGATTAATAAAGTTTTTACATTTTTAATAGTTTTTAGTGTTTCAGAATTATATTTTTCCCAATTAATTTGACTGAATAATTTATATTTTATATAGTTTTCCAATCTTTACATAAATTATTAACTCTTTTAAAGTGGGGGATTTATTATCAATTTTACAAATAATACTTTCATAGTTGTAGTATTGGAGTTTATATTAGTAACTGAATATGAATCCTTATAGAAAATTATAATACCACCACTTCTAGAGCTTGTTCTTAAATTATAGATCTTATTGAAGCCAGGAATGTTATACATAGAGATTTCTTCATTTTTTATATTAGCTTCAACAAGAATAATTAGATCGATAAAATTAATTTTTGAGTCTATATTGGCCATTAGATACAGAAAATTAGTTTCTTGTATTTAAGAAAACAATATTATTTGCTTGATTTTTTTGGGGTCCATGAATTTAAATTATCAATAATATTTAATTGCCCTCTTTCAATATGTTTATGATACTCGCTTCTATGTATTTCTGTCATTATTTTATTTATTTATTTATTTATTTATTTATTTATTTATTTATATATTTGTGTGTGTGTAAGTGTAAGAATTGAAGACTACATTTGTTTAATATCCTCCTCACTTTGGATATATATTATTTTAAATTTTCAATATGTTTATAATACTCGCTTCTATGTATTTCTGTCTTTATTTTATTTATTTATTTATTTATTGGTGTGTGTGAAAATAACTACAAATAACTGTAAATTCACAAAACATAATAGTTGAAAGGCAGTTAACAAAATCATGCCCACAGGGTGGGATTTTGTGCCCATTGTTATGGAATATTATTATAAATAAGGCACTGAGCTTATTTAGTGATGATAGTATTAAGGTTATGGCTTATGCTGACGATCTGGTGATTATAATAAATATTTCTAATAAACTCCAGCAATAGGAAATCTACTTGAATGGAGTTATTGAACAAACTATTTAACAAACTAAACTGAAAAAACTAAGGCAATATTATTCACAAAAAAATACAAATATAATTACCCACATCAACTTATATAATTGGCTAAGTTCGTCTGTCTGTCCGTAACTCGATATAATTAAGCTATTAAGATTGATCCAAGGTTCTCAATGGTACCATTGAATCAAGGATGAATCATTGGATGAAATATTAGTTCATTTTGTCATTCCATGTTGTTTCCATGAAATTTTATCCTTGGAAACTGACCTAGACAACTGAAAACATACGTTCAAAACCAAATAATTTTGTTACCACTGCACCGATTTTAATGAAATTTGGCATACCTACTCAGTTTTTTACGCTGATTTTGAAACTCAAAACCATTTTTGCCGTAGAAGCTTCGTTCACAAGAGTTTTAAATGCCTTTCGGCGTTATGAGTCAAAAATAATAATTATTCTTTAGATAAATTAAACTTTAAATATGGTTGGTATTTCGTTTTTCTTTTTGGGTGGAAAATGATCCTTTAGATTAAACTCTCAGAACCTATATTACAGGTGTACAGGTAAGAAGTACACCTAAATAGGTCTGATAAACATTAAAAAAAAAGAAAAAATTTTCAAATCAAATCATCAATCGAATCAAATATATATATATACATACATATAAATTGGCTAAGTTCGTCTGTCTGTCTGTAACTCGATATAATTAAGCTATTAAGATAGATCCAACGTTTCTCAATGGTACCATTGAATCAAAAATACTCAAATTGGATGAAAATATTAGTTCATTGCGTCATTCCATGTTGTTTCCATGAAATTTTATTCTTGGGAACTGACCTCGACAACTGAAATTCTAACAAAACATACGTTCAAAACCAAATAATTTTGTTACCACTGCATCCATTTTAATGAAATTTGGCATACTTACTCAGTTGTTTACGCTGATTTCGAAACTCAAAACCATTTTTGTCGTAGAAGCTTCGTTCACAAGTTAGCACAGTATTTAGATTACATTTACTTTATATTTGATAGTTGATAATAAAATGATTTTTCCGATTTTTTTATGCCTGTCGTCCGACAGGCTTTGCTGCTAGTATTGTAATAAACGGTAAAGAGATTGAGTGGATTGACTCTGTGAAGTACTTGGGTGTATTTTTTGATACAAAATTAAATTTTAAAAAACATTTAAATTATATTTTATCTAAAGCCAAACAAATAGGCAATCAATTAATAAGATGTGTCTGTAATACTTGGGGTTTGAATTCTAAATCTGTAAAGACCATCTATAAAGGAGCTATACAACCTATTATACTCTATGGTGCGGCAGCTTGGGGTGCTGTTATCTACAATAAAAGTATTGTAGATACAGTGTTAAGTGTACAAAGATCTTTCGCGTTACGTATTGCAAAAACCTGAGACGGTATCAACTAACGCACTTTTGGTTATTACAGGACTTCAACCTCTCCCTTTGGCAGTCCAATATAAAGTCATTGATTTCTTTTTAAAAACAGGAAATATCAAAGATGCTCACCAAGCGCTCATTTGGGAAACATGCATTAACACGATTCCCATAGAAACTGCTATGATCAATAATATCTTTCCATCATTATGGTCAGTACCAAATGTAGTATTGGATGGTTTAGATCCAAATACATATAATGCAGATATTAATATCTTTACTGATGGATCTAAATCTATTATGGGAGTTGGTGCTAGTGTCGTAATAATAATAAAAAGTACCCAACCTCCTTAGAGTACTGCTTTAGATACAAATTCCCTCACTACACCTCTATATTCCAAGCGGAACTGTCTGCAATTAAATTTGCTGTCGAATGGTCCACAAAGTTACAAAATAAAACTCTTAAAATTAATGTGTTCAGTGACTCATAATCTTCCCTTCAGACACTCCTAAATATAAACAGTAAGCTAAAAGATGTACAAGAAATTCATAAATTACTCTCTGCAGATAATAATATAACCTTTTACTATGTCCCAGGACATTCGGGATATGAAGGGAATGAAAAAGCTGATAAAGAGGCAAAAATTGCAGTTACCGATAACAATTTGGAAATTACTTACCAACCTTTTCCCACTAAACTTGCTTTGTCCAATGTTCAGACATTACTATATGAGAAATGGAATGAGAGATGGAAACAATCCACCAAGGGTCATTCAACCAAAAAATTCTTCCCAACTATTTATCACTCCTTAACTTCACCTATATATAATTTTAATTTTGCTATGGGTGAAATTCTTACATGACATGGAAATTTTAATGCTTACCTAGCCAAATTCAATCTTTCAAATAGTGCCTTTTGTGAATGTGGAGAATTAGATACAATTGAGCATGTCCTTTTTAATTGTATAAAATTTGATTATGAGAGACAAATATTACTTCTAAATTTATTACATGATATTATATGGCCGTGTGATATAAGCTTACTTGTACAGAAACCAATATATAAATATTTTAACGACTTTATTAACATAGTGATAAAAAAAAAATAACCTTTAATTGATAACAATATAACTTTAAATAAAAAAGTAAAAGAAAAAAAAAATTCAATTGATATCTGTAATAATAATAATAATTCTTGTTGTTGTTTGTTAGAATTGAAGACTGCATTTGTTTAATATCCTCCTCACTGTGGATATATATTATTTGTAATTTTCGTTTTTTCTTGTTAGTATATTATAATTTTGTATCTAAACGAATTTGTAGGCCTTTAATGTTCAGGGATACTTTCTGTTTTCCAGATCACCTTCCTCTGGAACATTTGTTTAGCTTTTTTATAGCTTTTAAGAATTTTCTATTTTAATATTATCCTCAACTATTGGTCTCCCTTCTCCATCCTTCTCTCTTACTCGGAATAAAATAATAATTGGTATTGATGAAATTCTCTCGTACCTTCGAGCATTTTTATAAAATGGTCTTCCATCATTATATAATCTACATATGCCAAATTCTTCCACAATCTTCTTTCTTTCCATATCAAAAATATTAGATAGAAACACACTCTTCCATACATTGCATTAGTATTAAAATATTTATTAA
>JAFIDM010009631.1:270927532-270945665 GCA_023159025.1 Thereuonema tuberculata | reverse complement strand
CCCACGTAAAAATTTTGGCAAGTGGGAAATTTTTACGTGGGAGAAACCAAAAGAACCCTAGCGGAGCGAGTGTCCGAGCACTGTAGGGCCTTGAAAAATAAAAACAAAGACATCTCAGACGTAGCATATCATTGCATAACGAAAAGCCACGTTATGGACACAAATGTCCAAATTTTATATAAAGAAACCCAATTAGGCTTAAGAAAAACATTGGAAAGTTGTGTTATTAGAAACTCTAAAGAAAAAAATTTTAATAGGTATAAAGGAGCTATAGTAAATTTTAATACCATTGTACTTATTAGAGATTACTTACAATTTGATAACCGAAAAACAGCCAATATTAAAGAATTAAATTATTAACAATATTTTGAAAAATTATAGATTACAATTAATAAGTCAGATTGTAAACAACAATTAAATTTGTTGTATCACCATGCTTTTATTTATTTATTTTTTGTAACAATAAAATTAGTTAATAGTCACTTTGAGATGTTTAAGCATATTGTATCAACAATTAATTTTATTAATAGTTCATGTTTTTAAACCAATGCTGCCAAGCTTATTCTTAATTCTGTTATACCTATATTATTGACTTGAAAAAAGGAATATGTACAGTTCCTGAAAATTTGTCTCCCTTATTAGTATTTTAATAAATATTTTAATACTAATGCAATGTATGGAAGAGTGTGTTTCAATCTACATATGTATTAAAAATGCTCTTTTTATCATCTCCTCTATTTTCTCTTATTATTTCCCAAAATTCTCTTATTTGTTTTTATATTCTTAAATCTTTCTATTAAATCTCTTTCGGATTTTTCTCTTTCTGTTTACATATCTTATTATACACTGAAAAACTTGTTTATCTGAATTTGATGAGACTGTGACTATTTCGGATAATCCAGAATATATTGTATTGAACAGGTAATGTTATGTTAATTACTGTACATTAATATTATTAATGGAGTTACAGTTACATAATCAATTGTATGTTGGTTGGTTGGTTGGTGTTTAATGGCGCAAAAGCAGCTGCGGCTAAGCTGCGCCAAATCAATTGTATACGCTATTAAATATTGATTATAACGATGGAATAATGTTTTTGGTATTTTTTAAAATATGCTAAAAATTGTTTTGGATAAACCAGATTTTCAAATAAACGCGATTTGGGTAATTGAGTTTTTAGTGTAGTTCTTTTTTAATCCTATATAATATACCCTCTTTTCTTCTCTATTTTCTTTTCTGTACTCATTTAATACTACTTTCACTTCTTTTTTTTTATTTTTTTTATACTGTTCACAATCATTGTAAGACCATTTATTCTCTATTTTATTTATTAATTTCATTATTTTATTATTTAATTAATTTTATTATTTTATTACTTAATTCACCAATTCTTGCATTCATATCCGTAATCATTATTAAGTTCATATTATTTTGTTGTACCTCAATACATCAGTTTTTATCTGTTCTAATAATATATTTGTATTATTATTGTAGATGGCAATAATGCTATATTTATTTATTTTCCAAATTAAGTCACTATTAATAATTCCATTATTAAGATTTTATTAAGTAAAATAGTTGCAAACAGCCATACTAGGTGGAATCATCTTTATCAAAGTTCAGGAACTTATTCCAAATTAACATTTTAACAGTCAATAAATAGATTAATAAAAAATTGTAAATCAGTAAATTAAAAAGAAATAACATTACAATGGCCAAAAAATTATGAATTTCTTAAGATAAAACAGGTCACTTAACGGTTTGTAATTTTAAATATGTGCATAAGTTATATCTAATATGAAAATTAATTTTGCTAATCAAAATGAGAATTCCTGGAAGATCTGTGATAAAATTAAAAAAAAAAATATTGAATAATTTTGAAGTTATTTATTTATTTATTTAGTTATTAAATTTTTCTTTTTAGGTTGAGATATCGAGGGAAACAGTAGAAGAAGATAATTGTGAAGTTGAGTCTCCAAATTACATTGGATGCAATTATGATTATTTAGAAGAATGGACTATTCAACTTGGACAGTTTATTCTAAATAATTTAGAAGAATTTATCAATGACAGCTATGCTAGTCATGTAGTAAGAGTTTATTTGGGAACTCTAATTGGTATTCAGATTGATGATAAAACATTAAATAAAAGCTTTAAGAATGTAAAGCCAAAACAAGTGATCTGTAAGTAAATTATTAATAGCATTATTTTATAGAATAGCTTAATAATTAAAAGTTCTTCAAGTTTCTGTAGATTTGATTTGAAGCTACCTTGAAGAAACTGCCTTTTATTCATTTTAATTATCAAAGAAAAATTTAGAGTTAAAAGTTTAATGATTTTAAAAGTATTATCCTAACAAGAATTTTAAATAAGATCAGTTTATTGTTTTAAGTTATAAGGGTTTTATTGTTTAAGACAAAGATAGATAAGACATGATGATCCCATAAGCTTCTCTTCCTTCAAAAAGCAGCTAAAAATGTTATCATGTTTTGTTGATCAAATTTTTGAAATTGTTCACATTCTGTTGATAGTTTGTTGTGTTTGTTCTCTGTTTTATATCTTCGTCATTCACTTATGACAGATACTGGCAAAATAATGAAGCTGTTTTAAGAATTAAGATGAAAAAAAAAAACAAACAAACAAAAAAACTTTAGATTTATTTTGAAAAATAAGTGAATAATTTAATTTTTACTGTGAAACTTTTTTTTATAAGAATTGTTATTAAAAAGAATGAGGTATATTCTTCATCCACTTTATTAAGTAATAATAATAATAAATTAGATTTATGCATTTAACTCAGGATTTAGTTTCTTTATGTGTTTCATTCATAAATGTTCACTAACATTGAAAACTGCCAATGATATAATGACTTGGTTATCTCGTATTTTCTGTCATCACAGCTTTAATAGTCAAAATTCATGTATTGCAGCTCTCTTTATCATTGTTAGCTGTTAAAGCAGAAATGAAAAGTTCTAGAACAAAATTGATAGAACCTTTAGGAAAAATTTGAAATAACATCATATTTTATTATATTGTTAACATTTTAATTTTACTGTTACCTGCTTACTTGTTCATCATATTCCAAATTCCATTTTAGAATCATGGAAAATGTATTCATGGTATGAATTAGTAACTCCATGGAAGAAAGGGTACAATATTCCTTTAATACTAACAATATTATACAAATGGGTAGCATAAAGCATAGTTAAGGAAGGAAATGTACTGTAAGTGAGAATCTTCTGCTCAGATGACCTTAGTGACCTTCAGTAAAGTTTTAAATATTTATGAAATTTTAATATGAGTTTTAAAAGATTGATTCATCTAAGGCTGCAATTGCTAGAGATCAAGTACTGGATCAGTAGTTTTTGATCGGAGAGAGCAGAATTTTTTAAAGTTTACAAATGTTTTTAGATCAAGAGAGCTGCTGATTGGAAATCTTGACTATTGAGATTCAAGTACTGAATGTTTTTAATATCTGTTAGATTGATTATACACACACACACACACACAAACATATATATATATATACATACATACACTGAAGCTCGGTTATAACGCGATCTTTCGGATCCAAGATTTCGCGACGTCAAATGTCATATATCGCACCCTATTATCGCCCACATGATTCCAAATCGATTTTAAAATGGTCATTTCGCGATTACCTACATCATTCAGAGCTATGTGAGGGAATTTTATATTTATAAATATATAAATCAATACCTTTTCAACACTTTGATGGGTTTTATTAGCCAAAATCGATTTGGCGCTGCCATCTTGGCATCTTGTACAAATGACGAGTCACGTGGATCGAAACTAGGTATTCATACACCCATTAGATTACATGGACCTCTTTACTGGTTGTCATTGGCAGAAAAATCGATCTCGATATTCATTTTGGTTAAACGAAAAAGTCCGCGATTCCGGTATTTTTTTAAAAATATATTGCATTTGACGCATTTTCATGACATTAGGGTGGGTTTAGAGTCTCAATTACTGTAAATAATAAGGAAACAAGCATATTAATTTACACCTTTGATTTGCTTTTAGGCGAAAAAACTAAATTTTGCAATTTTACAATTGTACACCTTTTCCAAAATAGAAGGGGTCCAAGACCAAATTGCGTTATATCCGAATTCGCGATATAAACAACCGCGTTATAACCGAGCTTCAGTGTATAACCGAGCTTCAGTGTATTGCTTATTGGCAAGAATACTGTCACAAGAAATAACTGGGAAAATAAAAAATCCCCAATTTCATGTAAGGATTGAAACCTAATTGCAGCCCTTAACCTTACCACTTAATCTCCTAGATCAACTTCAATAACTGCTAAGCAAATAAATAGTAGCAGTGATGCTATTTGATGGAAAAAGAACTTTGAACTACTTATGTGGCAGTCTTTCTATGTTGTAAAAAATGCTTTTTTGAATCTTAATAATACAAAAATAAAAATGAAATTTTTATAGTTTTGCTGATATTTAAGGTAGTTGCAGATGAAATGGGAAAATGGATACTTCCATTCCTTGCATTGGCTGATGGGAAGGATTGTAAATGCTTGATGTGTGACCAGAACTTGGGCTTATCATTGTAGATATGCCTTCGACCTCCCCAAGCATCTCAGTGCTTCCTGAAGGCACTGTGAAGTTCCTGGCCTCAAGATGGAAAGTCATGATATTTGTGTAATTGCTCTTTATTAGTGGAAGCTGGGCAGTAATGCAAGTGAGGTGGCAAAGAAAATCAACATGGCGTGTGGGGATGGAACCACATCCAAAACCACGATGTACCTTTGGTTCCAGAAGTTTGAGGCTGGTGATGAATGTCTGAAAAATCAAGAACACAGTAGGCCACTGTCAGTCATCAATGACAATGAACTGAAGGCTTGTGTGGAAAAGGATACACGGCAAACCTTCGGACAGCTTGCCACGACATTCAGTGTATATTCTTCAACCATTTCTCACCATTTGGAGGCAGTTGCGTCACTTTCCCAAGCCAGAGCTGCACCAGAAGAAAATCATAGTCACTGCATGGTGTACTACTGCAGGTTTGATCCATCGGACCTTTCTGAAACCAGGTCAGATGGTCACTGCTGCTCTGTACAGCTGAGATTAGGAGGTGGTACACATCAAGCTGCTGAAGGAGCATTGTAACATGGTGAAATGGTCTGGCATTCTCCTGCTCCGTGACAATCCTCATGTTGCAAAGCAGACCAAGAAGAAGATCCAGCAGCTTGGATACGAGGTTCTTCAGCATCCACCATACTCACCAGACTTGGCACCCACAGACTACCATTTGTTTTATCACTTGGAGCTCTATCTGAGGAACAAGCACTTCCACAGTTAGAACCAGCTGGAAAATGCCTTCGATGAGTTTATCAGTTCCTGAACCAATGATTTTTTGAAAAATGGCATTAATCGGCTTCCTGATCTTTGGCAGAGATGTGTAGATGCCATAGTTCTTACTTTGAGTGAATTTGTTCATTTCTAATAAAGTTATACAACGTTAAAGTTTGCATGCCGTATGTTCCCATTTCATCTGCAATTACCTGATAAAATGCAGTAGTCTCACTTCTGAGTTTTTCGAAGGTAAGGGATTAAAATATGAACAGTGATTAAATTCACAGCTCAATAAAAATGTTTGACTATTTCAGTTATGGTTTGTAACTTGTAAACTAGTACTGTTGTTGATTAAATAGTCTGCAGCATATTTTTTTTTATTTATTTTAATATTTTTCCTAAATTCCTGTATGTTATTTTTCTTTCAGATGATGGAATTAATATTTTTGAAAATTCTATTCAAATAAAATTGTCTAAGAAAGCCACTAATTTAATAAAAGATTTTACAAAGAGAATAGTAGCCATGAAACATTTGAAAAGTAAGTACATATATAAAAGCATTTCATTTAGAAGACATTTTTACATTATCCATATATTATTGAATTTTGTAAATTAAGAAATGACCATATATGCATAAAGTGAGTTTGCCAGCTTCTTCGAGTTCTGTCTTTTGATTCGTTAACTGTCTTTCTTTGTAACGTAATGATCATATTTTTGATATACCATGTGGCTATAATTAAAGTGTCTATATTCAGAGTTCTGTGTAGCTCCAAATAAGTGGAATGCCACCAGAATAAGTCTATTCCATACTTCATGAGAAGAATTCTGTTAAAAAAAAAATTCATTCCAAAATCTGTCAATAGGATGAAGTATGGCATTGTACAGGAGGAAATACAAGACAGTATCAACAAATGAATAACTTAAGATAAAGCTAAAATAAAATTTCAAATTTTTATATTTGTTTTTTTCAAAAATTAAGACAGAAACTGAACTAATGTGGTACAGAAAATGCTTTCAAAGCTTCAAACTCACTCTCCCTTGCTAATTATGAAGTTGATTTTCGATGTGATTTCCATTGTTATGGATCAGAAATTGCATTGGATACATATTGTGCTTAACTACAGAATACAATATCTCAGGGGTAATGATCCATACATGCTGTGCTATGTTGTCCTTTTAGACAGCTAGATGAGGGACACTTCCTTGGTAGATATTGGCCTTGAGGTAACTCCACTGCAAAAAAAAATCACATGGTGTAAGGTCAGGTCGTAACAACTGCTGTACTTGTTGTGCAGTATGAGGAGGAATCTCATCTTGCATAAAAATTGCCTCATCCAGGCATCCTCATTGCTGAAGTTGAGGAATAATGAATCAGCACAGTGTTTGATAACATCTTTATGCGTTACCAGAACGGGTATATGATAACATCTTTATGCTTTTACACAACAGGTGGTTCCTCCTGATAAGGGCAATTCCTTGAAAAAGAATGGCCCTAGGATGAATATGAAGTATCACCACACCAGATGATCAGTTTCTGTCAGTGCAATAAGAATTGTTGAATAACATGTTGTTTTTAAAGCCCCTTAGCAGCAGTTTTGAGTGTTGACAGTCCTGTAGAAATAAAAATGGGTCTCATCTTCCCACAGATTGTTCCTTGGCCAGGCATCGTCCAGTTCCATTCTGGCTAAAAATTTAGACTAAATGACAGTTGTTTTTCAGGAGCATGTCCTTGCAGCTGCTGCTGGCAGTTGATCTTGTATAGATAGTAGTAGATTAGTTTCCGAAGAAGTTTCCACACATTGAAATATTGGGCGAGTGCAAAAGTTCTACCCGTTTTTATTACCCATAAAGAAAAGCAAATAAACGCAAAATGAACAGCATAATCCCCATTGCTATTTAGGACCTCTTGCCATCTTTCTGGTAGGAGATGAATCCCACGGCGGTAAAATTCCGGCGGTTTCGAGTCAAAAAAGTCTTGGATGGCAGTTTTCACAGCATCAAGATCATCAAAGAGTTTTTGACTGAAGGAATTGTTCAATGCACGAAATAGGTGATAGTCAGTTGGTGCCAAGTCAGGAGAATAGGGAGGGTGGGGTAAAACCTCCCAACCAAAGCCCAGTAACTTTTGGCGAGTGGTGACAGCAGCATGTGGCCTGGCGTTATCATGGTGAAGGATAACACCGCGACGATTGATGAGACCTGGCCGCTTTGCTACCAAATTTGAATGCAACCTGTCTAACTGTAGACAGTAGAAGGCAGCATTGATGGTTTGGTTGAGTGGCAGGACCCTCCCAGTGAATTATTCCTGCACATCCCACCACACACTCAATAACACCTTCTTGGAATGAAGTTCAGCTTTCGAAGTCGATGCAGGCGGATCAGAAGGGCGACACACAGTCCTACGACGCTTTACGATACGGTACATAACCCACTTCTCATCGCCTGTCACAATTCGTGTCAAGAATGAGTCATTTTTGTATCGGGAAAGCAAGGAAACACAGGTGGCGATTCGGTCATCCCGTTGCTTAGCTGTCAGGTTATGTGGAACCCAACGATCCAACTTTCTCGTAAAACCCAACTTAACCAGCCGTCTCGACCGTTGTCCAGTGTACGTTGAAGGTCTCCACTAGTTCTTGCACGCTTGGGTTCGGGCTGTTCCTTATGGCTTGGTCAATATCGTCCTCTCCAACGTGTGATGGCCGTCCATTCCTAGCCTGATCTTGGCAGCTTCTGTCTCCTTCCCTAAATTTACGAAACCTTCGACGACATGTGCTTTCGTCTATTGCATCCTCCCCATAAACTTGACAAACATTGCGACATGCTGCGGCTGCCGTACTCTTTATATCGAACTCGTATAACAAACAATGTCTTACATGCTCCTTCACGCTTTCCATGTTACACCTTCTGATATTTTTTTTGAGATGATTAACTTTGTGAGACACGATGCATTTATATGTGAGGCATCCACACGTTTGATTGGCATACGATTTGTGCCATTACAGTGTCATGTGTGAGGGCAATTCCATTGCAAATTTTCATATCCAAAAACGAGTAGAACTTTTGCCCTCACCCAATACATCCAGTTTGCCTTGATGCTCCCCATGTGCTATCATTACCAGCAGCATTATTCATGGATCGGTCGACTACATCATTTGCAACTTCCTCTGTTACCTAAGGTAAACAGACTTCTTTCTTATTATATTAATTTAAATAATTTTTTTCTTCTCAGGCTGTTTTCTTCTTCCAGGTTTAACTTGCAGGGATCCAGTTTCTTCAAAGAGGTTGTCCCAAAATCGACGATTTTGGCCCCACTTGGATTTCGCTGAAAATTGGTATGCAGACTCCGAAGGGGGTGTATGGTCTACAGTAGCAATTACAAGTGTGCCCGACTTCCGGTTAGACCGAAAATGGGTGAAGTTTGCTGTTCATTTCTATGTTGAAATATCAAAATGAAACCTAAGCTCCACTAGGATTGCGCTGAAAATTGGTATGCAGTCTCCGAAAGGGGTGTATGGTCTACAGTAGCAATTACAAGTGTGCCCGACTTCCGGTTAGACCGGAAATGGGTGAAGTTTGCTGTTCATTTCTGTGTTGAAATATCAAAATGAAACCTACGCCAATCGATAGAGTTCGTTATGGTGAGTAAAATGATATGTCATATGTCTACATGGCACTTCCGGTAAAAGGGATATTTACGTATATTCTCATGAGTTTCATGACTTTTCTCGAAAATTCTAGTCTATTCAAGAAAGTTCTAGAAAAATCTCGTCAGATTCAGAGGCATTTAGGCTCTCTGTCTTGATTATTCTAGACAATTCTAGAAGTTTCCAGAAAATGTTAGTGAAAATTCTAGAATTTTCAGTAGAATTTTCTACTTTGACGTAGAATGAGGCCGGGAACTGTCATGAACGTTCTGGAACTCTCGACAGTTTACCACACTTTTCCATAGATTTCTAGAAATACCTTATGAGGTATATAAACCCTGTGGCTTTCACGAGCACAGTCAGTTACGATTTCAATCTTGAGCAGATGAGTACCACTTTTAACTTGTGCTAAAATGATGGAGGTGGCTGGCACAAATCCCTCCATCTTAATATAAACATCGGCATTCAAGAATGATATTCATTGTTTTTTTCTATTGTTTAAAGCAGTGATTTAGATTAAAAAATCTTCCAAAATGGCACAGCAATATTATTGTGAATGTTCCTCGGAAACGTGTGACTTTAAGCCACCGAACATGCATTTCAAGTGCAAACGAGAGTCATTGCATATGTTAGTTCCAATAAATGCCCGGAAAGAAGCTCTCAAGACTTTAAAAATCTATATTCCAGCTAAAGCATGAAGCTGCAACCATCATATCAATCCAGGAAACGATCTTTTTCATCGTGAATGGTTCGATTGTCTTTCATCAAATTGTGTTATCGAGCAAGAAACCACTGCTATGTCAGGACAAAATATAGCTGAATTGGTTGAAGAGTTGTTAGAAGAAGCCGTAGAAGGTGAAGAGCCGGGCAAAATCTTTGATGATATGACATCTTCCTGCAATTCCGGTAGGAAATGACGATTCACTGGACGTTAATGTAGCTGCTGCCGCACAAGAACAAGAAGGTTTCTCTCCTGCAGAAGATGCTTAAACTGCATTGTATATACAATCCTTCAATCAAGATGTATTCGAAAATCATACTAAAATCACTAATAAAATCATGATACACCAATACTCTTTGATTTCTGCATTTTTCTTTCAGCAAACTTAGTTTTACCAATTATAATGGTCAAACCGGAAGTACCAGCTAGACACATGACATATCATGTTACTCACCACAACGAACTCTATCGATTGGCATAGGTTTCATTTTGATATTTCAACATAGAAATGAGCAGCAAACTTCACCCATTTCCGGTCTAACAGGAAATCGGTCACACTTCTAATTGCTACTGTAGACCATACTCCCCCTACCGAGTCTACATACCAATTTTCAGCGAAATCCGAGTGGGATATAGGTTTCATTTTGATATTTCAACATAGAAATGAACAGCAAACTTCACTCATTTCCGGTCTAACCGGAAGTCGGGCACACTTGTAATTGCTACTGTAGACCATACACCCCTTACGGAGTCTGCATACCAATTTTCAGCAAAATCCGAGTGGGGCCAAAATCGTCGATTTTGGGACAACCTCTTTGTTAATCATCCTTCATTCTGCTGCAGCTGATAAAGAATCTTTACATAAGTTCTTACAGCATCGAATTTTACTCAGAGTTGCTGCTGCACTGCATCCTTTGAATGTAAAAGAACTTTACAATTAAAGCACATTCAGGCAGAGTGAGATGCATTTTTAGCAGTAAACATACAGAATGTACTTGCGATATTCATGCTGTACCTTTACAGCTTTCTGCTGCTGGGAAAATGCAAAATTTCTACTCTTTTGGATTTAGTGTGGCACTTTTTTTTTATTTTTCAACTAAAATTTCAGGCCAGACCAGTTTCTGTCACAGTTTTTGAAAAGAACAAACAAAAATTTTGAATTATTAAGTCTTTGTTTATTGATACTTTGTCTTACATTTCCTCTTGTGCAGGCCATATTTCACCCTATTGGCAGATTTTTGAACTAAATTTTTTTTCACAGAGTCCTCCAATGCCTGAAATAGTTTATTTCCTAATTCTGGTGGCATTCTGCTTAGTAGTTGAAGCTAAAGTGTGCTCTGAATAGGGATACTTTAATTATGGCTGCCTGGTATTTGTTATCTGCTGTGTTTTCCTATTCCTACTTAAAATTAAAAGTTAAAGCATCATGCCTGTATCAGTAATTGAGGTAGTTGCCATATTAGGTAAAGTTCTGATGTTCACCAGCTAAATGAGACAAAATTGAGAATAGAGGTGTTTGTGGAGGGAGGGATAATTCTGGAACCATCTAGAGAAGGAATAACCAGGCAAAACAATCCCACACTTTCACTGGGGATTAAACCCCAGCTCCTCCGTCCTGTAGACTAAGTAGCCTTAGTCCTAGCATTTTAGTCTACCTTCCAAGCCCTTGTGCCTGCTACATCTACTTATTCCTTCTTTGCTTCTTTAAATAATTGTTTCATAGGATTTTTTTTTTTTTTTTTTTTTTTTTTATATAGAGGTTTCATTAAATTTTAAGTACTCTGTAAATTTTGTTCTCTGTGAATAAAATGTTTGCATATACCGAATCACACGTACTAATTTTAGCTATTAATTGAATGTTTTATCCTATTAAGTATCACATTAACTTGCAAGATGTAGGTCCCTTATTATTTTTTAAATAATTTTAATCTTTAGGTTGCACAATGGACTCCAGAGCATCAGCTGTTCTTCAGACGTTACTTCTTCTTCTTCATCAGTATGACAAAGACTTGTGTCGCAAACTTAGTAAAGCGTTACTAAGCACGATCCCTTCTGCAAATAGTTCAGAAGAAACTTCCTCCTTCTTAGAGGCTGTCAGCCATGAAAATGTTTCACATCTTTTTGAGAAAATTATATTAACAAGCTCACCAACCCAATTGGAAAATCTGATTGCTACTTATTTTGCAACTAATTTAACTTCAATGGCTAAACATTATATTGCCAATTTTGTTTTACAACGAGTTATTTTAAGTTGTACAAATAAAGAACAGGTAAGTTAACTTTAAATTTATTTGAATTTTCTAGCATTTTATTTAGCTTTCACATTGCCTTAGCAAAAAACATCAGAATGATGTCTCCTGTTATTATACCGGGTGGTTATAATTAAAGTTCCCCACTTCTGCGCAGTCTGGAGACCACATTATTGCACATTTAGTAATGCAACTTTGTATATAAGCTATGTTGAGCATGGGGAAGAGAATTCCATCGAAAAAAAAATTACTTCAAAAAGTTGCCACCAGGTGAAAAAGTGGCGCTGCAAGATCATAAACAGACGATGGGAATGCAATATTTTAATGCTTTTAGAGTGACTGTTCAATACGCCCACCGTCTGCATCGATGACATGCTGGAAGCGCAGGACAGCGTGCTCAACAGTAGCACGAAGAGTGTCTTGTGAAAAGGCTGCAACATGACGAATGATATTGGCTTTCAGTTCAGGCAAGGTCCGTACTCGTCCCTCATAAACACATCTTTCAGGACTCCCCTCAGCCAGAAGTCACATGGATTAAGGTCTGGTGAACGGGCAGGCCACGCCTCTGGAAAGTGTTTCGACAGAACACGTTCATCGCCGAAGTGGGCACGAAGAAGTTCCTTTACTGGGTGACCAATATGCTGTGCTGCACCATCTTGCATGAAAACTGTTGTCTCTAAACACCCGCGTTCTTGCAAGGCTGGAACCACATGCTGTAACAAGAGTTGACAGTAACATGCACTTGTAATAGTGCACCGGACAGGACCTGCAGGTGTCATTTCCTCAAAAAAATATGGACCCAGAATGAAATCTGCAGTGAATCCATACCATGCAGTCACATACTGGGAATGCACCACATGGGGGTTTGAGGAACCCCACATGCGACAATTCTGCATGTTCACAGTGCCATCAAGTGTAAAATGCACCTCATCTGTCCACAGAATGTTCCAGGGCCACGCATAGTTGAAAGCCATTTTAGCCAAGAAACAAAATGCGAAGTCTGACCGCTTTTGTGGATCTTGCGGCTGTAACTGGTGCAGTATTTGGATCTTATACGGGTACCAGTGAAGAATGGACTGCAAAACCTTTCGCACCGTGGACCATGGAATTGTTAATTCAGGTGCTACTGCCACTTCGTGGATAGTGTCCTCTGCAATTGGGCAGCATCTTCTTCCTGGTAACACACCTAACTCCCCTTCGAATTTCTGCATCATCTTTCGTAAACCCCTTGCCGTCATGGGTCCTTTCGTAATCCCTTCAAACGACGATATTCTCGCAGTGCTGATACACTATTGCTGCTGTTTTGGTAATAGAGCTTCACCAAGAGCGCACATTCTTTCTTTTCCAATGGCATGGTGATTTCTGCAGATTGGTCATTCACAGACGCATTGCGCTTTTCACACAGCGCCACTTTTTCATCTGGTGGCAACTTTTTGAAGTAATTTTTTTTTTCTTTGGAATTCTCTTCCCCCCTACTCTACATAGCTTATATACAAAGTTGCATCTCTTTCCATGCAATAATGCGGTCTCCGGACCACGCAGAATTGGGAAACTTTAATTATAACCACCCGGTATATGGAAGATGTTTTTTTTTTTTTTTTTTTTTTTTCAGGACAATGTATTATGAATGTTTGTTGATTATATTTTATTCTAAAAACTCAGAAACAGATATGGCTTCAACAGTCAAACCTGGCATAGCCTTCTTTTACGTCTAAAGAAAAAAGATGCAAGTTTAGTTTTTCCTCCCGAGATCTAAATTCAATATTAGGAAGCTTTTTTTTTTTTTTTTTTTTTTTGAATAATAGTGGATGTAAAATTTTCCTTATTTGTAAGAAGATTTTCTTGCAGAAAATTTGAGATATATAAAAGAATGAAAATGAATTTATTTTTGCAATTACTTTGCAGTTATGGATCTTACACAAGAAACGTTTCTTAAGCATGATTCTGTTAAGAAATAAATGAAAACCCTAGATCATTGAGACTTATTTTTAAGCAAATTACAGCGGAGAGTTTGGGATAATTTAAGGAAAGAAAAAAAGTTAACATGGTTAAATAAGAACAGTGAAAAGGCTTCATATATTTCAATTTTATGCATCCTTCGCTCCTAACTTCTTCCATTCCAAATCCTGATTTCTATTTTCAGAAATTAGTTTAAGTGAGTCCAAATTGATTGGGTTACTTATAGTTGTGTGAAAAGTTAAAATACTTTCATTTAGAAATGTTTATTACATAATTTTTTACTTATTGCATGGAACTTAGAGAAATTTGGGATTTATAATACCAACTACAGTAAAACCTCGATATAGCACTCCCACTTACAGCGCCATTCTGTTCTTTACGCTCCTTTTATACGGTGCCTGGATGTTTTCTATATACAGTAAAACTTCGATATAGCGCTGTTCCGCTTATTACGCTTTTAGGTCACGATCCTTTGATGAGCGCAATAACGGGGTTTTACTGTTTCTTTAATAGCGAAGTACGAAAAAATATTAGCAATTGACTGCATAATAAAATTTAGATTCTGAACTAATCCCATCTTACAAGGGATAAAGCTATTTTAAGCCAACCATTACTTTTTACAAGTCTATGCAAGAAAAATGTTTTGAATGCTTAGAAATTGGTGTTTGTCATGAATTTTAACTTCCTCATTTTATTCATAGCTGAAATTATAGCAACAGAATTGTACTTATGTTGCACTGAATAGACAAAATATTAAGAGACACCTAAATAATGGTTTGACAGCCTTCCCCTCATGTAAATAACAGCCTGTATATGATGAGTCATCGACTCCACCAGATGCTGGAGGGTTGCCAAAGATAGTAGCAGTCATGCCTGTTCTCCAATTGTTCACAACTCCAGCCAAGATGTCTGTGCTGGATTCTTGGATCTGATGTCCCAAACTCAGATGAGTGTTTCTCGAGCCATGCCGAGATGGTAGTAGCCTAATGGGGTAGTTCAAGGCCATGAAATGGTGTAAGTGATCAGTCATCATATTTTTGGTAGCTTGCAGCATTTAAATACTTCTCTGAACACACTAAGGGACCTAATGTGTCCATGAGAAGACTTCTCAAGCCATCACAAAGCCATCATCTCCTTGAACAGAACTGACCTGATAGGAAGGGGTATGACCTCACACTGTCAGTGCCACACCCATACCCTTCTGTCTGACCAGTACAGCTGATAATGCAGTTTATCTGACCACATGACTCGGCACTAGTCTGCAAAGGTCCAGTTTTGATGTTCCTGGTACCAGGCAAGGGACAATATCCAATAACAAGCAGTCAACAGTGACATGCGAGTAGCACATTAGCTCCCTTAGCCTAGAGTATGCAGTGTGCACCATGCTGTTCACTTGCCAATTGTAATGTGTATTTTTGCCCTCTGTGGGTTTATATCTTAAAAACTTAAAAGATTTATCCTTAGGTTTAATCCCCTATCTAAAACTGCTTTGTGGAATGCCGTGCTGGGCCCAAGTCACGGCCTAAGAGTAACAACTAAATTTGATAATTAGGAACAGTATTTAAAAGAGAAGTTTTTAAAGCCTTAAGAATAAGAAAACCTAGCCAGGCATTAACCCCCACCCAAGGGATCTTAGGATTTCTCCCGCGAGCCTCTAAGTATCTCTTCGGCCTACGGCGACGAGAGGATGAAAGATTAACCCCGTTAATCCCTAAAACACAATACCAGGAGACAAGATATTTCTTTACTTAAATGAGTGGTAATTTAATTAAACAAAATAAAATTCTATTTACACCATGTTTTTTTTTACAAATTAATACTTGGTAAATAAGAATGATCATGATAATAATGATAATAGGAAAAAAAAAAATTTGGTCCGGACAAATTTTATTTTTTTTAATTTTTTTTATTTATTTTATTTTTTTTACCAAAAAAATATACACACATATACTGTATATATATAATGTATTATAATTATATGTATGTAAAGAAAACATATATGAACATTGAATACAGTAGGACAAGATGCACCATACTCAAAATCCATGAGGATGTCAAGGGGAAATTGTTAGCAGAATAGGATGCGCAGGGTTGCCATCTGCCGGCAGTTTTGTGCGGACACCCGCTTTAAGGCAAGAGGACCTGGAATCTGCTGACTCCTTTGGATGAGGCGGTCAGGAAAGTTCGGCCCATTGGACGGCTCCTTCCTGCTGAGGGAACGGTAACCTTCTCACTTCGTCTGGGAAATAACCCGACAGGCTCCAAAACAGCTGCTTCTTCTAGTTACAAGGAAATGGCTGTCCATCCTGTGCTGTCGCTGACCTTTGATCAGTCATCGTCTCATGAATCCTCCTTGTAATTACAGGGACTGTCCGTCCCGCGCTCTCGCTGGCCTGAGATCGCTCATGGTCTCCTGGATCCTTCTTGTTTCTCCTGTGTGTTGCACTCGTCATGTCTTTCGATCCAGTCCTCTTTCCTTCTTACATTTTCTTTTATACCAAAAAATACAATACCCACCTGACATCAGGTAACCTCCTGACATCCGATTCGCTGTGTCCGATGACCTTGTAAAGGAGGGGCAAGTCGAAACAAAGGGCTGTAAACCAGGCAGGTGAATCCTTCTACCCCCACAAGTTCAGTGTCCTCCTCAATTAACACCCCTTAAAAATAGAATATACAACAAAAGAAAAAAAAGGGCTTATTCCCAGAATTCTGGGCACCATTCACACCACCCCCTCTGACATTGGAAAAATTAAAAAAAAAAAAATAAAATAAAGGAATAATTCCAAACAATTATTAAAAAAATTAGGAAATTAACATACATTATATATATACAGTCGGGCCTCTATTTAAAGAAGTCGCTAAATCCGGAAAAAAGTTTGTTATATGGAAAATTCGTTAAATAGAGATTCATCTTTTAAAATTACTTTAAACTATATAAAACAGATTTAAAATACTTAAACAATATATATTATTAAAAAAAGTAATAATTTTAATGACATAAAGCATACATTATCACATGCTTACTTAAATTTTCCTAATAAAGTCTGTTAATTTTGTCTGAGTTTTTTTATTTAAGTGTTTTCGCTTATAGTACGTCTCGCATCTTTGCAATGCATCAAAAACCCCTTCAGTATTTTCTTCAAATTGTAATCCGCGTCGGATTGTTTCAAATGATTTTAGCATTTCATCATACGAAGGTTTTTTTTTTATTTCTGTATCATGATCATTTCCATTTTCATCATCTTCATCTTCATCGCAATTCATAGCTGTATTGTTTTTATTTTTCACACTGTCCTAAATATCCGATTCAGTTAGTGTTTCCAAGGTCTCAACTTCAAATCAAGTGAAAGATAATCATCAATCAGCACATCATCGTTAATTTCTTCTTTTTCCCTCAGCTGTATCCACATTTCTTTCATTTCCTCAAAGGGAATGTTGATAATAAAAACATTTCAAGGAGAAAAAAAAATAGATACCACGAAAAAATTCGTTAAATAGAAAATGCACTTCGCTATTTGGAGGTTATTTTACGAAGAAATTAGCAAAATGTTCTTGGTTCCAAACAAAACTTCGCAAAATAGAGAAATTTGCAAAATAGAAGTTCGTTAAATAGAGTTCCGACTGTATATATATAAAAATGAATGTATCTTTCTATCTTTCTTTGTCCTTTATAGACTCCTAGGCCCTTTGACTTATCTGGACCAAACTTTGCAGAATTACTCTTTAGGACCCTGTGGAAAAGATAGGCTCCCTTAGAACCCGGACCCCCCCCCCCCAGGGTTGAAAAGGGGTAAAATCCCTGAAAAACCCAATATCCACCTGGTGGTGAAAATGAGAACTACACAAATATTGTGTAAAGTGAAAAATTCGCTCTCCTATGGGGGGCAGGGACACCACACTTGGGTGGGGGGATGGCGACACATGGGCATAAGTGTCCCACACCCGACCGTCACCGGGACCTTATATTTAGGGCCCCTTCTCAGGCCCCCTAAGTCAATTGGAAAAAGGGAAAAATTCGCTCTCCTATGGGGGACAGGTCCACCACACTTGGTTGGGGGATGGAGACACAAGGGCCTAAGTGTCCCACCTCCGATTGACACCAGGACCTTATATTTACGACCCCTTCTCACCGAGCCCTTTCTTTCTTTGAGTGGCATTGCAATGCATGCCGGGTACAGCTAGTATATATATATATTTGATTCGATTGATGATTTGATTTGAATTTTT
>JAFIDM010009631.1:270914208-270927132 GCA_023159025.1 Thereuonema tuberculata | reverse complement strand
ACTTCAGAGATAGAATGACCCATCTGCCTTGTGCCGATAATGCATCCATGATCAAAGTCGCTAAGGTAACAACATTTATCCATATTATCAATTGCAATACATTGCTGGGAAGACCAGATGTCTGCCTATTTATTGGATGCCTTTGGTTTGGGTATGTTCCACTATTTGCTGGGGATCCCAATATCAACGTACCATAAAGCAAATAAAGCATCATATTATTTAGCATGCATTTCTGTTTTGTTGATTTTTGTAACCAGTTGGCAGTTATTTTTTTTGCCTTTTTTATTTGCCAAGCTCATAACTGAGTAGCTTGCTGTATCAAAACTCACCTGAAATTTGGTCTCACCTCAAATTTGACTGAGCAAGAGAGCTCTCTTCAAACTCAGTTTTCTAATTCTTGAAATGTGACCTCTCTTCATAATCTGGCTTGAGTTTTTGGATAATTGAAGTAGACTATGAACAGAAAGTCCTCTCATTTCATAAATAGTTGTTTGATTAAATTTGCACTAATATCAGTTTTAAGATCTCTTTCAATTTTATGAGCCTTTGCTTGAATGATGTCTGCATTCATGGCAATTATTTCATTGATCAAGTACAAATTTATTGATATTTTCCTCTAATTCTTGATGATAAAGGACAATATATTTTTAATAAACTTTGATCTAGTAAATTAGATGATATAATGCCTTACCTCTGAAAACACTAATGCTTGGATAGTCAAAAATTAACATCCTGTAAAAATTTGTTCATTAGAAGTTAAGTGTAATACAGTATAGAATTCAGAAGGATTAGTATACAGGATAAACTGTGCACATGAAGAGTAATTTTAGAGTGATTTAATACAATAAGGGTACAATGGGTTGACCCACATTGTAAAGAGTCCCATGAAATTACCAAAACTAATCAGAGCTGTCTAATTGGATTGAAATACAAACTCTGAAGTCAGTCAGTTCATTATTCTTCATAGTACACTTTAAAACAACTGGTTTTTTTTTTTTTTTTTTGCTTGTATTCTACAATGGCCCAAAATATGATCTTACAAACACCAAAATCTAAAGAGGGATACAGAATAAAATTAAACTATTAAATCTTAAATATGAAGTTTAATGTCGATCAGTTCATTATTATTTGATTTTTTTTGTTATTACTTATTATGGCCCAGATTTAAAAATATTGTTGAAGATGTGTTTTAATCCACATTGTGAAATGGCCTACGAAGTGTGGTTACAAAATGATATCCAGTTTAGACAGTAAGTTTAATATTATGAAGTCTCATATTGATCAGTGTACTATTCTTTAACCCTGGAGAAGCGTGGTGAGATTTTAGAACAATAGTGAGTGTGGTCAGTCTCTGAAACCAAAGTACTTTATGTTTAGTTTAAGCATTTGTTAAACTTCAGTAACTGTTAATTACATTTAGAAACGATCTATTTTTACCTTTAAAACCCATAAGGGTAAATTTTGTAAATCTGTAATTTGTTAATAGATCTCACATAAAAATAAAGATCATTTTCTTTTTTAAATACAATAAATCTTTTAATACAGTGGTGCCCAACCTTTTGTAATACGCGGGCCAAAATTGACTTTGCTGTGAATCTCGCGGGCCACAATGTGGCGGAATCTCCTATTCAACAACCAAAAAAAAACGAAATCTCCTATTCAACAACCAAAAAAAAAAAAAATAAACCGAATCTCCAGGTTCAAAAAAAAAAAGAAAAAAAAATACACCGAATCTCTAGGTTCAACAACCAAAAAAAAAAAAAAAATACACTGAATCTCCAGGTTAAACGACCAAAAAAAAAAAAAAAACAGGAATAAAACAGCGGGCCACATGTAACACCTTTGCAGGCCGGATATGGCCCGCGGGCCGTAGGTTGGGCACCACTGTTTTAATAAATCAGTGAAATAATGAGTACATATAATTTTTGTCAATACAAATTAGTAGTTAAGTGGCAAAATATAGAATATCAAGTAAACATTTAAATTAATGAACAAAATTTAGCAGAATGAATACATACAATGCACAATGAGATTAATGTGGTCGGTGTCAGAGACAGAATTGTTGTATATTTCCTAAACAATGGATACTATGAAACTGAATAGCAAATAGTTGAAACTCTTTCAAGAAGATACCAAAAAGAACAATGCCATATGTTGTTTAAAGATATAATTAAAAGTATTGTATGTGACGGTCTGCAAGACCTCGCCACACTAACACAGGGTTAAGCTACTTAAGCTACTTTCAATATTTTGACCCTCATAAAGTAGCTTCAACCTATAAAATAGTTCCACAAATCCAAAATCTACTTAGATCAACTAAATTCTTTTAATTACGATATTTGATGTAAATTAGTTAATTATTGAGTTATTTTGTACAAAAGATTCTAAATATCAGACACTAAACACACTGAGATAGATGTTCTAGAAACCAGATGGCATTAAGTTCCATTAAATCAGGACTTAGATATTTTTTATAAATACTGTAATATTTTAGACTGTAATTTTATGAATTATTTAAAAAAAAAATGTCTGTTGATTCATGTTTCAGTTCTACATTATAGTCAAAGTTATAATTACTTTATTTAATAACTCCATGTATTGTTAAAATTATTATAATTGGAAATAATGGATTGATCTTATCGTAATTATATTATTTCCCTCACTAATATTACAGTAAAACCTCGTTAAGTCGTCGTTTTCCTTTGAGACCCGACAAGGTCTCATACACAATAATGTAAAATAACCCTCTTTTACCCGTCACCAAAATTAATTCTACTCCGGATAACTCATCACCCTCAAAAATGGCCAAAAGCATCTTTCTTCTCCATTTTCCATGCCATCGTGTTGTCTTTTCAGCCCTGCCCCTTCACTTTAAGAAAGCCAAGCCTTTACGAGGAATTTTTGATCACGCCTGTCACTTCATTCCTTTCCTACCCCTTCAGTGGTATTTGGGTTCTTAGAATCTCGCTGCTAATCATTCAAAGCACGCTTCTCGCTGTGACTTTGTCGAGTGTAGACTTTTTTCTTGACCGCTCCTGAGTGTGACTTCATTTCATAGCAAGTAAGCCCTGCTATAAGGTCTATTTTTTGTCTTGCAATTTTGTGGTTCGATTACGTTTTTAACATGCCAGGGAAACAAAAACTTACCTCGTTTTCTTTTAAAGAAAAAAAAAAGTCTTAATTGCTCTTTTTGAAAAATCAAATGTTTCAAAAACAGCTTTTGCCAAAGAACACCGTATTCCCAGGACTACATTAAACGATATTCTTTCATCGAAACAAGTAATTGAAGAAGCTGACTGCAAAGACAAAAGAAAGAGAATGAGGAAATTGAAGCTTGACGAGATCGAGGACGTTTTAGTTCGATGGCTAAAACATGCCAGATCGCAAAATGTGCCGATTTCTGCCATGATTCTCAAAGAAAAAGCTATGGAAATTGGTAAGGATTGGAACATTGAAGATTTCGGCGGTAGCAATGGTTGGCTGGAACGTTTCAAAGACAGACACTGCCTTTCTTTTAAAACGATTAAAATGTGGTAACTATAAAAAGTGTGTTTTTTTTTTCCATTCATTCATTTGCATGTATTGATTTCTGAAAATCTTGTTTTTCTCACCGAATCCTACAGCAATTCATAAAAATACTGTATTTCATTGTTTTTTTGTTTTTATTTTTTTCAAAAATTCCCACTCTGCCTAAGTCGTCAAAAATGTTTGGTCCCTTGAGTGATGACTTAACGAGGTTTTACTGTAATTTGTATTCTAGATTTTGTAATTGCGTGGAAAGGAATGGTAAATGACATTACATCCCTTTGTATGCACTATATGTATGGATGGGGTAGGAGGCCATCTATCTCTTTATCAGCACTACTACTGTAGATAAGTCACAAATGAGATAAGATGTCTGTAGAGTAGCAGTAATGAAAAATGTCGAATGTTCAGTGAGTTCCAAAAAGACATAGTTATTGATGTGTGTCTAGAAGGGGCTTCTATAACTAGAACAGCCAAAGTCTTAGGTGTTGCTATAGGAATATTATCTAAGACTGCTTATCAAACAAAAAAAATTAGTTGACTCTAAACATGGAAACTGTGGACAAAAAAAGATGTCAGATGCAGTTCAGAGTAATGGTATAATTTCTGTGCTGAAACATAAAACCATAGCAGTGCAAATAACAGCAGAGTTAAATATCAGCCGAGAAGATCCCATTTCAATCAAAACAGTTCATTGGAAACTTCACAGATTAAATAGTTAAAGTCATGCTACAATATGTAAGCCTCTCATTACTGACATCATTATCAAAAAATGCATACTTTGGTGCAGAGAACATTAAAACTGGAGCCTTGATGATTGGCAGTACGCCATTTAGTCCGATGATTTTTCTTTCAGTTTATTCCTCACTACAGGGAGAGTTTATGTATGGAGACATCCAGCAGAAGCATACCGTCCTGATCTGTTCTAACTATAAAACCTGGAGGTGAGTCTGTAATGTGGGCTGCTTTATCATAGCATTCTTTAGGATCTTTAGTCATTTTGATGGGTTGTATGACAGCTGAAGCCTAATCTGAACATTCTGTAGGACCACATGCATGCGATAAGGCAGACAATCATCCCTGATCCCTGTTTCTTATGATAATGCTCCCATCCACTCTGCAAACTGCATCACAAGTTGGTTTGAACATCACAAGAATGAACTAAAGTAACTGCCCTGATGTCGTCAGTAATCATATCTTAGTATTACTGAACCTGTACAGGGCATTCTCTAGTGGCAAGTGAGAGCATGATTTTCTCCACCTTATCAGTTACAGACAGAGATTTTACAGAAAGAATAGTACAAAATACTGTATCTTATTTGCAAAATCTGTATATGTCTGTCTGACATAAAATCGTTGTAGTTTGTCTATCCTCTTGTATGTAGGTATATATTGTAAAGCTGAGGGGAGTCAATCACCCCTTGTTTCAAATGATATAGAGTATGTTAACATCATCTTCTGATTCATTTTTGTATTTGTTGATTACTTTCAAAGCAATTATTCTTTGGTAAATAGATTCCAAACGCTTAAAATACCAGTAAAATTTTACTGATAACATCTTAAAAATGGAAAAATCTTTCTTTTCACTTTTAAATTATTAGCTAAGAATTGGTTCTTGCTATTGGTGCCAATTCAAACCTGCTGTCATTGCAGAGACAGTGAATATATCAATCTCCAGTACATCCGTCACAATCTACGTCAGTGTCTGTTCATCGAGCTGTATGAAGCAAAGAAATTGATTCAGTTGTAAATGGCCTGCTTTTTTTATGCTTGCATCTGTCTGCAGTCTCCATGAAGGTGAAACCTAAGGATAATAGGCTTTTATGGCTTTGATCTTTTACAAGATTACACAAAGCAATACCTGCACTATATTTATATGAATTCCAAGAATTGCCTTTGAACCATGTCAGCTAGTAGTTTCTGTCCCAACTCTTGGAAATCCCTTTAGAAAATACTCTTACCGAAGAAAACCTTCAGTTTGTGAAGCCATTCCATTTGTTTCTCTGTTGTCCTGACCCAGTGTTTTTGAAATTCAGTAAAGATTCAATAATGTGAATGGTAAGTTAATTTTGTCTATGAAACACTTTGATGTTCCTTCATCATAGTTTCAATGATACACGGGGATACCACCCATTGCTGTACTGAAGGGGTGGTGATGGTTGGTGGAGTTGTAACCCTTCCCAACGGAAATGTTACAAATCTAGATTTTGGACCTGATTTTTTGATTGGAAAGTTCTTCAGTGTGTTTATAACCCTGCCCCTTAGTTTACTTCTTAATCATAGTTTTCTCTTAGTTATCAGAACGAGGTCGTGCAGCTCCTTTTATCCCTATTGGCTTATGACGTGACGCCGCTCATTTCAATATGCAAATTTAAATTTGAATTTGCATCTCTCTAATAATAATTATAAATTTCATTTCAAGCCAATAAAATAAACTAAATAATATTAATTAAATTATTGCGAATAATTTAAATTCATCTACAAGAATGAACTCCCCCCCTCCCCAGAAATCTTGGGTACACCTATAATGTCTCCTATTGTCTCTACCTAGAGAACTTAGGGAAATGGTGAGTTAATGTTGCATTCATAACAGCATTTTCACAGATCCTCTTTTTTAATTAGAATTTACAATTTCCATTTTTTTTTTTTTTAGTTTGAAGAAATATTTGATGAGTTGAGCTCCAGTTTTGAAGAAATTCTGAACTTAGGACACTTTGGTATTATAACTGCCATTTCTGAAGCCTGTGTTACTCATAGCACAAGACAGAATATCTTTTTACAGGTAATGTAATCATATAAAGTTTCTATATTAATTAAGAGCCTCATTCTACTTTCTGTACTAACCTTTGAGCGGAATTGATAGCTTTCTCTCTTTTTTTTTTTTTTTTTTAACCAAAGATATTTTCCTTTTGATTAATTCTACAAAATCATTTCCTGTTTTACAGTAGTTCAACAACTCTACACTGCTTTTGAAGAAATAGCATCATTCACTAAAGTAGTTATCATGATGGGCCTATTATCTGTCATCATCTTTTGTATCATTTAAAGCAAAGGTTCAGACTTTCTTTTTCTTTTGTTGTTTTCATAGATGAAGACAAAAAAATACACGATAGTAGCAGACAACCAGAAGATGCAGGAGTGGCTAAGTATACAGTGATCCCTCGCTATTTCACGCTTCAAGTCTCGCGGCTTCAGTGCATCGTGGGTTTTTCTCCAAGATAAAACCCCCAGCTACACCGTCAGCAAAAGAGCATCCGAGTGAATCTCAACCCTCTACGAGTGGGAGTGAATGAGTTAATATATAATATTAAGGTTTTATAATTAAAAGATTTTAATTAGAATATAATGTACATATATATATATATATATATATATATATATATATTTATACTTTGTATACAGTATATATGTACTGTATACTATATAAATATACATATTTTAAACATTCTGGTACGCACACACACACACACGAAAATTCCTAGGGGGAGGGCAATCCTACTTCGCGGATTTTCACCTATCGCGGGGGGGGGGGGGGGGCTCTGGTCCCCATTAACCACGATAAACGAGGGATTACTGTAATTCCTAGCCTAATAAATACAGAAAAACTATGTCAAAACAACTTTATTCTATCAGCATTTGCTGCATTCAAAATTAGAGGTTGGTTTGTTTTAACCACAAAAAGCTAGAAGTCATTGTAAAATAAACAAATGTCCAAAGCAAATTTCACTATGGAGGCAATTCATCATTCTTTCCACACTCACAGCAAGTAATTTTACTGATTCCAAGGGTCAAACATAGGGGATCTTACAAATTCCTCCAAGCAGTGGTTTACAATACAGTTTTTGTAGCCAGACCTATCTTCATTTGGGTTTTCTTTGTTCCAAAAAAAAAAGGATTGTATCCTGTTGTCATTGTATCTATCTCTTTTGCAATTTTATTTGAGTTTACCTTGACAAATCTACTTAAATCAGAGTTGTTTTCTTCTGGAATCCAACTAATACTAGTCTAGGATCTTATAAGCTGAACCTTCTGCTTCTTTTTTAATATATCTGCCCAGTCCAGACGTATGATGTCTTTTGTTGTGTAAACTTCAATTTATGCACATAAAATTTATTTAATTTATTTTATTCATTTGTTGCTAATGTGAATGCTGGCACATTAATTAGTGCTGTATATTTTTTTGTCCCATTTTCTTTCTGTTACATTTAACTTAGAAAACCATTGTTAAGTATGAAAATCAATTATGAAGTGTTCCATGTCAATTATAAAAATGGTTATCTGTTTTTGTATTGAAAATATTTTTTTTTTCTTGTTTGTATGTATATTTTTACAAATAAGTATTAGCATCAAAAAGTGAATTAGCATTAATAAGTGAAGTAAATTAAGTCACGGTGATGGTGATTTCATTTAATATCATGATATAAAATACTGTATCATGGACTATGTCACATAGAACAATCAGCCAATTTTCTAATTTTTGTATCAGTTGATCTAGTTTTTCTGAAAATAATATATTTTATTAACAGCTGTATTGCAATTTTGGAAGATAATATTTCTTCTTTTTTTTTTGTAAAGAAGAGTTGCTTCTGCTGCTCAATTTTGGTAAACTTTTTAATAATTATTCTATTATGAGTGTATTATAATTTTGATGAATTCACCATATTAACAGAGAAAAGTATTTTAGAAAAAAAAATGCATCTCATTTTAGATTATTTTTAACAATGTTATACAATTTGTTATAATATTGTTTGCATTGTACATTTTTCCTTCTTTGTTTTAGACACTACTTTCTAGCTTTCATTTTGTGGAATCAGATTCAAATGGACCTCTTTTGATAAAAATGCTTGCTTCTGTGAAGTCTTACAAAGAAATTTCTGAAGAGGACACAACATCAGAAGTGAAAATCTCCTATCATGGATCCCTTATTTTACAAAATGTCCTCAATTTCAACAAACCAATTAAAGTAAGTCTCTTATATCTGTGAAAAATTAGCAAAGGCTTTTCAATAAAAAATAAATGAAATACATAAAGGAAAAGTGGGAATATTTATGTTAATACTATTATCAATAGTTTACATCTTAATTTAACATGAGGACAAATTCCATTTTCATATTTACCTAAGAAAGAACACACATTTAAAAAGTCTTTTTAACAATTAAAAAGATTAAATTTTATATTTTAAATTTTAATAAAGGTTTTTTAAATGTGTGTTCTTTGTTAAAGTAAATATGGAAAAAAAATACTCTTAATGACATTATTTATTTGTTGCTTTGTCATTTCTGTGTAAAATCTTAATTAATGAAGAAATCATATATTTCTCACTTTATTGCAAGCTTTTTATGATGTCATCATTGTGCAATTTATACTCGAGGTTTGGTCTTATGTTTGTAACATCCATAATCAGAGAATAAAAAGGATTAGAACAAAATAGCTGTATAATGGAAGTCAAAATATATATGCTCCTATGATCAAAATTAAAAATTTTAATCCTACAAGATAGAATTTAAGTGGTAATTTTTTGGGGTTATTAGAAGAAAGATCTCAGTTAATTCTAACAAGGAAACCTCATGAACCTTAAAAATTCAGATTTTAATGAAACTTTGCAGAATGAATCATTAGATTGTGTGTTTATAAAATGAAATAAATCTTAGATGCGGAATCGAGCTGGAAGGATCAAAAAATTAGTGTCGAAAATGATCAAAAATCGGTTGTTTTACCTTTCAAATACCAGATGGTGCTAATGATTTGTTGCTAATGCCCAAATCACACCATCATATTTTTCAACATTGTTTTCATCACTGACGGTCTATGATCGTGTGATTTGCATCTGTTGACCATTTTCATCACTGATTCCAACATTGAAAAATTTTAGAAACTGCTCTAAACGTAATGTTGTTTTCAATGATGATCGTTAGTGAGCTCCAATCAGAAGAGACCCTTCAGCCGATTGCAAAAAAGCCGGCCGGTGCCATTTTGGCCACCACTTCGATTGAATCCAAAGCTATTATGAATTAAGTATCACAGTAAGGAGATTATCTTTCGAAAATAAACAATATTTTTACTGAAATAATTAAATTCTATGCGTCAGAATGTGCAGATGTCAACTTTTTTATAGAGATATTTCATTTCTTATTGAAGCGTCATCACGCTTGCATAGGATTGTGGGATTGTTGCTTTTCGAATCGAAATTCCCTTCCCTTCCGCTTAAATGGTAGAGATGCTACAATACAATGCACAATTAGTTTCGAACAGATTGACAGCTTGTTAAAAGTAATTTCAAATTCTACGGAAATCGCTTTGCCGAAACACGATTTTAACCTCAAAAAAAAGATGAAAGTCCGAAATATCGGACTACACACGCCGTCTTTTCGTAACTGGGAGTTGGATTGCAGTTGCCGCCTAAACCTTTCCAGCTCAACTCTGATTGGCTAACACTCTGCCAATCATATCAACTATTTCATCATATTTCTTCGATCGTGTGATCGGTTTATGGTGAAAAACAAAGATGGGAACATTCACTGAAAACAATGATCATTTCAGTGTAGCAAAACAATGTTGAAAAATATGATGGTGTGATTTGGGCTTAACCAAGAAACCTAGTACTTTCCTATACCTTTTAATAGGAAAGTAAAGTAGTGCCATCTGTTGACTCCTAATGTAACCTTATTCAAAGTCTTTGATTTAAATTTAGTTTCCAAATTCGGAAAGATTCTTAAACTGTAAATTAGAATACGTAAATTAGAGTATAATATCCAGAAACTTACTTGAAAGTTAAAACTAAAATTATGAATGGATGACATTTAATGTGACTTCCTAATGAATTTGGTATACATTAGGCCCATAGATGAGGATCTTAGGGCCAAAATGTTTCATGGATTTAATCATTACATAATTCTTGATAAAAGTATTTTCAAATTAAATAATTATTGATCCAGAAAAGCTGAAGATCTCAGATCAACTATTAACTGTCCGTCTGAGCAATTATTTTTGTATCTTACCATATAAGGTTATTGAAATTGGCCTTAGGATTACAATTTTATTTATTTTTTTGATCATACATTTGCTATTTTAGCTCTCAAATGAATTCTTACTTTTCTGTCATTCTGCTTTTCTTATTTAGTTCATAAAAGGAAGTGTAGTTTTGTTTAGCTTTAAAGTTGTTGCTGTAAATGTTTACATCATCTTTGGTTAAGAAATCTCAGTGATTTCCAGATAAATTCTACTCACAAAATTCTGATTTAACCATTTATCATGCCATTAAGTATCCTTGGAAATGAAGAATCCATCTTTTCTTTATAAGATCCAAAATTATTATTATTATTATTATTATTGGTGGTTTTTGTGGTAATAGTAGTAGTAGCAGGAGCAGCAGCAGCTGTGTTGTTGTTCCTGTACCTGATTGAAGAAAGATTAATCTCCCATTGTAATATATCTGTGGCTCAGACACTTCCTAATGTGACTGGTGAAGTGTGGTTTTCAACTGATTTACAAGTAGATGTATGAGATTATTATTCGATAAAATCTGCATTGCAATGGAAGTCTTCCACTTTAACTAACAAAGAGACACCACACCCTGTAGATCAAGAAATTCAATGCCGTTTTGAGATATGAAAAGTACACATGAAGTACTTCAAAAATATGTAAAGGTTCAGGGACCAACACTCGACGGATTTCAAGATATTTTGACATTGTTTTCATTGAATTTCTGCTAATAGCTTAAATGTTAGAAATGCAACTATGTTGTTATGGTTCCCAGCAATAGCTTGATGGCTAAAATGTTCATAAACTCAAGGTACAGGGATCAAATCCGCTATCTTGATTTTATTTCTTTTCTTATAATTTTTTCTAAATTTGTTTTGTTTTTCCTTACTTTAATGTATTTTCTTTTATTATTTTTCTTTTCTTTTCTGGTTTAAATTAGTAATATCGAATAGATCATTTATATTTGATTAACTAAACTAGTTTTTTTTTATTCCCCTTTCTTATATTAATGTATTTTACTGAGGTTTATGTTTTATATTATATTTGGACCTAAATGAAAAAATTGATAAGAAATCTGAA
The DNA here is from genome assembly GCA_023159025.1 of Thereuonema tuberculata. Taxonomy (NCBI): domain Eukaryota; kingdom Metazoa; phylum Arthropoda; class Chilopoda; order Scutigeromorpha; family Scutigeridae; genus Thereuonema; species Thereuonema tuberculata. The sequence goes on along the minus strand of JAFIDM010009631.1, from coordinate 270,915,546 downwards.
GATCTTGCATTTCTCATGCACAAAAGATATATGTAGCCTACCTGAAAAATATAGTTAGGCTTTCAGAACTTTGCATACAAACCCGTGACATTTAACTTTTTTTTTACTAATTAAAGGAATATTATTTACAATTTCTAATCATATTACTAATGAAAGCCAGAAAAGGAAAAAAATAAAAGAAAAGAAAGTACATTAATTTAAGGAAAAATAAAACAAATTTAGAAAAAGGAGAAGAAAAAACAATGCAAAATAGAAAAGTATGTAGCAGATTCGATCACAGCTCCTTATTATATGAACATGTGACATTAGCCCAATGGCGTTAGCTATCGCTGACAATCATAACATAGTTGCATTTCTAACATTTAAGCTATTAACAGAAATTCAATGAAAATCATGTCAAATATCTCAAAATCCATAGAGTGTTGGCCTCTAAATCCATATATATTTTGAAGTACTTACATCTCACAAAAGTGCTTTAAATTTCTTGATGTACAAGGTGTATTGCCTCCTTGTAAGTGCAAAGTTTTGCTGAAATCTTATCCTTATTAAAATGTATACTGAGAGAACATTATAAATATATAATAAATTAATTAATATATTCAATTACGCTGTAATGTCTCAAACAATATATAAACTTAATGCAATCTTGATTGTATTTTTTCTTCATAATTCTTTTGTACATGTTTATTTTGCAAACCAAAAAAAAGAAAAATATTAAACAATCAGGTAGAAGTAACTACAAGTGTATCTATAATTTTTAAACTTATAAAATTAGCTTGATAGTTTCCTGTCCATTCTCATAAATTTTGATACTTTGACAGAGGAATAGTAATTCCTAATCATTCAGTGTTAAGAATTTGAAAATAATCATATCTCTCTTTAATAAGTAAAGTCTAATCTTACACCCATTATGAGTTGCCAAAAAATGAATGAATGCAATCTTAAGTATGATAAGTTATTCTATTAATAAAGGATTTTCAGATATTCATCAGAAAATTGATATACTAAAGTGAATTATGGAATACTCGATGTAAACAGTGATCCTTCAATGACTAAAAACAAGAAAATCAAAAACAAGAACAAAATGTGGAATACAAATCCTTGGGCAGCACTCCGGCTACCACAAGGAAAGCAATCAATTCAAATAAGAATGCCTTTTGAGTCAAGCTGAGACTCTGGGATGGCCTTTTCGAGCTTGTTGGGCTCTCCTCAGCCAGTGAAAGACTCAAAAGGCGTACAAGGAGAAGAATTGGGAATAGATGATGTAAGCAGTGACTCCTCAATGACTAAAAACAAGAACAAAATGTAGATATTAATTCTTCCCCTCGTATGCCTTTT
>JAFIDM010009631.1:270885279-270913808 GCA_023159025.1 Thereuonema tuberculata | reverse complement strand
TTTTTTTAACCACAGCAATGATCCAATGATGTTTGGTGGTGTAAAGTTGGGTTAATTCTATTTATAATCAGTGAATTACAGTTATTACAGCAATGTAACTTAGCCTCTAATCTTCTTCATTACCTCTGAGTTCCTTCTCTTGGAAAATAAAAATTAAATGTTTTCAGCTTTACTAGTTGCAGAAGGGCTTTGTGATTTGGGTGTTGAAGAAGGATATTTTTGTTACTGAGCTTTTAAAAAAAGAATATTGACTAGATCATGTATGCCAGCAAATCAATAAAAAATTAACAAAAAAATAGTAATATATCTTAGTTTACAGAGCTAAATCATTTTCTTATTTTTAGAAAAAATAAAAGTAGCAAATATTATTTTATAAAGTTATTGTTAATAACATACGCTTACTATGCATTGAAAGACACCCTTAGAATCACTGTAGTTTCATTGAATATATATTTTTCTATTTCTTTGTCCATGGAAGGTGAAGTTTTAAAGGTATCTTCAGTAACATTTCTCTTTGGTGCAAATTTAATATAAAACCCTGAAATCATGAATCTCAATAAGGTATGGGCATTCAGTAACACAAAAATTATTTATATTTGGAAGATGAGTAATTACAATGATTAATTTAGCCTACCCACTGTAAAATTTCTATTGATTCTGGACCAATATGTAAAATGTTGGATTAGAAAAAAATGAGTGTGAACTATTCCATGCCTATACTTTCTTTAAATTATCTTAAATCAGATAATTTCAGTAAATCGGAATGTATCTTTCATCCTCTAATAACTAATAATTGAATGAGTGAGTTGAAAAAGGTACATATTCCACAAATTTGACAAACTAAACTGAGATACTCATTTTCTTCTTTGCACGTATATACACCCATTAAACAGAAAAAGTAACATATTTCTCAGTTTTAAGTCTGCTTACCAGAGCCATGTAAAAACGATTGAGTTGAAGAAGGGACATATTCCAGGAATATGTTCTTTTTTCAACTCAAAGCCGCGTTAGTACCAGTGGTGCCCGCTGCAGCGCTAGTGCTCAATAACATGTTGTTGTGGTGTAGCAGACGACCTGTTATGGTTATTTTTGTTAAGGTTATGTTTGATTGAATATAAAAAGCTATATGTATATATATTTACAAAGCACAATACATGGCGTAATGTAATGTTACATTACGTAACATAATATACGCAAAAAAAGAAGTTTTATGAGTTTGTTTTTTTTTCCTCATTTTTAAAACATTGAGTTGAAAAAGGAACATATTCCTCAACACATTTACATAGTTTTATGCTACAAAAAGTTATATATCTATATATTTACAAAGCAAATACATGGCGTGATGTAATGTAACATTACGCAACATAATATACACAAAAAAGAACTTTTATGAGATTTTTTTCTCATTTTTAAAACATTGAGTTGAAAAAGGAATATATTCCTCAACATATTTACATAGTTTTAAGCTATAAAAAGTTATATATCTATGTATTTACAAAGCACAATGAGTTCGCTTCACTTAAAGGTATAAATCGATAATAGAAAAATTTTTTGTAAAAAAATTAGAAAAATTAGTTTTCTTAAAAAACAGTTTTTTTTTTACTTTTCCAAAAGTTTACATTTGTGGAATATGTACCTTTTTCAACTCACACATTCAATTATGGAATAGACTTCTTGAAATTTGACTTGCATATGTAGAATAGGGAACAATCTATCAATTTATATTTAAATGTTTTTCCTTGTGGATCCCTATTAAGAAATTTGCATGTGAAAGTAATAAAAAAACATCCTCTAGAAATCATGAAGAACTAAACACTACATTTCATTTGGCAAATAGTGAATGTTTATTGTCTAATGCATGATAATCCATTTAGTAATTCATTATCAATTTGATTATTAATAAAATTAATTAATAATCAAGTAAGATCTTTTACTGACTTAGATGTGATCTGTAGTATTTTTACTAATTTTTTTTAATATATGTTTAACCAGCGTTGTGATTTTCATTTGCTCCTAACTAATTAGAATTTTTAAATAATTAACATGTATTGTTTTCATAGACTAATTGTTTTACAAAATAGTAAAGCCTCTAAAGTTGCCATTTGGTAGAGCAGGCCAACCTTATCACAAATCAGGAAGCAGATATTGGTTATCATGATCATTTGTTAAAACAGAGAAATGATAAGGAATAAACAGATGACTAAACTTTCGAGTAGTAAAGACAAAATTGAGGACATTGTTGGATTGCACAATAGCTGCTAATCACAAAGAGTTTTGAATGAGCCTTTAATAGTGTTAGTATTGATGTGATGGTAAAAGTTTTCCTCTACCTTCTGGTTGTATTTATATTTTAATTAGAAATTTAATAGTTTAAAGTATTGACTGCCTATGGAAAATACACTATTGCATTCTCCCCTACCTGAACAGATGACCCCGGGACCTTGTGATAAACGCTGATCAGGGGGTCATAGATCATGAATATATATGCCATTCAAATTTTTCTTCCCACGATATATATATTCGTATAAACTTTTCAGAGCTTTTAGGGCATTGGTTGAACTTCAGGCATCAAAAAATTCAAAATCTCTTCACGGGTTTTTAGGGGGTGGACCTTAGAAGTGGAGCGTGACCTCTAAGTTGTGACGTTGATAACTATCGTAAATTTTGAGCTTTTGAGCTAAAACTTTTATAGGTGCTAGGTACTCTTAAGGACTCAGCTGGTATTGTATTTCAGCCAAATTGGATCAACCATTTCAAAATGGGAACGATAGAAATTTCAACTTATTTTGATGTTTTTTTCTATCTTCAAACCCTGATTCTGACTTTGTTTTTACAGCTTTTGCCACAAACTTTGTATAGCGCTTAGGGCATTGGTGTAACTACAAATAAGTAACAACAAAGTGTACATCTGTTCACGGGTTTTTAGGGGGCGGAGCTTAGAAGTGGAACGTGACCTCAAAGTTGTTTCATGGATAACTTCTGTAAATTTTGGGCTTTTCAACTAAAACTAACTAATATCAAACTTATTAAAATATTATTAACAAATACTATTTACAGATCTCAAGGTGGTTGACCTTTGGAAAATACACTTAATGCTGTAGATGCGTAACAGAGATATTTAAGCTTAAAAAATGCAAACAAATTTTAAAACATAAATTAGAAACCTATTTTCAGTACTGGTGGAAATTGAAGCAATTTAAGATTAGTAAACTTTGAAAAAAAAATTTGGGAGAATGTTTTAAAGTTTATCAATTCACAATTAAACATGCTATTATTATATATAAATCTACTAAAAGGTTATAGAGAACTTAGCAACGTGACTTTGTTTTGTTTTGTTCTCTCTCATCTTCCTCTTCCAATTGGAACACTTGGTTTTGCCTGTACAGCAACCATACAGAAGATCAATTAATAGCCTCTCATTTTCAAAGTCAAAAAGACTTTCAAAACAAGATTCTGATTTTGGGGGGAAAGTAGAACCTGTATTTAGATACACAGGTATCTAACTCAAATATCAAACTCGAAATTTTTTTCACAGTTACCTCTCATAAAGTTCTCTTTATACTGTAAATATCAAATTTTTATTAGGTCTCCCACCAAAGATTTTGGGGCTCAAATTTTGAAAAAAATGAAAAACGAGCATTTTTCAAGAGCTATAACTAAATTAGAAATCCAGTAACAGAGCTGAAATATTTTTTGCTAAACCTTGGATGTATATCTTTTCTCAAAAAAAATTATAGTTTTTTTATTTCATTCCTTCCTGCTAAAAAAAAACCACCCTTAACTTTGATTTTTGTTCAAAAGCGAATATATATATATATATTTTCTTTAATGTTAACCAGTCCCATTAGATGCAATTAGACTAATTACTCCTGTGTTATAGGTGCTGGAATTTTGTTATACGACTTTAAAGTTGAGATTAAAAGTTTTTTCTTATTTTATCATTAAATATATCATAGATTAATTGATTTTAATGCATTTAATGCTATTACTAGTATAATTTTCCCAATTTATTTGACTAAATAATTTAAATTTGACATAATAGTCTAATCTAAGACCAAAATTATTATTTGGTTTATTAATTTCAACAATATTTAACCAATTATTTCTAGTCGAAATACCAATGTCGTAGTTTTGTTTTTTGTCTCTAATTTTGTAGAAATTGTTCAAAATAGTTTTATAAATAAATTTTCCTTCTATTTTTAATATTTTATAGTTGTAACGAATTTTTAATTTTTGTTCAGAAGTTTTATTTTTATAATTAATGTAAATGCTACTAAAATTTTTTTAAATCAATTTATTGATATTATCAATTTGACATTTATTTAAAAAAAAATCCAAAAATTTAATCCATAATCTAAAATAGAATCAACTAATGTTTTATAAATTATAAGCTTTTGCTTTAAAGGGTAGATATGTTTTAAATGATAAAACATATAAGTGAAAGTATGTGGTTTTTTAACAATATAGTTATAATGAAAATTCCAATTGTAATTATCATCGATATAAACACCTAAATACTTTTGATTATTTACGTAATCAATAGTATCACAGTTACAGATCATTACTTTTAATTGAATTTATGTTATTTATGTTACAGCATGAATATTCATGTAAAATAAAAATTTTATTATATTTTTTTTATTTTTATTCTTAATAACCTTAATTTTGGTTTTCTTTATGATTGATAGTCATTTTATTATTAAAAGACCATTTAGATATATTGTTTAAGTTTTGTTGAAGAAGTTCGAAAGCAATGACTTGGTTTCTGTTACTATTCAATATTAAAATATCATCTGCATATAGAGTTCATGTACAATATAAATAAAATAGGTCCCAATTGGTGGTACACCATTTTTTATATTATAAGTTTTACTAATGTTATCTTTAATTTTTATTTTAAATTTTCTGTTTTCAAGATAGTTTTTCAATAGGTTATGTACATTACCTCTTATTCCATAGTTTTCTAATTTTTTTAAGAGAATAGAATGATTAACGTTACCAAATGCTTTACTAAAATCTATTAATGCAATATACGTTATTTTTCCGTCATTTAAGTTTTTATTTATATTATTGTTTAAATTATATAGGAGTTTAGTTGTACTACTATTATTTTGATAAGCATATTGATTATTGTTAAGGATTTTCTTTTTTGTAACATAATTATATATAGACTTAGTTAGATAACTTTCAATAATTTTTGAAATATTAGAAAGAATTGAGATTGGTCTGTAATTGTCAAAAATATTGTATTTACCACTTTTATGTATTGGAATGATATAAGCAATCTTCCACAAATTAGCATATTTATTGGTTTGAACGATATTTCAAATAATTCCGTAAGAAATAAAGAAACTGTGTCTTTATTGTTATTAATTTCATTAATAGTTATATTATCAACACCAGCATTGTAAGTTTTTCTTACATATCAGTTTCGGTTCTAAATTTCAGCCATTTGCATTAGAGATATGATAAAAAAGGTATAAGACATAAAATGTAGCTTAAAATAATGTTTTTTACCACAGCTTTCTATCATTTTTCTTAGCTGAGTTATCAAATTTACCGCAACTGTCTGCAAAGGCCAAAAATGCCGGAAACCGTAACACAAAAATGGACGCCATTTTTAAACGAAGTCAAATAAAAAAAAATAATGCCCGTTTTGAAGTACTCATGCATAGGGCTAACAACAGTAAAAAAAAATCATTTTTTTTAAAAATGGTCGAGCAACCAATTTAATGTTTTCTGGACCGTTTGGATGGATTAGCCCTCCATGAAGGGCTTGTTTGCATTTACTAGTTTGTGTGCAAAGATTCCAATTTCAAAGCTTGCAATCCTTCCTGAATGTTTTGTTTGCTTTTTTTATCCATCACTGAATACCAATTTATTTTTCTTTATTTTTAATTACATAATGGAAGTTTGAATTTGCTTTCCGCCAATCACAGGACAGGAAATTTTAAGGGAGTTAAAATATTATGAGATGGAGGGATACTTTAAGTAGGCCTAACTTGTCTACAGACAGGAAACAGAATAATATTTAGCTTACACAGTCAATTGAAAGGTTGAGCGCAACACTGGTCTAACCCTCGTTTTTTTTAAAGAACTGAGATTGTACTTCAAAGTTGACATAAGCCAGTTTTTCTTGTGTTTCTGTTACATTCATTTTATTTGTAAACTCACGAAGAATGTTTCTATTAAGCGTATATCAGTTCTAATACATAGTTCAAGGTTAATGATAACTGATGGCGTAGTTAACTCTATTTCGACCTCGGAGAGGGTTACACCACTGTTGCACTCAGCCTTTCAATTAGAGGATTCCGTTTCTTGTGAATTGTTGAAATATTCCTTAAAAATGAATTATTTTCATTAAATTGAATTCACTACTTTAAATTTAAAACAGAATATTGTGTGTGTGTGTGTATATATATATATATATATATATATATATATATATATAGAATGTTTTCCTAACTTCCCATTTAAGTGAAAAGGCATTCAAAATTCTATTTATTTATTTGCTATAGGGTCATTTTTCTTCATTGGCATGTGATAAATTTGGAAGCCGTTGTTTTGATTGTATATGGGATGCTGCCGATCTGACTCAAAAATGTATCATTGCAGAAGACTTATCTCCAAAAGAAAAGTTATTAAATGGGAACTTTTTTGGAAGATTTGTGGTTTCAAAATGTGCTTTGTTTCACTTTAAAAACCGTAAAGAAGAATGGAAACAACTGCAAACTAAAGATGCAAATAAGCGTAAAATGATCGAAGATTTATTTGATGAAACAGTAACAGGTAAGTTTATGTTTTAAAATCATGCTTTGATATACAGTTATTTTATACATGTAGCTATCTTTTAATGAGGTATAAGTGAACTTTTGTATACTGATATTATTTATGTGAAGTATTGTTGTTTTGTGAGAAAGGGAAGGGCTTAAGACTTCAGTTTAGAGCTAGATATTATTTTATTCTGAACAATGTTTTCATTAAAATTATGGGTTTTCATTGCTCAGAAATAGTGCAAAATTTAAGATTCCTTGCATACACAAATAAATTGTATTAATATTCATCAAACAAAAATTGCTATAAAATTTACTTTTTTTATGTTCTACTACCTTTAAAAATAGATCTAATATTAGACTTTTGGTTAAGCTGTTCAATATCGACAAAAAATTAGTTTTTGCTTTTTTAGATAAACCTGTAGAAACAAAACAGCAAAATGATAAATTTGCCTAATAATCATATTTGTTCTCTGCCAATCATAAATTAAATTTGAATTTGTCCATTTTTAGAGAAGGTGCAGTTTAGTCTTCTTTATTATTATTAAATTTTATTTAATTCTTTATTATTTTTCACAGTTTGCATGTCTTAAGGGTGCTCCAAGAGTATTTCTGCACATTAGGATAAATTAGAAGTTATACTTCATAAAAACAATTTACAAATCAAATTTACAAAAAAAAAAGTACAGTTAAATATACTTGAGTAATGTTCTCACTTTACAGGGCAAGGAAAACAGGGTTGTAACAAATAAATTCAAGATTTTTTATACTGCTTTCTTCCTCCAGACAGGTTTATTCATAAAATGAAACCTCTTCATTAGTTATTGTGAAATAATGGTTACAATAAACCCTTATATTGTAAGGTTTTTATTTGATTTTGTTATTTAAATTTCAAGTAATATATGCTTTCTTTTCTTTTAGAGGTATTATTTTTAAATATATTAAAGAAACTTTAGTTCATTAACAAATACACTCTTTTTAAGTAAAGAAGGAAATGTACATTCCTGAAAGCTGTCCACAAATTAAGAATGAGAGTGTAGTAATCATTTAGAATTCAGTTGTATCCATTTCATTAATTAGAAGACTATTTATAAGGCTAGGACTGTTTGTGATAAATTTTGAATTCATTTCAGGGTTTTCATCCACTAAAAATGCATACATAAAAAGTAATTAGTGCCCAAAGTACTTATTTGTTGTTAATTATAACAGTAGAGTAATTACTGATTTTGAGTTAAGTAATGATTTTTTTTTTTTTTTTTTGCAGATTTGAAAAGCAGCAAATCTCAAAAGAAGAAAAGAAAAGATAATTGGTTTGCTAACTAAGCAATTTTTTTTGTTAATAGTTCAAAATGTATATTTTTTATACTAAGTGTGAAGACAAATGTATATTGAAAATACAATAAAGTTTCAAAAACAACGATTCTCAATTTCTGAAATATTTTTTGTTAAATTCTTCAGTTATAAAGCCTTCATTTGATTATGCCATGGCAAATGTGCACCAATGAATACATTTAAGCTTGACCCAATTTATAACATTTTTTTTTTACTCTGGTATTATAGATTAATTAAAATGGAAATTTTAGCCAAGAAAACAGTTTCCATGAACAATGAACCAATTTGATATCACTTCTTGCTTGGACATTTCCTTTCTTTCCTGAATTTCCCCATTCTTTTCTCTCTGCTTCTGGCCCATGTTATTTAATAGGGTTTTTACATTAGTACTGCAACCTTTTAACCCTAGTATTGTGTATCTAAGTCTTTTGGATGGAGAGGGTCTGCTGGCTATTGTTTCTCAATGGAGGGTGGCAATTGTCTGTTGTAGTAGAGGCCACTGAAGCTTTCCTCCTGAGCTGCAGAAGCAATCACATCTTAACTTCAGTCTGCAACCTAATTTCTTGAGCTTTATATTGCCAAAATATTGAAATAAAGAGTTCTGAACTCTGGAAATATTTTTTTTAATATACCATGTTTTTAAGACTGACTATAATTTTTCCTATTACAGATAGTCCTGAAACTTGGCGATTGTAAATTTTTAATAGCTATGAAAATACTTTGTAAGATTTGAAACGAAAAAATGTGGGGTGCATGCAATAGATAATTGAGATAGTATAGATGGATTGTACATTATCTTGTGCCCCACGTTTTTCATTTTAAATCTTACAAGTATTTTCATAGCTATTAAAAATTTACAATCACAAAGTTTCAGGACTATCTGTATGGGGCTAGTATAAAAAATTATTTTATACTTTTTAGTCTTAAAAACTTGGTATATTAAAAAAAATATTTTTTTTAAATAATTATTTTCCCCTTTTAGTCTTGTGTGTATGATATTTTTCAATCGATTTTAAAATTTTGTTGATATTATAAGAGACATGGTAAATTTCAGGTTTATTTCAGTTTCTCTTCTGTCATTTTTGCTTCTCCTTCTGTAGGCGTCGCTTGCGTCGGGTGGCTGTCTCCTTGACCTGCACTGTTTACTATTATTATTATTAAATAAAACCGTGGTAAAAAAAATTAGACTGATATATTATTACTGCATGTCGGCAATGCAGCGTTCTGCCGCACAGACCTGTCATTGCGACATCTCCAGTGCCATGCGGCCATTTGCAAAAACACTGACGGCACGCGTTGGCAACACAGCGTCAACCTGTCATCCGAAGAATTAGGGTTCCTAACGAACAGACAATGTTAAGAAAGCAAGTTAATATTGCATTGTCATACAGTTCTGAGTTGTTTCAAGTCTCTAGCTCATCGGGAGTTTAAAATCAATTGCAAAATTTGTACCGAACAAATAAATGGACAGACAAGAAAGCAAGCTAATAAAAACATGTTAACAAATGGCACAAATGTTTAAATTTAGAGAAATTTATAAAAAAGGGAATTTTAATTTAAAGATTTATATTGACATAAGATTTTTATAAACAAAAAACCCTAATACATTTTGAAAAAAATGTTTCACTACATGACAATTTAATTAGCATATGAATGCACGAAATGGATTTTTTTAAATGTTATAATGAAATAACTTTTTTTTTTTTTCTTACTTTATAAACCACTTGAAGACTGAAATCTTACAATTAGGATAAAAGAAAGAAAAAAAAAAACTAAAAACAATTTATGAGGATTCTAAAAATATTTCATGGTAGCTTTGTTTCAATCTTTTATATCAATACTTGTTTCTAAAGTGTGGCTAAATTTCATAATTTGAAATGTTTTCAATTAAATTTACCATTTACTCATTCCTTCCTATAAAATTTATGAATATCATATTTGGAAGTTGCATAGTGTACCCCTTCCATAGTACTACTAAAAATGTTGTCATTTTTTGGGAAACTGATCAATTAGATTAATGAAGGTTTTCTTTGATTGTTCCCTCAACAAAAATATTGCTGCTTGAATGAAGGAATCTATCGAGACTGAAAATGTAGGAAATAAAGCTCGTGAAGATAGAACTGCTGAAGTGGCTTCAGACAGGTCCCAAACCATGTTTTTGTGGTCTGGAGGTAAACTGGAAGTGCAGTTATAAAATGTCAAGCAGCTCCAAGGATATGCCACCTTAAGTATCTGATCACTTTTGAAAAAATATTTGCTATAGAGTCTATTATTCTTTGAAACTTCCAATACAAGTTTCATCAATATATTTAACAGAAAATGGGGGAAAGTTTTGCTGTAGTCTCCAATTTCTCATTTGAAAATATTGTACGTAAACTAAAGTTATATCTCCCTTTCAATTTTGGTAATGTTTCCTTAAATAATAGCTCTCGTTTTAGCTTGAAACAAGTTGACTATTTTTTTTAAGTGAAGAAAATACCAAAAACCGAAGTATTGGTTTAAACTGGCATTTGATCTTTTCCACACAAACAAACAAACAAAAACAAAAAAACAAAACAGCACAGGTATCTTTGAATGATATAACCACATCCAATAAACTCGCAGCTTTTCAAAATGTTCTTATAAAAATAATATTGAAATTGTTGAACTTTTAAGTTTTTAAAATTTATAGCATCTGTAGGTATTATTCTTGAACAAGCTACAGAAATGCCATTGTGTGGACTATGAATCTCATAACCAATAGGTAAAGTATTTTTTGTAAACTGGCATTCCAGCTCACTGAACATTAGTTTTCTTTACAAAAGTACAGAATTTATTACAAAAGTACAGAATTTATAAGTGCATTATCTGCTCCAAATCCCACTCTTGCCTTCAAACTAGTTTGCTTACTATGCTGATCAATACATTTGACTGATGTTTCATATGGCAAGCTATGAATTTTTTGTCAAAGGAGTTTTTTCACAGTACCATTAAAACAGAAGTCTTGTCTATTTCATATTGGCAGCAGCACAAGCAAAAGTTGGGAAAGACAATTTAAACTTATTAAAAATATTTTCTGACCATTCCTCCCACCACATCAGTTATCAAGCTTCAGTTTTGGTGCATGCATTTTTTTTTTTTTTTTTTGCTGTCAACTTCAACAATTTACAAGTAACATTATTTATATTATTTTTTTTTTATCTAACCATGGAACAGAGGGTAGAAACTTCACTTCAGGGTAATTAAATTTGTAAACTTAATATCAGTAAACTATAGCATATAAGTTTCTAAGTAAATAGATAAGTCAAGTCAAATTTACTTGGCAGTGGAAGTTTATATTAATGAGAAGTACATTTAAAATGGCTTGACATTTTTATTTATTTTCATAAACATTTATTCAAAATGATCAATTTCCAAGCTCCTGATTCCATCTAATACAAATTAAATCCACTCTTCAGAACCTATTTACTTTTAACTAAATGAAAATAAAAATAAATATATTTAACCTAATTGTATTGAGTTTTAAAGACATATTCCTTCAAATCTAACAAGCAAATTACAGCATATAAATAAAGATAATTATACTTTAAAATTTAGATTTTTCCTGTAGAATTAAATTAACATGTAAGGAATAGTTTTTCATCTTAACCGATCCGAATTGTTACAACCACCTCTGTCTTCAATATCACTCATTATGGATTTCATAGGTTTTTTTTTTAATTTCCCCTTTTTAAATTAATATCCTTATTTTATTTAATTTGTTCATTATGGCTTCCTTAAACCATCTTCTATCTTCCCTATGATGACACAAACTACTTCACATTGAAGCTACTAAACTGATAAAGATATTTGACAAAAAAGGGAATCTTGTTTAATTCAAATTGTCTGATGATAATTGTATGTTCCTTTGGAGAACATTTTTTGAATTTCACATTTTATCATTCTTAGAAAATTCTGTTAAGTTGAATGAACTCATGGATGGTATTTTCCTGTCACTTCTGTCTTCATTCTAAAAGGTATCCCAGTTAGAATAAAGGAAATACTCTTCTTTGGACAGCTTTTGAACATTGTAAGTCTTAATTTTTGTAGTATGGAAAACAACTGAGATGAGTATGTTGCTTGGTCTACAACCTCAAAACTAAGATTGTTAATTTGGGATTTCTGTTTTCCTTCTATTTTCACTAGGCAGATTAGTTCAAATGCATTTTTTTTTTAAGAAGATCTAACTATTCCTTTCAAAGGTTAACTATTATAAAGGTTTAATATCAAATTACAACTGACTGAAATTAAATGGGACCACCTTCAAAATAAAATTAGTTTTGGGAGAAGAAAATTCTAATTGCTACATTAAGCCTTTTCTCCTCGCCTGTTGTACATGGGGGGAACTAGTCTCACTGTCACTTTACAAGTGTACAAGAATTTCATACCAATCTATGCCTCCCCATTTTGTTTACTAATCTATACTTCAAATATTTTATTAACTTGTGCTTTGCTTTGTAAATCTCAACACCCCCCCCCCCCTTTTGAAGGCAGCATCTTACTTTGCAAGAAAGTTTAAATTTAATCACAAGGTGTAACAGTTTTTCCTACATATTGTAAGAGAATTTCTAGTTCTAAGCTTATCAAGGAATCTCAGCATTTCATTTAAAAAAATTAAGGGAAATAATCAAATTACTATCTTCACAATTTATAAATCAAAAACTAAGATTAAATTTAAGCTTTCTAGTAGGAAATTATAAGGCTATAGAATGGAGCAGAAGGCATATTAAGAGATTTTAATCATTTGTATAAGAGTAACCTAATAATGGTTATGTTCCCAAGTCTTTGAACCCTACTTTTACTCATTTTTTTTTTTTTTTTTTTTTTCCATTTCCAACTTACTAATCAATGTAGTATTAAATGATTAGAAGGATACATATGCACAACAATTATTGCACTTTGTTCCCAGAGTACAAGGATATACACCATTTTCCAAACATTAATTTTGCGAACTTTTTTTTCTCCCCCTTCCTAAAAAAGTACTCTTTTCAATCAACCAATACATTACTTCTGAATGGCTTCTATTTGCTGTGAAATGGACAAGTACTGTAATAATTTGGGAGATTTTAATCTAATCAATGAAAAGGTAGTGTTGGGATTTCAATACTTAAAAGAAATGTATGTAAATGAATGAGCTGTGAAACTAAAGGTAAAATTTCATCATTTATGAAACAGAATTTGCAATGTCCAATTAGAAATAAAGCAACCCATGATAAGCAAAAATCTCAACTTTTTAATGACCATAGGAATTACACATTACGTAGCTCTGAGCAAAACCTGAGAAAACATGATCATAATTAAAAATTATAAATCACAACTTTACATTGGTATGACTATTCTTTGCTTTAGCAACACTTGTTTAACCTAATTCAATTTACAGACTCAAATGTTGTTATAGAATTTAAATTTTATTATTGTTATACAGCGCTTTTCATGTTTTCAGATATCCTCATGAGTAACAATTTTACAGCACTGTAAATACAAAACAATTTATCGAAAAATACATCTCATCTTAGATGAAGGCTTTTACACATCAATTTAAAGAATCTGATAGATTAATGCAAGTACTTAGTATTACTTTCTATTATTTACAGTTAACTGACAATAGTTTTACATCAACTTCCCTTGACATCTTAAATTTGCCAGCATTTTTATAGACTTCCATTTTTCTTAGGCTTGGTAATTTACCCAAACTTACCTTTTACCTTGCATATATCTACTGCAACTGAAGGCACAGTTTTATGTTGAACTTAATTATGGATTCAATGGATGATGTGAATGAATTTGTTCTCAGCTTCAATTATCAAACCATTACATGTCCAAAACCATCTTTATACAATCAACATGAACAGCAAGCAATGCTCCATAAACCAACAAACACTGTTCTAACTTCAATGGCTATTACTTAAATAAAATAGTTCCCAAACAAAATATATGTAACGAGGCATTAATGTCATTTCTAAAGTAAAAAATACAACTTAATAGTTACTGGTTGCTACTGAACTTAAAATTCGATAATAGAAAAGTATACAAGATATATTATATTCATGAATTTCAACTTATTTTCATAAACAAATTTAAAATTTTTTTTTAGATATGTAAATTTTAAAACAAAAATCATTAATGAAAAAAAATTTCATGTTTACAAATCTAAAATTGAATATTATGTTGATTGTCAAGCTACATGGAGTTCTTTATAAGAAATAAAAATAAGTTGGACCACTGCTTAAATTGTGTAGCAAATCTGAAGCCATTGTGTTTACTATTAATGAAAATTTTCCAGCTTCCTTCATTGGGAAGATACGTAACACCTCTACACTATCACAATACAAGACCTTCAAGTATTTCTTAAAAACTAGGAAACTGAATTGGGACACACTTACTAAATTCTTCTTCAGGTGACCACAACTCAGAAAACAAATTTCACAGTATTTTTTTCTGACTTAATTACACCTTAAGTATTATTTTTTTTTTTTTCAACTTACATAAAATATAATTGTGTGAACAATCTGCCACAACTTTTTCCTCCTCAAAAATAAAAAAAAAAAATATTTAATAAATACATTTTCCCCCCCACATTCTCCTATGCTAACAAGATTAATTCTTGTTTAATTTTTCTTTTGCAAAGTTTTAGTTGTAATGTCTTAAATTGCACAAATGGAATCTCCAAATGCACAGTACAACTTGCTAGCTTTCTTCTGGAAAGTAGCATCAAAATGCAAATTGGCTTGTTTCAGATCCTTTACGACTGTTATGCTGTTGTATCCTGGGGAAAAAAAAAAAAAAATAAAATCAAAATTAAATAGTATTTTTTTCCTTTATTACATTTAAATAATACTAGAGAAAATTATATTTCATAATGATTAATATAAACTATTTTCAATTAAAAATAAATATTTTCTTAGTTTTGATTTTATGATTAGAAAAAAAAAAAAAAAAAATTTGCACTGAATTTTAATAATCACAATCTTTCATTAAATTTTAATCCTCACAATAAAAATTGGCTATGTATTTTAAACTAGCTCTTAAATGTTTGTATAATCTTATACTTTTATTTTAATCATATCTAAACAATATAGTTGTACATGAAACAAAGGATAGTAAAGGAATTGGAGCTTTAAAACACTTCCAAATCTTATCAAGATTTGGTGGTTTTGTATTTTTTTTATCTAGACTTTTTGCTTTAATATATTCCTTTGTAGTAAGAAACACTTATTTTGGCCAACTGATAAGCAGTACTTCCTCATTTTGAATAGTGGGCCACATGTTGCAGTAAGTTTCTAACTGCAATTCTGAAGGTTCTATAAAATGTAATCAAATTTGTCAAAATTCATCTTTAGTGGCTGCTCAGTGGTCAATAGCTTAACACTAAAGTGTTACCTCTCCTTCACCTCTGTTCACTTCCAGAAAAATTTTGTTAAGCAGCTTATTCAATTAATCGAATCCTCATATTAGCATCTAAACTAAGTCTGTTATTTTTAAGAGGAAGAGTCTTCTTCCTCTTCCCCTAAGGAATACTTCTGATTGGAGCAGAGAATATTTAATTAATAAAGTAAAAGATACTCACCCAAACCTGACTTGGTTTACGATTTGGTGTACTACTTGTACGAGCATTCTCAAAACCTGAAATTAAAATAACTTAATTGAGAACCAGAGTGATCTTATTCAGTAGCTTTTTCAATCAACTTAATTTTACAATTTTTTTTCGGAAGGTTTCCCACCTCTAATCTTTATAATACATACCTCTATTTAAGTTTCCAGGGTTTGGTTGGCCAATCATATTACCAGTTCCGCCTCTTCCTCTTGATCTACCTCGGTAACCACCTCTACCACGATAACCTCGACCTCTGAAGCCTCTTCTCATATAGCTATTTGTGACTCCAAAAGTTTCAACGTTAAGCTTGCGTTCCTGGCGCCAATCAGTTCTCTGGAATTTACTGTAGAGATAAAAATTTTAAATTAATGTATGAGTGTTGATATACTTTTGACAACATTTAGCACAAGTTTAAAAACTCACCTTTCCTGCAATTACAAGTCAACCTACAAGCAATTGCCATTTAATACTTAAATCAGTTTTATTTTAAGTGCTCTTTAACTGGCTTTGACCTGGGTAATGTAACTTTCATTTCTTACATTTTCTTCTCATAATAGTGCTCTCAAATATGCTGGAAATTATGTAAAAGACTAAAAGACGCTTTTGTGATTAAATTTTATAGAAAGCATCTGTGCTACAACTTTAAAAACATCTGATGTTCCCAAAATTTTGCAAATCATTTAGGCACAAAATATATGTGACAGTTTTATGTAATCAAAACTTTACCTTTTAAGACAAACCATTAATAAACTAGAAGATAGAACATAAATCTTACCCTTTGCTTCTTTCTAATGCTTCACAGCTAATATTGTCGAAAAATGACTTTGCTTTATCATAATAAACTACTTGCTCTTCTTCAGCTTCATTGTCACCTGCTGCAGTTTCATTTCCAGAATCATCCTTTTTATCATCTCCATTCTGAACAGTTTCAGCTGAAAATAAAGTTTTAGTTTTGGTTTAACTTACAGATTGAAGTGTGAAAAAGCAGTATTAAAGTTGGGTAGTTTGATTTTGCAGATCTTTCCAAATCACACTAAAGCTTTTCTAATGAAACAACTCTACAAAACTAAACAGCATTTACTTAAAATAATCAGATTTTGCACAACATTAAAAATTCAATTTAAGGAAAGGGGAACCCAAAACATGCTATTAAAATTTCAGCAAATTAAGTTAAAAGTTACTTGCATTGACTTTTAGCAAATTAATTTTAAATTTCAAGTTACTTATAATGTTAGTACAATAAAATGCTTGAAGACCAATATAAATTGCATTTCAGTTTGAATTTCTCAAACGTATGGCATGTTACTCATTCAAATAGTTCATAAAAAGCACCCCCCCCCTCAAAATGTTGAAAAACATTGATTAGAACTTACTTATTTTGGTTTTGGCAAATTTACTCTCCATTTCTTGGAATTCTGCATTTGCTTGTTCAAAATCATATTCACCCTCAAACTTTAAAGGAGACTCTTTAGGCTTATTGAATCCACCACGTCCTCCTCGCATTCCTCTTCCACGTCTTGCGCCTCCTACAAACATAATATCTAGACCAAGTAAATATTACAGGGTGTCTACTGAATCTCAAACAAAAAATTTAAGGACAATTCCCGTACATTTCATGTCAACCCAAATTTCTGGTACAAATTCCGGATTTCCCCAGTTGGTAGAATTGTATTAGAAGTCGGCAAGAAAAGAATTTTCAAAACTGAAATTTACAAGTTGCATTAATGGGCCAATTTTTTTATAATTTAAATTTGTAATTGTTATTTGATGAAACATTAAAGTTTTAAAGTGCCAATAATTCTCAAAAACCACATACCTTTGAATTTTGTTTAATTTTGTTATCTACTCATAGTTGAATTTATTTTTTTTGCTACCAACCACTCATTTAGTTTCATTTAAAAGGTGCTGCTAAATAGGCATTTTGGAAATTTGAGTCTTCAATAAAAGTTACTCTTTTAGAAAGTTTCTCTTCTATTGTAATTAAAAATCAGACTAAGTTAGAGATTAATTTAAAACATCCAAAATTGTATGGATTTTAAGAAACGAGGAAAACAAATTAACTTTTCACAAAACTTGCAATTATGTCATTAGATAAATATTTAAGAAATAATCTGCAAGTTACTAATAATTATGAAACAGATGCAGGTTCTTTATTTTGGTATTTGTCGTGTTGTCTTGAGATCAAATGCACTTAACCAAAAAGGAAGCTGATGTGCAAGGGGTGAGCTGAGTTAAAGAGATTACAACAGGATTCACTTAGAAGGGAGGATACAAGGGTGTGACATTGATGTGTGCTTGTAGCACTATCTAATATCAGATATATCAATTACGAAATTACTTTATGGGAACCTTAAGCAATGCAAATCGACAGAAATTTACATACATGTAATTTGCAAATTTTACATTCATTGCTCTTTAAAAAAACAAAACTATACTTTATGCTATTAATGCCACAAGATAACTTACTGCCTCTTCCTCCAGGTTGCTTTTGATTCTGCTGCATTATAGGATTCTGCCTTTGATTCTGACCTTGGTAATTAATTCTTTGATTCTGCATCTGGTTTTGAGTTGGTACTCTTCTCATCATCTCTTTCTTGTCATCTTTTGGTGTGAGACCTAAACACAGAGTTTATCAGTTTTAAACAAACAATTTTCAAGTTACTATAAATTTTTTTACTGTAGAAGTAGAACTTTAGCTTACCTGAAACTTGGACTCCTTGATCCATAGTTGGGCTCTTGCGTGTTGGAATTGGTGTTCCTGACCGAGATCCTACAGTTATACATTTTTAATTATAGTTTAGGAATTCCTTGCAACAGATATTAGCATTAGAAGTTTTAATGATTTATCACTGAGAACAAAACAATGTTATGTAGTTTTTCAAAGTTTTTTTTAATCAGTTTAAAATTCTCAATACTTACCTGATTGTTGAGAGGACACAGATTGGGAAGCAAAAGGTTGGGTACTGGAGACATGACCAACAGAAGTGGATGGATACTGCTGATAAAATGAAATCCCTCCATGGGACCAAAGTTAGATTTTGCAAAGTTTGTGGAAGGGTAAGCAGGAGCAGTTGGAACAGGAGCTGAATGCTGAAAGAGCAATCATTTTAAGTCCAATAAAAATAGATATCCAATTTGAAGTAGATTTTGAAATAAACTTAAATTGACCTAGAAATAACTAAGACTTCCATCTCAAAAAAAAAAAAAAAAAAAAAAAAAAAAAAAAATTATACACAAATATAAAATTCAGAAATTCAACTTATTCTATACAAAGGTTAGGGCAAATAATTAAGTCTGCTTAATGATCAAATTAAAGCAAAATTAATACTGGCAAGTTGTTGATTTTAGCCTGAATGAACAGAAGATTCCTTTGAAGTTTTATTCTACCTTATTTAAAGGTGTATTTTCCTGGACTAAATATTTTTTATACAATTAAGATTCGCGTAAAATTTAGTTCATGTTATTGCATTTTAATTGTATCACAATTACTTTAATAATCCACAACAATTATCTTTAACAGTCAGTAAAAGAAAAAAAAAATTCAAATTAAACATTAATCAAAATATGGGTGAAATTCCCAACTCTGCTTTATCATGATTATCAAGCAGATATCAAATTTAAGATTTATTTGATGTAAGCCTTTTAAATATTCTTTTTAATTCCATCCAAATTTTTAAGTTTGCAATATGTACTGAAGTGAGAAAATAAAATAAAATACAGTAGACAAAATAATTACAATGTCGGAATTACAATGTTGCTATGTCATGAGATTATACAATTTAAAGAATTTAAGTAACTATTTTAATCCTTGCATTAACTTGTTAAAATTACATCCTTGATCAGCAACATTTCTTCAAAATAGCAACATTTCAAGATTTAGTTTTACGTAATCACAGCAGCATTTAAAATCTAAATGTTCAACAACAACAACAACAAAAAAAAAAAAAAAAAAAAATTAGTTCTAGTATCATTAATACACGATTTGTCATTCAATCTTTCAATTGTTTTTCCTCAAAACTTCCCAAAATGTTGCTCACCTAGAACCCTAGACTTTATACTAACAATCCTTTTGCATAGCAGTTTATAAGATTTATAGAATTAAAAATTTCCAATCTTCCAATACCAAAACATTTAGACAAACTAATTTAGAAATTATCAAGTATCAGAACAGTAACTTTAGCTTACCAGATGAGAATTAAGCTCAAGATTCTTACTAATTAGCCAAAAGTTTAAGACTCCTATAATTAAAACTACTGAATATTAAGATTAATATTGGAATTAAGCTTTTTCAAATTTTAGTCCATTCAAATCAAATACAGGTAATCCCTATGAGTGCAAATTTGTTATAGTGCAATGTTTTTTTTATTTAACAATTAATTTTTGACAGTTGAAGTGTATATATTTGTTACTTATATATGTAAGTTATATTAAAGTAATTACAATTTTTCATAATAAACTTAGACTCAGGAAGGAACACTGTTCCACATTGCAAAAAAAGAATCTAAAGTGATTAATATTTTTTTCAGTTTCTTTTCAATGTTATCTTACTTCTTTGCTACATAAATATGAAAAATGTTTTATTTTTATCAATAAAGTGTTTTTCATACTCTAAAATGATTTTTTAAAATCCCATGTTGATTGCAAAATTTCACTCATTGCAACTTTCTCTGGAGCATATCCTTCGCAATCAACAGGGGTTACCTGTATTACATTAAAAAATAGGTGCAAATCATAACTTAAAGAAAAACAAAGTAGCCATTTGCATTAATTACAATTATCTTTTGTTAAAGATGAAACAAGCGTTACATCCTTAAGTCTCCCCCCATCCCTTAAAAAATTTTTTTTTGAAAAGGAGTGAAATTTGGCAACAATGTTTATAGCACACAACAGATTTTGCAAAAAAATAAAAATAATGGGGGAGGGGGGGGGGGGAAGGGAAGAGAAAAAACACTGAACAATCAACATTCAAAACTGCCATGATTTATTAATTACTAAAGTGTACTACCTTCTTATATACTATGGATATTAATATCATGTTAAAGAAATCTTAAATTAATGCAAATATTGTAGTTTGTTCAATCTGGATGGCCATGTAGAAAAATATGCCTTTATATGAAAAGTCTTGACTAAACTTGACAGCTGTCCATCTTTAATAATCCAATGGACTACTTGAGGTTTACACCCCCACCAACATCATGTATGACATGTTAAGCATATACCAAGAGATCTTATGGGATAAACAAACAAAGCCCATAGGACAAGTATATAACTTAATTACTCAATGAATCTTTGATATTTCAAGACAAAATGGTTCAGTACTGTGCAGTTCCTTATTTTAATTCTGTAAAAATGCTTGGAATATCCTTCCACAAAGTTTCAGCAAATCAAAATCTATGAAAAATGTGCAAAATAAAAGATTTGGCAAGATATACAAAAATCACCTATTTCATACTTTATGCAAGGTTGTTCAAAACATTTACCATTTAGTTATTGCATGACAAATCCAAAACAGGAAATTTTTGAATAGAGCTATGCCAAGTGTTTTTTTTTTTTTTTCCTTCGTTTTACTGAAGAAAATGAAGTTACCAAGATGTTAACTACTTAAAGTTTAATCAGAAAGCAATTTCATAATTTATATAGATAATTTAAAACTAAACACTAATGCTCAGGTCTTCAGGATTTTTTTTTTTTTTATATATAATTCTGTGGTATGTTATTTATTCTGAAGGGATATTTTATTTAATTACTGCTATACTATAACAACTTCAGCAATTTTTTTTTTTTTTAAGGAATACAATTATTACGGCCATTTCTATAAGTTTTTTTTTTCCTTCATTATTTATTTATATATATATATATATAAACCAGACAATTTAAACTTAATAAATCATTCCCTTGGAATGAAATACAAAATTTGACAGTAAATAAGGAACATCAAATTACTATAGCTGAAATTAAACAATGTAGCGATCCATATCTGAAATAGCATAGTTTAACTTACTAGTATGAATTAATATAATGAAATTGCTTAACCTGCTTTAGTGACAGAATTCTGCCCTGCTTGGAATCTGCTATTGATATTTCTTTTAAAATACAAGTCTTACTACTTCAGTATTATTTTTTTTTGTAAAGGTTTATTGCTCTTCAAGACAAATTAGTAAACATTACTTTACAAACATTGTCTCCGCCATCCAGACATGTTTAAATATATTTAGTATTTAAAAATTATATCCTTTGATAATATATTGCTGTCGTGTTCAATACAATCAACTCTACATCTGATATGAAAATTTTGGAAGGCTTACAATCATTTCATTCAAATCAAATCTTTTGGTTCACCCTCTATCTACACTGGTTAAAACAATGCACGTAGCTGTGTTTATCCCATACGCTCAGCTATCCTCAAGTGGTCCATTGCTACTGAATAAAGTATCTTCTGAAGATCTAGCATTTCTCTAAACCTATTAGCACCAGTGGCAAAAGTCTTCATAAAGGTCCGACAATACAAGTAATAAGTCTGGCTTTGGAAACTAGGGCAAAAGTATTAGAGGGATCAAGGCTCTGCTATAGTAAAAATGAAGTTAGACTCCCCTCTTCAAAAGGAGGCCACAGCTTTGGATAATGTATTGGCCCGAATGTAAGACGAATGGCATTTTTGAGCTCCGATTTGAAAAAACACTATTGGTCGCGAATATAAGAAGTTATACCTATTAACGAGGCGTAATTCGACAAATATTTCTAGTAAATTATTTAAAAAAAAAAAGTTTGTTGACAAATTATCTTCCCACATCCAGTTCATGATGAAATCGTTAATACTTTTGGTTGCAGTAATAGGCTTAAAGTCAGTAATATTTAGTTAAATCTGACTTCTAAGCTAGGCGAAATGTCATTTATGAAATTAAACTATTTTTGCAAAAAAAGTACAACACCACTAAGCGTAGTAGTATATATTTTTTTTTTTTGGAACATGTTGGTTAGGCCTATGATCGACTTCAGCCAACGCCACCTGGTGGCGTTGCTTCAGCGCCAGAGCACGCTTAGTTTCGGTTTCGTGCGCGCTCAAAGTTTGGTTGCGAATATAAGGCGAAATAGTACTTTTGTGGATGGGATTTTGGAAAAAAATGCAGTCTTATATTCAGGCCAATACAGTATACATGTATATGGGTTACAGAAGCACAATTCTGATGTAATGCAACTAAAATGCAAATAAGGATTAATAGCCTTTTCTATTCTGGTTACAGAAGCACAATTCTACAATAAAATTTTTCATACCTCATCTATCAGCAAAAATATATTCCTAACTAAGCCCTCAACACCCTACTCTCCAAATGAAGAGGATACCAACTCTGCAAGTTATTGTTTTACAGATCCAGGAAATTCCATAATGTTAGAATTAAAGGAAACTAGAAATAAGGGAATTATGATATCAGAATAAAAAAGTAATGCTGCTGCTGAAGTCATGCACTCTCCTCTAAGTTTCACAATTAGATAATGTCTGATCAAAATCACAACCCCTGAAAACAAACTTAAAATTTGTATTAGCCAATTAATTTAATTAAAAACAAATGAAAATGGATCAGAAAAATTAATGTTTTCTTATAAAACTTTAATTTCATCACCACAGCATAATCAGGAATGAATATGACCACATTGACCGAGGCACTAGGCAGCAAGGATGCACTATGCTTTTGAAAAGCAAACAATGCTGCTGTTTTTTATTACTGCAAGCAAAGAAATACCCAATACCAACTGCTAAATGAAATCTTCCACAATGAAATGATAGATGGTTATGGCTAAAATTAAAGGTATATGTATATACAAAATAAAAAAAAAAAATAAAAAAATAATAAAAGTAATACTTACATCAGGAGAACCTCTGCACAGTGATAACTAAAAGTAGTCATGAAAGGATATTCATTGTTTCTTGACCGATATATATATTTATTATGTGCCTTTTCAGGCATAAAATAAAAATAAACATCCATAAATGAATTATCCTTAAAAATCTTACAGAAAAGTTACAAGAATGCCATTTGATCTGTCACTGACAGCAGCTGTTGAAATTTTACAACAGCTTATTTGAAAGCCTCAAGGCATTTAAAACTACATTCAACTCTGAATTTGTTACATTTAGAAACTAAATTACTAAAATTTGTGTACACTTATTCAATATCAAAGTTTCATTACAATTGAAAGCCAACCTAATATTTCTTCAAATTAGTAAAAATGCTAACTTCTATACTTTCTGTAAATTTAACTGAAGCTACGATTTAATTTAACACTAGATTAACTTAAGTTTAACAATATTTTGAAGCTCCAAAACCAAGTACAGATATAGGCATTTAACATGCATTGGCGAAACATGAAAACAAAAGGGGGGGGGGGAGAATTTGCACCTTTTATTAGTGTATCAATAGTACTAGTAATAATGGAATGGAATCTAGGACACCCTCTTCCCTCTTAAGACCAACCACAATTTATTCACAACCTCTTGCAAACTAAGGGAAAGATTTCATTGCTGGAACACAGATTTTAATTTAGCAGGAACATGTGTTTTTTAATCTGAAAACAATGCCCCAAGTGCTAAGTGGACATAGATCAATGTCGATGGGCAATTAAAAAAAAAAATAAAAAATAAAAATAATAGTAAAACTGAACATTTAGAACTATACAAATGGTGGAGTGGTCGAAGGCATCAGAAGCATAATCCACTGGCTCAGGTTTGACTCCCAACACTGGCATTTTTAATTATAATTTAATTTGGTTTTAATTTTTAAGTACTTAATGCATTTGTAATCATTGCCAATAATTACACTTAATTGTCCAAAAATTATTACAAATAATGTGCAGTTTTACAGAAGAAACTGCTGCTGAAATGAAATAGTTCACTATAGCAAGTTTTTTTTTTTTTTTTTTTTTTTAATATCCAACTTAAAATGTAATGATAGAGTTCAAAAAATAAAATCTTTTCACATTTTCTTTCAATTTCATTTATGGAATTCATTACCTAATGTTTTTCAGCAAGTTTTGAAAAGAACACTATGTACTGTTCGGTTTTGTTTACGAGAGCCTTCCAACACTTTTGAACATGCGTGAGGTCTCCTTCGATTTCATCAAAATAGGCGTGAGAAACAGAGGGAATGTTTACTTTTTATAGTGTTAGTTTACTATTTGCACTTTTTGGGAAAGAATTATAGAAAGAATAAATACTATTGCAAAAATAACAGGTCTTAGGAAAGTGCCCATCTCAGCGTATCACCCCTTTGCGGAGTAGAATCGTCCACAAGTGGTCGTTCTTGCTTTCGAAAACTAATACAAAGGATTCATGATAAATGAGTATTTACCAATTGTTGCCACCTGTCCATTTAAAGCAGTTGAAAGCAAATTTAGATACATTCAAGTATTAAAATGTAATTTTTCAATAACAGAATTAAGCTTAAAATCCATTACATTGTCATGAAAAACACTAGTGAATCATTACAGGGTGTCTACAAAATCTGAATTAAAAAAATTCGATTTTTCCCCAATTTCCCGTTTCTGTAGACAATGCATTACATTTGAATTATAGACATTTTAAAAGCACTATTACCTCACTATAGTAAACTATTCCATTTGAACAGCAGTTTCTTCTGTAAAATTGCACATAATTATCCAAAAATTACAAATAAATTTTATTAGCAATGATTAAAAATGCAATAAAAGCACTTAATGTATGCAAGTGCCAGTGTATTACACTTCTCATGCCTTAGACCACTCAATCATTTACATTCAGTTTTAAATATTTTTACTATAGTTTGGTTCTGAAGGAGGAGTGGGATATGATACTGTCTAGATCTTTTATATAAACAAGGAATATAGGGAAGGAGTTAATTGAATAGATAAAAACTATGCAAAAAAAGAGAAGGATAGATGAAAGTAAAAGCTAAAAAATATAAATGGGGATGGAATGGAGTTCATATATACCCATCCTGAAGGCCCGAGGGCACTGGGCTGAAATATCCCAGAGTGGAGAAAACATCCCCCCCCCCCCCCCCCACCCACAATCCAATCAATATTTTTACTATTTCAGTATTTGAATTCAGGCTAATTTCATGTAAATGTCAACCTATGGACTAATTTTAAAATGTCATAAAAATGTATTTTGGTTTTAGCTTATTGACAAAGGTTCATATTTTATAAAAATTGTGTTTATATTTTTAAATGAAAGTATTTGGAAACGATTTATTTACGACTCATTTCATATTCACAGTATTAGCTCTACTTAAGTCAAATTTCCTTCATTCCCCAAACTTGAATTTTTAAATATAACTAATTTTCATTTTAAGTAGCACATGTTTCCTTTCTAAAAAAGAAAAAAAAAAAAAAAAAAATATTTTTATCAAAATAATTCTCCAGGTATACTAAAGAATTCATTCGAAATTTATTAAAAGGGTTTAAACAGGAACTAAAATAATAGTTTTAAATTTGTCATGTCTGTCACAATTCTTTCAACATAAAAAGAGCTCTACAAAATTACACATTTGTTTTATTTATTTTAATACAAACTAGTTTTTATTTTGCATTTTTGATAACAGATGGCTCTATCACACCAAACTCATTTGGGTGTTGGAAACTTATTGATTTCATTCTATGTTTATTCTTAAAGCTATTCTGACCATTTTTCCACACATTTAAGGAATTGTTTTATCATCACCACTTACATCATTTTCATAGAATTTCAATCAGATGGCACATCACAGCACTTCAAGCAAAAATATACAATATTTGATATGACACTGAGCGGCATACCTACCAAGTGGAATTTCTCAGCCACATCGCATGGCAAAGGTTGCATTGATGGGATAGGTGGTACGGTTAAAAGAAGAATCAGGGATGCAGTAAAAGCTCGAAAAATTGATCCAACAACTTTCTTAAGTTTTGCCACTGAGGCAAAAAAAATATGTCCAAACATAACTATTCTACATGCTGCCTCCAAAGATGTGGAAAATAAAAAAAAAAAAAATGCTGGACGACACTTGGAAGTCAACAACTGGAGAAATTCACAGTATTCCAGGCACCAGAAAACTTCATTCCTTTCAATTATTCCAACCAGGTATTGTACAATGCAGCATGACAAGTGGTAGTCAAGAAACAAAGAGTTCAATTTTTACACAGGAATATTAAAAGATGTCTGTAATAAAAATAACTCTGTACAACCTGTTGCAACTACATCAAGTGTTGGAAGTGCTAGCTATTGGGCAATGGGTCCAAAGTAGTCTATGTAGGTGAAAAATTTCATGGAATAATATTACAGTTGTAGCAGCCAGCATCTAATAAAATGCTTAATTCCTACATCAACTCAAGGACAGTTCAATTTGAAAATGAAAATGATGCTGTATGGTACACTACAGATAAAATTATTCAGAATATTGACATACCTACATTGTTAAATTCATGAATTATAATAACCACATGTATATATGTTTAAATTTCATTAAATGATTGAAATATAATGCAATTTTAAAAATTCATTATTTAGTTTATTCTTCGATTTTTGAATAGACTATTCAGACCCATCATGTCTGTCACAAGATAAAAAAAAATTACACAAAAAAATTTTTCAATTCTTATATAAAAAGACATGGCAATAGACGAAACCCTTACTTATCCCATAAAAAAAATCTCAAATAAATATTCAGAAAATTTAGAGTTTTGAAGTTATGTAGAGGTCACAAAAATATTTGTCCATTCTCGGTCATGTCTGTCACAGTGAGTTTTAAATTTATTAAAAAAGTTTACAACTTAAAATTTGGAAACTTTAGTAAGTAAGTAATAGCTTAGACATACACTTTTGTAA
Organism: Thereuonema tuberculata; assembly: GCA_023159025.1. Taxonomy (NCBI): domain Eukaryota; kingdom Metazoa; phylum Arthropoda; class Chilopoda; order Scutigeromorpha; family Scutigeridae; genus Thereuonema; species Thereuonema tuberculata. The sequence goes on along the minus strand of JAFIDM010009631.1, from coordinate 270,886,255 downwards.
AAAAATAAAATAAAAATAAAATAAAATTCTTCCAAGTAATATTTTCTATATGAAATGTGCCCCATTGCATGTCTGTCACAAATGAAATAACCTTCAATTAAAATTTTTTAATTGCCCATAGAACTGTCCACTCAGCACTTTGGGGGAGGGGGGGGGTGTCCCAAGTCAAAAACTGTCCCTGCCAATTTTTATTAAAATCAATGTTCCAGCAATAAAATCCTTCCCTTGTAAGCTGTTGAAACTGAAAATATGGCTTATGAGTTACATTAAAGATAGACAAATATACCCAGATTCTGCTTAATGAAATTAAAAAAAAAAAAAGGGGGTGTGCACACACATTGTCTTCATCTAGATATGAGAACAGAAGATTTCTTATTCAAAATTGAAAAGATCCCTATAGCAGTCACATGAATTCCTTTTAAAATTCAAAATGCTTAAAGAAAAAAAAAAAAAAAAATTGCTGCTATAATTCAAATATTGGTAGTTTAGTTTCTGTAAACAGTTTTATATTTTAAATTATAAACCAGCACTGTCCTTCTGCTTAAGTTTATTTTAACATTAATATTAACCCACATCTTAAGTAGCACAAAATACATTTTACAATCACCTTCATTCTACATCTAAAAACCATGCATTCACATTATCTTCTGCTACATCTAGATTCAGTTAAACATTACATAATACCTAATAAACGATTGTAAATTACAATAGAGCAAATAACCCTTACAACTTGCTCTTGGAACATCTACAAGATTTCAGTTTTCTCACTGGAATTATATTTAAGTGATAAATCTAGTTGCCCAATGTTTGATTTTCTAATCTAATTATACAAGTTATTAACTTGTGCCTTCAGCCAAAGGTTAAAAAGATGGCACCCTAAAAGACTTCATATGCTGGCATAATTATGTAATATAATAGTAAATAGGAAGCTAATGCTTTTTAAGTTTTTTTTTTTTCCTGGGGGGGGGGGGGGGGG
>JAFIDM010009631.1:270751711-270880252 GCA_023159025.1 Thereuonema tuberculata | reverse complement strand
CCCACTAAACTATCAGTATAATAGATGATTTAAATAAATAAAGAGTTCTGCTTCGTCAATATAAAAAAGTGAATGTGTATAAAATCGAATTTTCTCAAATCTATTTTGCTTAAAACAGCAAAATCTACTTCATTTTATCGCAGCTCTAGGTAGAATCCGTGCCCTGCTTAGTATTGTAAATTTTTTTTTTTATTATTATTATTTTTTATTTTTTTTCCTGACCGATTGATTTTGCAATCTTATCTTGGGGATATTCAAAAGTTTATTTATGCAATAAGTGTATTTTGTTTAATTTCTTTTTCTTCATATTATTATATATAAATATTTTATATTCAATTAAATGTAATATTATTCATGTTGTTATTGAAATCAAATATAACAAATAAAACTGATTATTTTAATATAAAGACTGTAGGAAAATCAAAAGAGGGGAAAAACAGACATATATAAGAAAGTAGAAGATAATTTTCGTCCACTTATTAAACTTAGATAAAACTATTTAAAATATAAATTTGATGTTTTCACTTCTAATTATTATTAAGGTCCCCTAATTATTGTTTAATGCAATATTATAATTAATATAATATTTAATAATTATATTATTTAATAAATTAATATTCAATTAAAGTTAAGATTAATTTATTAATAATTATAATTATTAATTAATTATTGCAAATATCCTTTACGCGCGTGCCCGCGCAGGGGGGAAGAAGTTCCGACATCTCTGCAAAATTGAAAGGGAAAAATAATATGAAGAACTAAATATTTTTTTTCCAATTCCTTCGTAAAAGAATTTTTAAACATAAAAAGTTCAATTCATTATTTTAAAACATGAAAAGTTAAGTTCTTAAGCTCTTTCTTCAACTTACGGTTGTTTTGGGAGATGAGATGAGTTGCACAAGAGTGAGGTGATATATGAGCAAGATACTGTCTTGCTCTCAGATGAACACCCATTAGATAGAATGATGGGTAGAACTTAGTGTTACAATGATAGATAATTTCATTCTTAAAAATCCCTTATTTCACACCAGGGTTCAATGTGAAGACTTTTCTACTGTCACTAAGCACTTCAATTGATTAAGTAATAAAAATAAAAATCCATTTACATTTCTAATGTTAACTATCTTTCTGTTGCTGTTGCTATAATTACTATTTATTTGAAGATTATTAAATTTAAAATTTTTTGATTGTAGATCTTTTTCTCATTATTGGGACAGACTTTTTTGGTCATTATCTGTGTTCAGCAAAATCTCCCAGTGAGCAAATGATCTAAAATTCATGGGCCCATAAGCACCTGAAAATTAAACAAAATATTCACACCCCTTACATTTTAAAGGAATATTATTTGCAGTGAATATTCTGTCAATTTTTAATATTTGTTTGAATATCTTGTTCACTTTTTTTTTATGAGTTTCAACAAAAGAAATTACTACTACGAGCCATTTAACAGGGGGTGGGTAGTAAGGTGCTTGTAGGTCATCACTTGAACAAAGGGAAACAATGTCTTTGGGGGAGGTTGTGGTGTCATTGGTAAACAAGTCTGCAAAGAGATAGGGGTAAGGGTAGAGGAGAGAAACAACACACTACGAAAAAAAAAAAGCTAAACTTGGATACACAGATTCTTCGTCATCGACAACTATTGGAATTGTTTGTTTTTCTTTTAGCTTAGTTGGTAGAAAGGTATGGTTTTAATGGACCCACTATCGTTGTAACAGTTTGGTGTTTCCAAAATGAGAACAGATTCTATGCATTTGCGTGTGAAGTTGTTACTGGCTCTTCCTAATATGACTGTTTTTTTTCCAAGTCAGATTGGTGATTATTATGAATGGCGTGAAGGTATGATGAGTATGAGCTTTGGAATGTGGATATCCATTATCCAAAAACAATTGATAAATGAAAAAGATTCTTTTTCAAATTCATGTAAGGAGGAACAAATTTGGAAGACCCCGGGATATGAAGTTTTTCAGCCTGTTATTTTTTGAAGAGTTATTCACATTGAATAGGTAGTGAAGCACTGAACCTGCATAAGTGGGCTTCCTGTAAATACTAGTGGGAATGTTGTAGTCCATTGTAACTAACACGTCAAGAAACTTTATGGTTTCTTTATGGCTTTGTGGTTTTAAATTTCCAATTCCATTTAGATGGATGTGTTCAAAAATATCTTTTATACTGTCAATAACATCGTTCTCAGTACAGAGAAATAGGCCATCAATGTAACGGGTGTAAAAGGATATTTCAGTAGCATTAAAGACGTAGCTTTATCCTCTATCTAAATCATAGTCACTTCAGCAAGGACGGCGGAATTGGTGATACCTTTAAAGAGGCTTTTATTCTGGATGAATGGCTTGTTATTGAAAGAAAAGAATTGCATTTGCATAATGAATTTTGTAATTTCCAAAATGTTATTGATATCATGCTCTTTTATCTTATGTTTGGAGAGAGTGTGATGGAAGGCCTGATAAACTAAATCATAAGAAATAGATGTGAATAAGGAAACCATGTCCAAAGAAAAGAAGGATTGGGAACTTTTAATGTTTCATTGCCTGATCAGGTTAACAAATTCAGCACTGTTATAAACAGCAAACAATGATCTAATGTTGCACATTTTTATTTTCTTGGCCAATATCCGGGATACGATTTTGATGCTTGAATAAAAGACATACTTTCAAACAAAAGAAACATACTGAATAAAACATACTTTCTTAACATTTTATAATTTAGATAAAAGAAAAATCCTAATTTCCATCTTTATTGAAACAACAATTATATTTGCACTAATGAAGGTTTTAATGTAAGTAAGCAAACATTATCTTTACAGTAGGAGTTAAAATAAAATTTCATCAAGATTTCTTGCTTGGGCTCATGGAACTTCTGCCATTATGGCACTACTGCAGAATCTATATGTAGATCTAGCTTATCATATAAGTTATATTAATTTGGTCACAGATATTTTTTTCTTAAGTAAGCCATTGACCATCAGAAATCAAGATTACCTCTCAACTGTTCTGGGACAGTCTCGATCTTTCTGTCACAAATCTTTTGTTTTATATCTTATTGAAGAACATTTTAAAAATGAAATACTTAAAAACTGATTTTGAAAACAATTTTATCTAGCCAATATTTTTTTATAGCCTTCTGATACATAAAAATAACAAAAAACAAAGATTGACCTAATAATAAGAATCAAGAAAGATGGGCTTTGTTAGGATTAGCAAGAATTCAACTTATGATTACCATTTGATTATTTAGAAATGACTAATAGATTAAAAATGGCTTTCTACTATGATTTAATACAAGATAAAAAACAAAATCAAACCAACACTGTAAGAGTCAAATAAAAAAAATACACAGATATACATTTAAAAAGTTATGTGGTTTTTTTTATATTTTTTTTTCCATTAAATTAAATTTGAAAATTTTAGCATTTAAAGAATGTTTTTCTTCAGCGATTTTCATGTTAAATGACATTTTCATTTCTTTCTTTTTAAATTTCCCTTCATATGAGAATTAATTCCATTCAAAAGTTCCTCTCTCTAACATCATCATCTTCTGTGGTATCTATGAATATTAGAAAATGTATGTAGATGACAACACTAGAAAAAAAGAAAAAGACTAACACTAAGCAGTAGACAGCCTAGAAAAAGGCTGATAGATTTATTGATAGAATCTCAAAAGGTTAATGATTTCACTGTCTCCTTTGAATGTAAAAAGTGCACTACACAAAAGTTGTACATGAACTGTCTTATTTTGTGTATCAAAATTTTAAGAAAATTCATAAGATAAAACCTATATTAAAGAAGGACCAAACACACACAATAAGTAATTACAACCTATAATTACAAATACTTTTTTTTTTTTTAATATTATGGCAAAAGTTAAATATAATTTAGATTTAGTAATTAATTAATCTATACAGCTGATAAAAAAACTGAAATAGAAATTCAACAAAAGTCCATTCTTAGACATGGCAATTGTTACTTGCCATGTGTAAGATATAAAAGACTAGAACATAGTGGCAGTATCCAAATCTTTATTTTTCTAAAGAGTGTTATCAAAATTCAGTTGATAGCCAAGTATTAGATATAGTGGTTCTGAATAATTTGTAATATTCCATTAATATGCAAGTTGAAAAAATTAAATAATGTCTGTTGAATAAATATTAAAATTGCCCAGTCTAATATTAACAGCTTTTAATATTATTTTATTTTTTATTTTTAATGTTTACCAGTCCTATTAGGTATACTTATATTAAGAATACCTGTGGCATAGGTGCTAATAGTTTGATATAAGTACTTAAAAATTAAGTGTAGTTAAGTTAATCTTAAAAATTAAGTGTAGTTAAGATTAAGAGTTATTTTTTCATCAATTATATCGGATATTAACTGATTTTTTTATGTGTTTAATGTTTTTGAATTTTTCTAATCATATATTTCCCAATTTATTTGACTAAATAATTTATATTTAATTTGGTTTTCCAATCTTTGACCAAAATTATTTTTTAATTTAGTAATATTGAAAATACTTAGCCAATTATATCTAGTTATTTTTCCATAGTTAAAATTGTTTTTTGCATTATTTACTTCAAAGATATTTTTCAAAATTGTTTTGTAAATAAATCTTTCTTTAATGGTTGGGATCTTATTTTTTTTCCAATAAGCATTTTTTATTAAAATTGATGTAAACATTATTTAGAATTTTTAATATTAATTTTATTAATATTTTGCAATTGTTGTTTATTTACAAAAATCCAACATTCTATGCCGTAGTCAAGCACCGAATCAATTAATGATTTGAAATAATCAGTTTCTGTTTAAAGGAGAATAAATGTTTTATGTGAAAAAAGAGATATGTGTAGGTGTGTAATTTTTTAATAACAAAATTATAATGAACTTCCCAAGTAAATTTCTCATCCAGATAAAGACCTAGATATTTTTGATGAGTTATGAACTCAATTTTGTTGCAATTGCAACTATTGTTATCCATGGCGTAGAGATGCAACTTGCTGCAGTTATAGCTGTGAAGTAAAAAATAATAATCTTTATTTATGATTTTATTTTTATGTTTGATTATCATAACTTTTGTTTTATTACAAATAATTTTCATTTTGTTATTATTGCCCATTTAGTTATGTTATTTAAGTTGTTTTGGAGGAAATTGTAAGCTTGTAATTGATTTTTATCACTAGAGATAAAAAGAACGTCTTCAGCATAAATATAAATATTTGAGAATTTAATACAATTACTGATTGAGTGAATATATAGATTAAAAAATAAAGGTCCTAAGTTGGATCCCTGAGGAACACCAGATTTAATATTGTATAATTTACTAAAAGTGTTATTGATTTTAATTCTAAACTTCTTGTTTTTTAAATAGCTTTTTATTAATTTATAAATGTTACCTATTAGGCCCATTGTGTTTAACTTAAGTAAAAGTAATTTATGATCATTGTTATCAAAAGCTTTGCTAAAATAATTAAACATAATATAAATGATATTACCTTTGTTTAAATTGGCATTTACATTTTAGTAAGTTAACAGTACTATTATTAGGTTGATATGCATATACTGATGTTTGCTTAAGATATTCATTTTTTTAATAAAATTATACATAGCATTAGATACATAGCTCTCAAAAATTTTAAGATACATTGGAAAGTAATGATATCGGTCTGTAATTATCAAAATTAGTAATATTTCCACCCTTAAAAATAGGAATAATATGTCCAATTTTCCGAAGATTTGGATAAATACCCGTATTATAAATATTTTTAAGAAGTTCTACAATTAGAAGAGAAAAATTTTCTTTAAAATTTTTTATTTCATTTAACATAATATTGTCGCTTCCAACAGAAAATTGTATTTTTTGCCTATTGATTTATTTAATATATCATGAAAGCTCGGAAGAAAGATAGCTATAGAGTTGATAGAAAATTTATTCTCATATATTAATTTATTTTGTGTTTTTAAAATTCTACTAAGCTCATTTTTTTTAGTAAAAATTTTATGAAAATTTCTGAAAATGCTTTCAATATCATAACTTTCCATGAGTTTATATCTTTCTTTTCTTTTTTTTTCAGAGTTTTTTGTTTATGACGTATTTCATTGTTAATAATTTTCCATAAGTTGATGTTTGAGTTTTGGTCATTATTTATTAGGTGTCTATAATAGCTTTTTTTTTGTTTGTTTATGAAATTTGTAACCAATTTCTTTTTCTTTTGTACAATAGTTCGTATTGTTTATTAGATTTATCACCTTTATGTTTTTTAAATAACTTATTTTTTTTCATCTACATGTTTTTTAGAATTTCTTGATTCATCCAAAGTTGTTTATATTTATAGTTGTTAAAATCTTTGAGCTTTTTTGATAATATTATTAAATTTATAAATGTACTTATTCGGATCTTGATCATAATTTGCTCTGATTTCAAATATTAATTTAATAATGTTATTATATTCAAACATAATATGCAATTAATTATTAATAATGATACAAAACACATCCTCTTTCTATCTAAGCTATATTTTGCAGTTGTAATAATAAATGTTGTTGTAATAATATGGAAGTTTGAAATGTTGAAATGTTGTTAACAATGTTGTAATAATATGGAAGTTTGAAATGTTTGAAATGGTGTTAACAGTATATAAGTTATATATATTATTACCAAATTCTTTATTGTATTTTACGAAGAGTTTTTCCATGTATATTAAGCCTGATGAAGCAGTTAAAAGCAATAAACTGCGAAATATAGCGTAGATAGAAAGAGGATGTGTTTTGTATCATTATTAATAATAATGTTATTATTAAAATATTCTTCGTCTATTGGATATTTTCTTTTAGTTAGTTTGTTTTGACATTTTGGGGTATGATTGCTATTTTTTGTTAGTTCAAGTAAAATGCTGAAGTGATCGGAGATATCCCATTCTATTATATTTGCAACAATTTCAGAATTCTTAGTATTAGAGAAACAATGATCAATGCAACAATTGGAGGATGAATTTTTTGTAGTTATGCTTCTGGTGGATTTATATACATGGTTTATAAAACCAAAGTTATAAAAAGCTTGTAAATATTTACTGGTAGTTTTATTTAAAGTATTTTTTTTCCAATATCTATGTTAGAATCACCTATATAAATTAAACTTGAATTTGTGTTGTTTTTAATTTCCAATAAGTTTTTTTTTTTTAATTCGTTATTGAATAAATTTTTATTTGTGTGAGGTGGTTTATAGATAGCATAAATAATTAAGTCATTCAGAGATGGATTGCTAGTTTTTATTGTACAGATCACACTTTCCTAAGTGATTGAATTGGAATTTACAGTTGTTATGGAGTACACATTCTTATAGAAAATAAGGATACCACCGCCTCTAGAAGTTGTTCTTAATTTGAAAACTTTATTAAAACCAGGTAAATTGAAAAGAGAGAAGAGGTATTTCATCGTCCTTGATGTTAACTTCTACTAGTATAATTAGATCTAAATATTCAATGTTTGTGGTTAGGTAGAGAAAATTTGATCTGAGACTTCTGATATTCAGATAAAATATGTTGTTTGTGTTATTTTTAGGATTCCATGAATTTATATTATCTATCTATCATATTTATTTGACCTAGTTCAATTTGATTATGGTTTTCTTTCTTTTGTGTTTCAGACATAAGGATTTTTTTTTTTTTTTTAATGTGTGTATGTTCTAAGATTACATTTTCATAATATCCTCTTCACACTGAATTTTTAGAAGTTTTGACTTTTCATTATTTCTTGTTAATATGTTATTTTTTATCCACACAAATTTATAAGTTTTGGGTTAGATTTTCATTTAAATAAATTTTCCCATCATTTTCATTGTTAAAGATGTTTGCATTTGTTATATTTTTGTGTAGTTTATAGTTAGCGAGCCAAATATCTCTGTCTTTTCTGTTAACAAATTTGATTATAATGGGTCTACTTTTGTTCCTGTTTATTTTGCCATATCTAAGGTAAAAGTCAATTTTTTCCATAGGGTTTTTAATATTTATCACATTTGCAATGTTATTTATTACGTTTGCTAAGTTTTCATTTTCTTTTTCTTCGACCCTATTATTTTAATGTTATTTTTTCTCTGCTGAGCTTCTAGTTTTTCGACATTGAATTCCAGTTGCTGGATTCTTTCTTTGTATGTATTATTTTCTTGTTCCATTTTTTTTCATATTTTTTTACAACATCTTTTTGACTATCTTGATATGCTTGTAATTTTTCTAAGATGTCTTCATATTGCTTGTTAACAAAAGTTATTGATTTTCTGATTTCAAATAATTCTTTTAAAATGGTCTGTCCCAAATCACTCTCTAGGTTAGCACTGGTTAGGTTCATATTCTCACTGAGGGGAGAAGGGTAGTCTTTTAGCGATTTTTGAATAGAAATGTTGGAATTCTCAGCTTCTGCGTATGTATTATTCGTTGTTTACTTAGTACAAGTAGTTATCTTTTTGCATTTATCGCATTTCCATATTTTCTTCTTTGACAGAGTGGAAACAGCTCTTTCACTCTCCCTGGCGCAGTTAATGTGTTGTTCTGAACCGCATGACTGGCATCGTAATTCCTCTGATTTCATTAATTTACTGCAAACTAAACATTTAATTTTGAGTTGTAGATACTCACTCATCTTGCTTGAGTTGGAAAAACTATTGGACTAAGTTGTAATTTAGGATTTTGATGTAATTGATGATTTCTTATTTTTTGAATGTGGAGCGGAAATCTGCACGTCTTCTTACCGCAACACATGCGCTCTCTTAATTATCTTAATCTTATGTTAGCTAAATTTTGCAATTTGAATTTTTAAATACAATTTTAGTCTAAATTAAAATTAAAATTTTCATCGTATAATTCTCTGATTTGATTTACTTTTATGTTGCATCATACATCTTAGATATTGTAGTTTTCATGAATATATTTTTAATATCTTAATATCTACATTTGTTTCTTAGACTAATAAAAGCACATGCATGGGGACTGGATAGCGAGAAATAATATTGTAGTTTTGTTTAAAATCTATATATATCTTGAGCATAAAATATTAGAATAGAAAAGCTTTAGGATGTAGTTTTAAATTGAAAACTTTGGCCTGTCTGTCTCTCTGTAAACAAGATAATTTAGAAACTATTTATCCTTAGGAAGCAGCAACTTAATAGTATATTTAAGCTTTCAAATGTTATCTCCCTTTTGATTTCAGTTCAAATAAGACCTGTAGATAAGTAGCTAGAGGCCATCCTTATATGTTGTCAAAGTATTGTATATGATAATCTAACATCTGAATTGTAGCTTAATTTTAAATATATGAATAGGTAACATAGAATGAGCTTACTACAAATTAGACCCATAGCCATTTAAAAATATACACAGATATATTTTAATCATTTTCATAATCACTTTTTTAATGATTATTTCCATGCCTCTTTTTAAGATTTTGTATATTGAATATGTTTTTGAATCCAGTCATCAGTATCTTTTTCTAGTTCTGTTTACAGATTATCTTGCGTTTCTTGAAAGACCATCTTCATCATTTTTGAAATATTCTTTTTTTGAACCTACTTGATAATTGAGGATGATGAAATCATAATATAAAATGACCCAACAAAATATAAGCTTACATATATATAGTTTAACTGAAAAGAATTGCATTTTAACATCTCATTGTCAGTCACTATTTAAAAAAAGAAAAGAATTTATGATGAATTTAATTTTTTTTATATCAAAAACTTTACTCCATATAAAAACTATATATATAAAGTATAATCAGCAGTTGCCTTGATAAAAAAATTATTTTCATTGATTCTTTCCAAGATTTGCATACTGTCAGCAAAAAAGAAGTTTTGCTTTTCTCTAACAAATAACACACCCCAAATCAGGTCTTGGACAATTGATTGGACTTTTCAGTCATATTGTTGATCATCCCACATTGAGTAAAAGTTGTTTTGTTTTATATTTATTCTTAAAATGCCAGCAAAGTCCCTTTAGGGAATATGAAATTCCCCATCAACCTTAACTCCTTAAAGAAGTTGTTGAACTCAAGTTGTTTTAAGCTCAAATCACTTTGTAATTAGTTATCCTATTAATGACTACACAAATATATTCATCCTGAAAAACTTCTATAAAGATTTTATCCCTTGAAATTATTAACCCTTTTATTGCCAGCCCATTGTAGGCGGGATGTGCGAAGACTGCCAAGGCTCTTTTCAGGAAGTTTGCAAGATTTCAGATTTTGAATTATTTCTAGTACTTAATTTTATTTAGAACATCTAGATTTTTTCCCAATGCTGAAGATATAGTTGGAGCTTAGAACCATAGAAGAATTATAGGGGTTGACTTTAATTTTTAGAAAGGAAAAAATAACAAATTAATTACTAAATATGTAAAAAACTCAAAATTCTATATTTATTTCACATTATGATTAGAAAAATGTTATTTACAAGCAATGAAATATTTCTTATTGATAAAATTTAGTTTTCTCTCCAGTGCTACATTTTCTTGATGATCAATTAACTTTTGCAAGAGATATAAAATACTTTATATGTCTGTACACTCACCCTCTCATCAGCTGATGCACACATGCTTATGGAAGCATTCACCGTGAAGGCCTTATTGCATTTACCACACACAGTTCGGGACCTTTTTCTTTGTCCTTTTCCATTTTTCCCTCTTATACTGCACACACATCAGTCCTTCTCTTTTTTATTTGGCAATTTTATAAGTTTTTTGACACCACATGTAACTGATGAAGCAGGTTGCCTAACTCTGTTTTGCTTTTCTTGAAGCCATTCTCTGCCAAATCCAAGTATACCTTTCCAAGTATACATGTATTTCCAAGTCCATGTATACTGCCAAGTATACATTCTCGCTAATAGTATAATGTTGCCTGGACAAATGCCTTTTTTCCAGATGTCAAATTTTCCTTATATATTATATAGGAATTCAATACCAAATGCGGGAAAAAAATATAAAAAAAAAAAAAATCCGGAAAAATATTGAAACACATCTTTTTCCAATATTTTACTGTACGTCTATCGTCATGGGCATACATGAGGTCAACGAGAGCCATATTCTGGATTTTCATATATGTAAAGAGCCACACCATAGTCACGTTCCATAGTATTAAACACACAAATTTAAATTTAATTATATTTCTATTCAAATCTTAATTGCTGTATAAAGTATAAAAAATACATATCTAAGAAAATAAAAGAAAGAAAACACAATAATTAGTTCAAAATTTCTTTAATAAAAATAAAATGTAATAAAAAGTTTATTTATCATTTTTAGCTAAATCTCTAAAATTTGGTGTAAAATTTGTTTCAGCCGTTTGGTTAGCTGTGAACCCTGTTTTGATTTTACAAAGTTCATAGAGGAATATAACGATTCACAACTATATGTTGTACCGAAAATGGAAAATAATCGGCAAGCAGCTTTTTTTAAATTAGGATATTTGAATTCTAGCACAAGTTTCCAAAATTCAATTATGGTATTTGACTTGTGCTGCATTAGTAATGCCTGATCTTCTTTCAATTCTAATGACTAATTCCGCAGCTCCTCTTTCAGCAAGTATTAAAAATTCAGACAATGGAAAGCCATTTTCAAAAATATCAAAAATAAATGGGTTTACAAAATAGGCAAATGTAGGTTTCAAACTTTTAAAATATTCAAACCTATGTTCGAAGTCTATTTGTAATTCCTTTAATTTTTGTTTATATTCTTCCAACTTTTCTTCTTTAATATTAATCCTATTTTCTTTTCACTCGCAGAAAATGATTTAATGTCATGAACAAAAAGCTGCAGTTTTGCTTCAAAACTAAATATAGTTTGTGACAATTCTATGATATTTTTATCTTTTCCTTGTAATGACAAATTTAGTTTTTGCAAATGTTCCAACATATCTGTGAGGAACATTAAGTCAGAAAGCCACGTTTTGTTTTCTAGTTCAGGAAATGTTTTTCCTTTTTCTTTTGTAAATGCTATAATAGGATTTAAGAGTTCCACAAAACGGCTCAAAACATTGTAGGTTGAAAGCCATCTCACAACACACCAAAGCGATAAGTCATTGGGTATTTCGTGTGTATCTTCATTCATTTGTAACTCTTTTATGAGCTATGTATAAAGGGAAAAGAAAATACCTATATTTTTATCAAGAGCTATTGGGAGCCGCACTTAACCCAACGAAGAGCCACATGTGGCTCTTTTGCCCACATGTGGTATAGGGCATCGTGTCTGACGTATCGATTCCTCCCATATAATCGTTATAGGATTGAATAATGGAATTTTCTCCACATCTTTTACCTGACCTCTCTGTGTTGATGAGCGTTTACTCTTTTCTGCTTTGCATTTCGTCGAAAGAAGAATCACAGGAAATCGCTGGGACTTTTTTTCCCTGCACGGCAGCAGCAAAAATATGGTCATTACGGTAGTACCGCTCTTCTCCTACTTGAAATTTTTTTTTTAATTCTATCGGAATAAATTTCCTATTCCTAAGAATAGTCCCAGTTACGTAAGTTCCTACTTTGTATAGGTATTCAGCTAGAGGTACTCATGTGAAAAAATTGTTCATAAAAATATGATAACCTTTGTTTAGATAGGTACCCATCTTCAATAACTTTTCTACAACTGTGTAAGCCAAGCCAAACTTTTTTATTAGATCCTTTTCTTCTTTTCTCTTAGCGCCTCTATAAACATAAAAAGATAAAAATAGTGTGACACCGAATTGCATAACATCCAGAACTTTATTCCCCAACGATGATGACACTTGCTAAGAATGTATTGCAGTAGTTGCGTATGGTTTTTGGTGCCAACCAAGCTTTCATCAACTCATGGGGGGGGGGGGGTATAGTGGTGCCTGGAAACTAAGTTAGCATGGTCAATGAGAGGCTGTATTTTGGCACAAGGATCATATCCTGCTTCCTCTGGCCGAGGTAGAGTTTTTTTGTATCAGCTAAATGAAAGAATTTCAAGATCAATTGGAATTGATTTCTAGGAAACATCTCATGAAACCATCCGATGTACTGCGATTTTTGAGTGAATCAATAAGATTCAGTTGTTGGCCTTCGAATTAGGCCCATATTCAAAGTGCATGCGATGAAAGCATTTAGTTTGGGAACACTTATTTTTTCCCAATTTTTTGCACGAGCATTTGTAGTAAGACGTCCATAACTACTGAGAAAGTGTTGAGCGTATGCATTTGTTTCTCTAACAATTTCATTCAATAGAATATCGGTAAAAAATAAAGAAAAGTATTGGATTAGTTGTGCATCTCTTGGAGGAGCATGTTTTGGTCCCGGTGTCTCTAGAAACTCAATGGGTGTCTTCGGAGGGTTATCACCATTCACTCTCACTTCGACCCACTCGCCTTCGCCTGAATCAGCATTTCTATCCTCTTCTAGGTTGGACCCAAATGAGTCATCTCCCTCAGAGGAAGAAGAGATCTGACGCCTCTTTGTACCTGGCCTTGAGGTGTAAATGAAATATTCTTCACTGGTAGAAGAAATCTCTTCATCGGAGGTCTCTGATGGCAAATCACTGTTATCATCATTAGCAATGAGTGCATCTTCAATATCCTTATTTTTCAAACACTTTGACATTTGTCACTGAGGCAGCCCTAAAATAACATCTTCTAAATTGTATCAAAATGAAAAATTATAAATCGCAAATTGCCATACTTACTTGTCCAACCTAAACGGCATGGAGAAAGTGGGGTGCATAGTTCAGGAAAACGTATTTACTTGAATAGGTAAAACATAACTATTTGTCCATTAAGACGCATTTCTGTGAGAATTGAACACCACAGGTTTTGCACTGATTCATAGTAAAATTAGACGACAGGAAAGGTCAAGCAAAATAAATAATACAGCAAAATGTGATAAACAGCAAGTTCACTAATATATACTAATATATATACAAGGAAAAAAAACGTGAAAATATAATGAAAGATATAAAAACATGGAAAAACTCGTATTTTATTATAATGTAAAATTGTAAGATATATTATTCCTCAACAAATACTTACTCAATATTAGAAGAATATATGCTAATCTTGCTGGAAAATGAAACTGTAAAATAAATACTAAGAGTCACAGAGAAAACACAGACAAGCGCGAGCTCTGATCAGCACTAAAGATAGTATGATACTGGCCTGAGGGTAACGAAAAAACATGGGAGAACGTACGAGGCAAGCGTAATGTGAACAGTCAGTATATATAGGGTGAAACCATCTTAGTAAACAGCAGAAATAAAGCACATGCCGATAAATGAGACCAATGAGCCCTTGAATAGGTCACATATCACAAGTAAAAAAAGTTGGGCCGATAAATTGGCTCTTTGCAGTTTTCGCATAACCAACGAGGGCCGATATATCGACCCGCTGGCCGTAAAAGGGTTAAGTTACATGTGCACATAACTAATTACAGTAGAACCTCATTATAACGAACCCTATTATAACGGACGTCGCTTATAACGGACAGTTTTAAAAAAAATTGACGGCCTACAATTAACGTGAGCGAAGTGAAAGACCATTTAAATTTTGTTATTCAATATGTTGAACAATCGGCAAATGAAAATGTGTTTGCATATTACGAACACTTACGGCACTTCCGTCAGTTATTAACTATAGGAATAAGCAGCAAACAAACTCAGCAGAAAGCAAATTATTTTTTCAAACCAATGAATGTAAGCAATCAACACGAACCAGGACCTTCTTGTTATAAAAATTAATGCAGTATATACGTACACATCTTTTTCAATTCAACCTACTATGTTGAAGGCTGTTTTTTATTTGATATATAATAAACAAATTTTATAGCTAACTATTGTACTTTCATTGATGTACACCCTGCTGCATTATACCCCTAAATGAATTATTTGTTATAAACCGGACTTTCATTAAAACGGACAACCTTCAGCCCCTATTAGTGCGTGATAATGAGGTTCTACTGTACATTGAACCAGACTGTAATCTATTGGTTTTGCTTAGCAGTTGCAGCTTTTTCCATGGAATAATTGGAAGAGAACTTCAATTATTTATTGCTTCTCAGATATTGTGTTTATTGTTATCATAATTTTTTTTTTTTTAAATATACATTATTTTTCATGATAGATAAATTTTAAAAAAAGCTTTTGTTCTGTGTAATGATTATCAAGCTGTAGTTCACTAGCATCACAGTTGTTTTGCAGCTAGAGCAGAATGATAATTTGTTTATAAATAGAGAGGTAAAGAACTAACTACACTTATATAGGAAAACCAATACAATCGGTCTCTTTCTAACTAATTGAAATTAAAGGGGTTACTTAAAAAGTCTCATTTCTGTCATCACTTATTTTGTCATCTGAATCAATGAAAGAAATGAATAAATAATGATAAACCTAAGCTCCCCTGACTTTTACAGCTCTTAATAGCTTCTCTTACATGACAAATTCATGGCAACTCTGTAGCCGAGTGGGTAAGGGGCTTTGCTGCAGGTTGGAGGTGGCAGGTTCAATCCTCGGTAGAGGCAGGGGATTTTTTCCATGCCCCATTCTTCTCCAAACATGTCTTAGGGCCTACTCAGCCCTCTGTAGAATGGGTACCGGGTTTCTTTCCCCAGAAGTTAAAGGCGGATGAGCATCGGGCTGAACATCTGACCTCAACTTAGTCCCGTTGATCAAGAAGTGCCGGGAGCCTTCTCTCCTGCAACCCCAAGGGCCTGCATAGGCCTATAGTGGGATACTTTAACTTTAAGTGAATTTTCTCTTGCTCATACTGGAAAGATTACTCAATATTCCACATTGTTTAGAGCCTAACTTATTCTTTGTAGGACATAGCTGAAAATTGAAGTTGTATAGCAATTGGGATCTGATTATGTGATCTATGACCAGCCTTTTTTTTTTTTTCTTTGAAACTTGAGTAATAAATTTATTTATTCTACAGCTTTTCTATATTTAAATCTCTTTTGCATATCATAATGCTTTTGGTTCCTAAAGATCTAAGACAAAACTTTCATCTCCATATTAATATAAACTTCCATAGGTTTCTAAAATCTACAACTTTTGTCCAGAGAAGAAATCAATACTTGTGAATTTAAAGGACCATGTAGAACTCTACATTATCTAATTAGGCATGCATGACAGCTAATCAGTGTTATTATGGCAGGCAGTTTTGGATGCCAATATCAATGATAGGCTGAAGAGTTTTGGTTAGCAAATTAAATATTGTTTTAATTGAGGCTTTTACTAGTGCAGTACAGAATTGACAGCAGAATTATTAAGAGCAGTTGGTGTCAACAATTAGTTGAATATGTAAGTTTTTAACAGTAACTTATTACTAGGGATGGACGGAACCTGATATTTCAGGAAAATTATAATCCCGTTTATCGGGTGGGATTTGCTTTACTTCGGGATTTCGCGATTTATTTAAATTCAACAAAAGGCTTAATAATGCTGGGATTATTAATCCTGGCAACTGAAGACTACAATAAATCATTGAGAAATACTCGGAACTATTTATTTTCCTTCTATCTCCCAATATTACATCAACAACAAAGTGTTTTCGTCATGGCGTTAGCGATCGACCGCGAAACCAATAAACAACAGACGACGGCCTTCGTGATTTCGACTAGTGACAGACATAAAAATGTTTTTGTTTGTTATTATTATTGTCATCCATATCAAGTTTCAAAGCCCGAACAACTATTTCCCATTTACTGAAGGAAGGACAATCCCGTCCTGATTTTTGGGAAGGAAAAAAAAATCCCGTCCCGTCCCGACCTAAAAATCCAATCCCGTCCATCCCTACTTATTACTAGATAGATATTACAGTAGAACCTCATTATAACGGACATCGCTTATAACGGACAGTTTTTAAAACAAATATAGTAATAATAAAGGATGCATATGTTTATCTGACGAGTTTTACATTTCCAAGCAAGCGATTAAACATCGATCATTTAATGAAAAAAAAATTTTAACGTGCCCGATGATTCAAAGAATTGAGTAAGCAAACGAAGGAACAACGCTACAAGGAAGGATTCGCAACTTTGTAGCGTTGTTCCTTCGTTTGCTTTCTCAATTCTATCGATCATTTAATTTCATAATTGTCTGAAATTCCACAAATTGCCGCACACACTCATTAGTTTTTATTCAGTAACCTTTGAGTCATGTCGTTAAGTACTTTTTATAGCTAATTATTGTCCTTTCATTGATGTACACCCTGATGCATTACACCTCTATAATAATTATTTGTTATAAACCGGACTTTCATTAAAACGGACAACCTTCAGCCCCTATTGGTCCGTTATAATGAGGTTCTACTGTACATTATTTGATTTCATTCTTCTCTTACACATGAATCAAAATAATGTAATAGAACCAACATTAGAAATTAGTTATTATAATGAAAAGAACAATCTGGGTCAAGTTTCAACAGTTGCATTAACTAGAAAAGAAAAAAAAATTGCCACACAGGAATTTGGATTGAAAATAGGTGAAAAGAAAAAGATAGAACAGGTTGTGTTTACAAGCAGTTTTGAAGCCTAGAGATTAATTGATGAAGAAGCCTATCAATAATATATAGACTTAAGAAAAATTTTCAACACAGTATGTGGGTAATAAAGAAGAAACTGTTTTATGCAAGTCAGCATTGAAAAAGCTAAATAGGATGATGGCATCAGTGGTCTGTGCTACAATAAATTGAAAATAATTTCAGTAATGGGTGAATGTTGGTATACTTCATGTTAGTATCACATTGTCTTATAGACAGTTTATCCTACAAAGAAGATCATAGCTTGATTTCCCACATGGTGTAGAGATTAAGTTGAAGCTTTCTGATATTGGATCAAAAATAATAATATGAATTTGTAAGGGAAATTTTTGTTTTCCATTATATTTTTCTCATCCCTGGAATTTGTATAATGGATTCATAGTAATTTAAAAAAAAAAAAAAATCAATTAAAGGAAGCCCTAAGATTTTGTTTAAAGCAGCAATATCGCATCACATGGCGTCGAGATATTCATGAGGATAACATTGGAATGCTGGTTATAGTTCATTTAAAATCATATGCCCTTATTTACATAGCTACTAAACCTTTTATAATCAATGTAAGAGACTTCCGACGTCCAAAAATACGAATACTGAGAGCTTATCTCAGTCCTTCGGAATAGACCGCTACGATGCAAATTTTGTCTGATGGCTTCCAACAGAAGTTGTTGCTCCTCAGTCAAACACAGGAAAATTATCTCAAGCGTCTGTACACCAATTGTGTTTTCTGCTTTTAAAATGCTCAGATCATCAACAATTGTCAGTGAAAGTTTCCCTCTGATATATAAGTGAGAAAGTCTTCGACACAAACAAACCAATTCCAATAGCGGACTCGTGACATCATTCATTTCAAAGCGGTTACGATAGTCTACATATAATGATTCCAGGGAGTCTGAGAAATTCTTGAAGTACTGAATACAGGATACCTCTTGAAATACTTTTTCATAATCTAACCAAACCAAAGGCACTTCCGGAGGAATGATACTTTCCAAATAGCCGAGATAAGGACACATTTGAAATATTATAAATTCAGCACGGAGCTGCGGTGACATTAACTTCACTTTTTTCCAGATGAGGGGCGAAATAACGAGAGATTCGGAGACATGCCTGGTCATGTTGAGAAACCTAGTATTACACAATATCCTAATCACCTGTAGTGTCTTGCACTCACACACCAGCAGTGGTAGAGTTTCGTCCAGAGTAAAACCAGTTCACCCAGAGTAAAATGAAGTGTGTGAAGGCTGTGAAGCACTGTCAGACATTTGAGGAGCACTCTTGGATTCCTGCTAGCCAAGTCATCGGGATAACTGTGTTCAAAGAGGAAAATGTTTGTAGTATTCGTGGTGTTCAGTTCACCTAGAAGCAGGGCTTTATGTAGAACGGGTATCCTCCATTCAAGTCGAAAAGTCTTCAGGTGTTCTTGAGTACGAAGAAATTTAACCAACGATAGAATTAGCTCCTGTACGACACAGGTTTCAGGAGTTAATTTTGGAAAATCTTCATCGCCCAGCAGAGAGAACTCCTCCAGCTGTGGAATCTTTTCACCTGCCAAAAGACTCTCTATGAAAAATGTGATTTGAGGGTACAAGATTTCTGGATTAAAGCCTTCGCCCCAAACATCTGGAGACACTAATCCTCTTATCATCCTGAGATGGCGTATCCACGGAGAGCAATGCTGAAGGATTCGAACTCCCTTATAAAAAGGATAGCGGTTAGTCCAGGAGATCAGGAACATATTGTGATACACACAGCCAAGACGTCGCCAAAGAAGAGGACAGTCCAACGCTTTGGACCACGACCGGCAAGTGTTAGCAGCGTTCCTTCGGTCATTCGGATCCAAATTCGACAGAATTTCAACCAAGATATTCATTGGTAGATTGTTCCAGCATTTCGTTGGTTCACTAGAAATTCACTAGAAATTCACTACATTTTCCAAATTTGCCGTTGAGAGACAGTTGGAAGGTTGTGGAAGCAAAAGTTGTTTCTCGGTCGATTCATTCCTGAATTTTTTGCCATGATTTCTAGTGAACCAACGAAATGCTGGAACAATCTACCAATGAATATCTTGGTTGAAATTCTGTCGAATTTGGATCCGAATGACCGAAGGAACGCTGCTAACACTTGCCGGTTGTGGTCCAAAGCGTTGGACTGTCCTCTTCTTTGGCGACGTCTTGGCTGTGTGTATCACAATATGTTCCTGATCTCCTGGACTAACCGCTATCCTTTTTATAAGGGAGACCGAATCCTTCAGCATTGCTCTCCATGGATACGCCATCTCAGGATGATAAGAGGATTAGTGTCTCCAGATGTTTGGGGCGAAGGCTTTAATCCAGAAATCTTGTACCCTCAAATCACATTTTTCATAGAGAGTCTTTTGGCAGGTGAAAAGATTCCACAGCTGGAGGAGTTCTCTCTGCTGGGCGATGAAGATTTTCCAAAATTAACTCCTGAAACCTGTGTCGTACAGGAGCTAATTCTATCGTTGGTTAAATTTCTTCGTACTCAAGAACACCTGAAGACTTTTCGACTTGAATGGAGGATACCCGTTCTACATAAAGCCCTGCTTCTAGGTGAACTGAACACCACGAATACTACAAACATTTTCCTCTTTGAACACAGTTATCCCGATGACTTGGCTAGCAGGAATCCAAGAGTGCTCCTCAAATGTCTGACAGTGCTTCACAGCCTTCACACACTTCATTTTACTCTGGGTGAACTGGTTTTACTCTGGACGAAACTCTACCACTGCTGGTGTGTGAGTGCAAGACACTACAGGTGATTAGGATATTGTGTAATACTAGGTTTCTCAACATGACCAGGCATGTCTCCGAATCTCTCGTTATTTCGCCCCTCATCTGGAAAAAAGTGAAGTTAATGTCACCGCAGCTCCGTGCTGAATTTATAATATTTCAAATGTGTCCTTATCTCGGCTATTTGGAAAGTATCATTCCTCCGGAAGTGCCTTTGGTTTGGTTAGATTATGAAAAAGTATTTCAAGAGGTATCCTGATTTCAGTACTTCAAGAATTTCTCAGACTCCCTGGAATCATTATATGTAGACTATCGTAACCGCTTTGAAATGAATGATGTCACGAGTCCGCTATTGGAATTGGTTTGTTTGTGTCGAAGACTTTCTCACTTATATATCAGAGGGAAACTTTCACTGACAATTGTTGATGATCTGAGCATTTTAAAAGCAGAAAACACAATTGGTGTACAGACGCTTGAGATAATTTTCCTGTGTTTGACTGAGGAGCAACAACTTCTGTTGGAAGCCATCAGACAAAATTTGCATCGTAGCGGTCTATTCCGAAGGACTGAGATAAGCTCTCAGTATTCGTATTTTTGGACGTCGGAAGTCTCTTACATTGATTATAAAAGGTTTAGTAGCTATGTAAATAAGGGCATATGATTTTAAATGAACTATAACCAGCATTCCAATGTTATCCTTATGAATATCTCGACGCCATGTTATGTGATATTGCTGCTTTAAACAAAATCTTAGGGCTTCCTTTAATTGATGAAAGAAAGACTCCTTTCAAGGACAAATCGAATCTATAAATATAAAACATATGGAATTTCCTACTTTTGATGCAAAAAATCCATTTACAAAAAAATCAGTTATATTTAATTATATTCTCTTGTCATATTTAATCTCTAACTTATAACAGTTTCTTAATTTTTTTTCAATTTCCACTGATTCTTATTTGGTTTCGTGTGCTCTATCATATAATATAATATTATATATTATAATTAATAATTAATTATATATATATATTATTAGTCATATATTTAATATTATCTATTAATATTTAATAAATGCTAATTAGCACCATGTTAGAGCCAAAATCAAATCTCTTCTTGCTAATCGGTTCTAATTTTCGCTGTGGTTATCTAAAACTGAAACTTCAGTTCTCCACTCCTGAAGTCAGTGATCTAAAAATTAACTGTATTAAATAGATTTTACAACTAGGAAGATCCCATAAAAATCTACAGAACTGTTAAGAAATGTAATTAATTAAACAATTTTAGAAAAAAATAAGAGAATTGAATGATAGTTTACGAGCAAAATTACTTTTATTTATTTATTTAAGTATTTTTTTTAGTCATTGGTCAAAATAATCTTCAGACTTGTAATTGAAGATCCCAGAAATCTCTATATTGTCAGGTACTCTCAGAAAAAAAAAAAAAAAAAAAAGAGAAGATGGAATGTTATTTTAAGATCTTCATGCACCATAAAACTACATATATAAAAAAATATTAAGTCACTTGTTAGTTAAAAATAAAAATTTGAACCTAATCCAAAGTAACAATTTTATTTCTCTTTGAAATCCTTCAACTTTTACATTAAGCTAGGCCTGTAATACTGCAAATAAATTTTATTTTGGAATCAGAAAACCTGAATATTCATCACTGTATAGAAAACAAAAATGTTGCTTTAAGATTTACCTTACATTACTTAAGTATACTATAGTATTATTACTATACTGACAATGCATATGTATTTCTTTCTTTCTTGTAGTTTTTATGCTTTTTAACTGTTTAGTTCTATCCTAAAGTTCTTTAGTGTAAAAAGTAAATGTAAAATACAAACTACAAGAAACTCGGGCATAACTTCATTGATGGTTATTTAATTGAACTATAACCAATGTTTAGAAATTCGTTTTCAATTTTCAAAGAAAAATTCGTTGAAAAAGCAAAGCTCAGTAATTCCACTTTATTACTTAACTCCGGAACTCCAAACTGCGATATTTCGAATTCCTTATCGGATATTCTTTTTCAAGCTTTTTACTATGAGAAAAGAAACCATCTTCCTTCTTCCCAAATTAAAAATATTTTAAATAAATAACATCCATGAATTCTAAACTAAACAATAACAAAAACGTCACATGCTCCGTGCCATATGAAGCACGAAGCTTTATTATAAATTATTACGTCCTAATTGTTCAAACTTTAAATAAAATCTTTATCTTTGAAGAATCGAAACTAAAATCAAAACTTGAATCCAAAGTTTCTTCAAATTAAAATGTCCAAATTGTAAATAAAAATTATTTTATCTTTGAAGAATCAAACTAAATCCAATGTCCTTTCAAAATTGAAGAATTTCTTTCTCCTTGAAGTAATAAACTTTTCATCTTTGAAGAAAACCACTTTTAAATTCTTGAATGTTAATTAAATTTCTCACACCTTAGATTAATACTTAATCATCAAAAATAACACATTAAACTTACATAAATTTATGTAAGTTTAATGTGTCATTTTTGATGATTTAAAGCTCAGTAATGTTATGTGATGAAGTAATCCATTAATAATCTTATCTTTTTAACTAATTTCATTTTGAATTCAGAGTTCATTATACTTTAATTTAGGCCTACATTGCTGTATAATTATTAAAAAAGGAAATAATCTTAATCTGGCTGGGTTTTAGTGATATACCAGATATATTTTTATTTATTTGCTTATTATAATAATTAATTTGCTTTTAATTTCAAAAATTATTCCTTAAGAAGAAATTTCTGAAACTTATCTGCTAGCTTGGATGTTTAGATTGGTTTATTTCCTACTATTCTCTCTACATAGTTAAATCCAGTATTTAAGTGAACCATTTATAAAATTAAATTTCGATTTTTCCCTTTTCTTTTTTTGAATAACCCCATCCACCCACCATTCCCAACTGTTAAAATGAAAACAATAATAACCTACAATGTTGCCGTTGCAATGTGATTTTTATGTTCTCTGTTGCGCGGCACTGGTGAAGGTCAGTCATTGACCTCAGCCTTGCCAGTGAACGCATTGAAAGGGGAAATTGTTTTTGCATTGTAGTTGTTGATATTGCTTTAGTTTTTGGTTATTTTAAATTAAGAAGTCAGGAAGTTAAATTATGATACTAAATATAATATTAATGCTATATTTAAAAGGAGCAGTTATTATTTCTTACAAGATTAAAGTATCTATCTGTCTTTATCAAAAAAGAATTAGAATAGCATTATGAATATAAACTGAACACATAATAATAATATAATATGAATTTGTAAGGGAAATTTTGGTTTTGATTTCCATTATATTTTTCTTATCCCTGGAATTTGTATAATGGATTCATAGTAATTTTTTTAAAAAAAAAATAAGTTATATTTAATTATATTCTCTTGTCATGCGAAGTTGTAGTTGTAGAAATTTACGTGTGCGTTTTGTTATGGAAGTAGCAATTCAACAGTCAACAATTTGACTTGTCTTTTGTTGTTATAGAAATTGAATTCCTTATCAAATTCAAGTTAAATCAAGAAATCAATTATAATAGAGTATAAATTATAATAGAATAATTTCATTTGATTTTTTTTTTTTTTTTATTTAATCGAGGATGTTTGTTGGTTTGTGTTGCTGTACACTCCTAGGTATCTTGATCTATATGGACCAAACTTTGCAGAATTAATCTTTAGGGCCCTGCGGGAAAATGGGCTACTTTATAATCTGGACCCCCCCCCCCCCCCGGGTTGAAAAGGAGCGAAATCCGTGAAATAGGAACACATATGCACCTGATGACGACAATGGGAGCTACACATATATTGTTGTTCACCAATTGGAACCAATAATAGCCACATAGCAACCCTGGTGGCAACAATTGGAACTAAACTATTGTTGTGCATAGTAGCACCACTTATGCATTGGTGGCAACAATGGAAACTATACAAATATTGTAATGCATAATAGTCACATAGCAACCTGGTGATAATTAGAACTAAACTATTGTTGTGCATAATAGCCACGTATGCATCTGATGGCGACAATTGGAACTAAAACATTGTTGTGCATAATAGGGTCACATATGCACCTGGTGGTGACATTAAACAAATATTGTTGTACAACAATTGGAACTAAAATATTGTTGCGCATAATAGTGATGGTTTTCATGATAGATATAGATTTGTAATGATGAAATGATTTTTATTTTTTTACGAACTGGGGAAGGTTGGAAGTGATAGGGTTATTACGTTACAAAATTCAAATAACCTGGAACTAGGGGTTGAGAGAAAAACGGGAGGGAGAATGAGAGAAAGGAGTAGGAAATCTTATATTCTCCGATCTCGATATTAATTTCATATCTAGGAATCTTGAGTTACAAAATTTGAATAACCTGGAACTATGGATGTACACAGGAAGCCGTGAGTGGATGGGCAAACATGGTTGATGGATACTTCTATGGGGCTTTCGGGATAGATATAGATTTGTAATGAGATCAGACCTTTTGAGTTTTTTTTTTTTTTTTTTTGTACCAACTGGGAAAGTTTCAAAGTGTTCTCACAATTGCAATTTCTTTATCATCCACATCAGGACATTTTGTTTTTTGTAACCCGAGTGAAATGGGTCTTTCTGCTAGTGTGTGTGTGTGTGTGTGTGTGTATATATATATATATATATATATATATATATATATATATATATATATAAAGAGAGAATTATAAATGGAATATGAAGATGATGTCTAGTAATATCTAGAGTAACAAGTTCTCCGTTAAAACTTTAAATAATAATAATCATCTTTAAAAAATTGTATTGGGTTGTACGGAAAGTTTGTGCCGATTTTCTATAGGTGGCATAAGGACACCCCTGAATATATCAGAATGATTGAAAACAAATGACATGCACACATATTCTAAAATATGGTACTTCAGGTATATTTGGAAAAAAGTTTGGTTACGATATATTAATTTTTATCAGTTGTATACGTCTTTGAATATGGAAGCAAACAAAGTGCATTATAGGCATTTATTGCTTTTCTTTTACCGGAAAGGCAAAAATGCTACACAAGCGGCAAACAAGATATGTGCTGTTTATGGCGAAGGTGCTGTAGATGAAAGAACTGCGCGGAAGTGGTTTGCTAAGTTTAAAGATGGTGATTTCAACTTTGAAGATCAAGGACGGCTGGATAGGCCCTCCACCACAGTTGAAGATCAGATTAAAACATTGATCGAGAATACGACATGTGAATTAGCAGAAATGTGAAAAATATCAAAATCCACCATCCACAAGCATTTTCTGAAGCTTGGCTACACAAACCCTTTTGATGAATGGTTTCCCCATGATTTAACGGAGAAACATCTGATGGATCGCATTTCCCTTTGCGACTCGCTCTACAAATGCAACGAGGAGATTCCATTTTTGAAACAAGTAGTGACGGGGGATGAAAAATGGATCATTTATAATAATGTTAAGCGAAAAAGGTCTTGGGGAAAGCGGAAGGAACCACCTTTAGCCACACCAAAAGCCGGTCTTCATCCTAAGAAGGTCATGCTCTGTGGAATTGGAAAGGAATCTTACATTATGAGCTTTTACCGAACAACGAGATGATAAATTCAGAAAAGTATTGCTCCCAATTAGACGTATTAAAGACAGCAATTGAACAAAAACGTCCAGAATTAGCGAATCGGAAGGGCATTGTGTTTCATCAGGACAATGTGCGGCCTCATGTGTCTTTGACAACTCGACAAAAGTTGCTGGAGCTCGGTTGGGATGTTCTACCCCCATCCACCTTATTCACCAGACCTCGCAACCTCAGATTTCCACCTATTTCGATCATTACAAAATTCCCTTAATGGAAAAACTTTGAACTCTTTGGTCGAGATAAAAAATCATATAAAAAAGTTTTTCGCCGGAAAACCTGAGAGGTTCTGGAAGAACGGAATTTTAATGTTGCCTGAACAATGGAGAAAGGTTGTGGAACAGAATGGCACCTATATAATTTAATAACTGTATACCAAAATTTAAATGTGCTGCGTTTTCAATTTTCCTTCAAACTCGGCACAAACTTTCTGGACGACCCAATACTTGAAAAAAAATAATTGAAAACCTTTTTTTTAAGACTCCACTGAACAGTCAGATCACACTTATTTCTTAACATTAAAATCCTTTTCCCTCAGAAAATGACATATCCACATCAGCCATCTCCAGGAACTCTGGATACCCTTAATCATGTGATATAGTCTTACAGTTTGAATCACGTTTGTTTACTTTCAAAATAACAGAAATTTACTTTCAAGTAATTAAAACTGTTAAAAAAAAAATTATATTTACAATTATTCTTTTTCAATCTTTTGAGAATTCCATTTCTTTTGCAATCTTTTGAGAATTCCATTTCTTTTGCAATCTTTTGAGAATTCCATTTCTTTTGCTTTCTTCTTTATCAAGCATAAACCATTTAAGTACATCAATATTCAGAAGACTAAAATTGAAACTTAAGTAAAATTTGACTTCGTAAATGTTAATTATTTTTTTTGTCAACAAATTTCAAAAACTCACTAAAAATTAAAACAAATTGCTGAAAAAAATGACAAAGTATTTTTTTTTTTTAGTAATTAATTAGCATACCTGTGATCAGGTGATCTTGGATTCTGAAATAATCTTCGCACCACCCGTGACCGCTTTCTCTCAACCCTCGAGCACATCATGTTTGATTTTAAGTCATGTGACCTCCAGTTGACCCATGTAGAGAAGAATGAAAATGTGAGCATCTCGGGGGCCTGGGATATCTCAGGATGTCTGGTTGACCTACGTAGATAAAAATGAAAATATGAGCATCTTCAATACGATACCTAACATTTGCCACGTTATTTGTATTTCTGATTCTTATGGTTTCAGAAGAGATAGGGCCAGAAAAAAATCAACTTTCCTTTAATATGTATATAGATTTTTTTTTTAATTCATTATGAAATTGCAAACAGCAAATGTTCCGGAGATATCAGAAAAACATAAACTTATTGCTCAGTTAATTGCATAAATAAGACTTTTGTGGAAATGTCC
Source organism: Thereuonema tuberculata (assembly GCA_023159025.1). Taxonomy (NCBI): domain Eukaryota; kingdom Metazoa; phylum Arthropoda; class Chilopoda; order Scutigeromorpha; family Scutigeridae; genus Thereuonema; species Thereuonema tuberculata. Next base: position 270,852,936 of record JAFIDM010009631.1, on the reverse strand, counting down.
AAAGTAAATATTAATTACCATGTCTAAAATTTACAAACTTAAAATTCATAAGTCTTAAATATATGGGTGAAACAGAAAAAAAAAGGTGCTTTTCAAAACAAATTTAATGTGAAATTTTATGATGCAGTTTTTACCAGTTTCTGAAAATATTATATTCATATGTGTGGAATATATACAAAATCATGTCCAGCATAGAAAAATTAACTATAAAAATAAAAATATGGGTTTTCAAAATTGACATTGATCTAAAAATTGTAACCTTTGTTACTGGACAAAATGTACTCAATTTAGTGTAATTATGTTTCAGACAATATATAATTATTTATATATTAACTTGTCTTTAAGGTTTTTTAAGGTTTCTGAATAAAAAAATATTAATTGTAAATAATTATTAAGATAATTTGTAATTTCTGAAACTTATAACAAAATCCGTATGTCAATCTCTCCTTATAATACCTTTAGATGATGATCAATTTTATGATATACTTGTAAAACAACAAGGGTCTGATTGTTTGCAAACAAGTATGGGCAAATTGCAAGTGTTATTACAAAAAAAAAAAATAGCAATTAGTTATTGGTAACAGACGTTACACTTACTAACAGTAGTTACACGGAGTAACAGAGGTTACATGCACTAAGAGAACTTTAATGCATTTCAAATAATTAATTATGACACATCAAATAATGGAACTTATTTATTTTTCAAGCACTGCAGTTGGATAGGGAAACTTGTAGAAGAATCTATCTCCCTTTTGGACTATTGTTGGCAGTGATAGTACATTTTTTATTTGTTCTAATGTAACTAGGCAATGTCTGTATCATTTGCTTTAAATAAGGTTCCTGTTTCATCACATACTTTCAAGAACCTCACTCGTACTTCACCATCATCTTCCAGATCATCCTGTGCTACTGCAACATAACGAAATTTCATATTTTTTTTTTATTTTTTTTTTCAGATGTAAATTTAGTAAGAAAAAATGTTCCTTTCTGTATTTTTTTTACTGAGACTTCTCTGTTATCATTGTCTATAAAGGCAGGTCCATGCTGTTCTAAATGTTCAATCCGTTGCCTAGTCCTATTTTCTACTTTCTTTTTTTTATATCAATGCAAAGTTTGCAGATCGAATTTTTGGCATTCAAAGCAGGAACAAAAGCTCGCCTCAAAAACAGCTCACATCTCTGTATGATAGGGTACCAGCTTTATGCACTGTACTTATCTGATGGATTTTCATCGTGCCTTTTAGTGTTTTCAAATTTATGGGTATGGATTACTCAATGAAATCTATATCTTGTTCTTCCACAAAAAATATCTTAATTATTGTTATGTATAGTGTGTTTTCTCTGTGTAACCTCTATTATTATAGTTACTATAGTTATTTTTTACATTATAACGTACCTGAAATTAACTTTCTATGCCAAGATAGAATGAAGTTTTATAATTACAGAAGAAAAATAAAATTTATCACACATCTTAGTAATACAGTCAGCATGTACATACCTAAAATTCAACTTATGAAGCATTTCAGAATAATATAAAACCAATTGCTACTGAAAAGTGTAACTTCTGTTACTTGTCTGTAACCTCTGTTGCAAACTAAGCATAACAGAGGTTACCAGTAACAGAAGTTACATTAAAAATGAAACAAAATCACTACTTTCAATTATTCCACAAAAATAAAGAAAAACTGTTTGTTTTATATAGATTTTATCTTATTTAATACATAAAATAAGACATTTTACCTTTTAAGACAATAATTAATTATAAAACTATAATAACAGAGGTTACACAGAGAAAAAACACTCCTGAAAATCAAAATCTTTTGCCTTTGACCCAGCACATGTGAAGAACAAATTCAAAATGGCACCTAAGTTCTCTTGTAATAACCTTTGCCTGCAATATAAGCTGATAGTGACCTTTGGTGGTGGATTTTGAAGTTGTTTAATTTCATGGAATAAGATTTTGTAACAAAGGTTACAGTAACCATGGGACAAAAATAAAAATTTACAAAGTACTTTAAGAAATAAATATTTCAATGAATCAGAGAAAATTTATAAAATTACTAAAGTTATTAATCATATCAAAACAGCTAAAAACCTAGAAAGTAACGAAATATTAAAGGAATTATGGTTCAAAGTTGTGTTCATGCTCATTAGGACAGCTTGTTCTGCCAGAATATAAAATATATCAAACAAACAAAACAGATAAAATAAATAAAATTTGAATGAAAACTTCTAAAAAATCTAACTTATTATTGTTTTGTCTAACAGATAACACAAAAATCATTGGGTTTTTTTTCCCCCTATATGGGCTAGTAGAAAAACATTTTAAATTTGTGGACATGAAAAGCACCTTTTTTTTTGGTTTCACCCACATACTGTATAATTGTATGAATTTTAACAAAAGAAAACTTTGATTGACTGCAAATGATCTGTACATATCCTAACCCTTAGATAGTATCATTCAATGCTACATGATATTTTTTGACTGATAGTATTAGCTTGGATTTCCTTATTTTATTTCTACAAGGAAGTACATTTTACATACGAATTTTAATGCCAATCTCTTGGTCATTCTTTTGGCCACTTTTTTGGCAGTTGACAGCCTTCAGATCAAAGTATTTTGATTCCATAATGTTGTTTATATTCATATGTTTGTTGATTTTCATTGTGTGGTGTGGTAAACAAAATATTGTTAGTCCCAACTCTGTTGTTAAATTTTGTTAATTGTATTGGGTTGACCAAAAAGTTTGTTCTGTTTTTATGTTAAAATAAAACACACATTTTTCATTGTCACCAATAATTTTATTGAACATCATCATCAACGATTTATTCCACTACCTTCTGCCATCTTTCAGGCAACTTCATAATTCCATCTTCCCAAAACGTTTTATCTTTTTGAGCAAAAAAATGTTACAGGTGCCTTTGGTGTCTTCTTGGGAATTGATTTTTTTTCCATTAAGAGAATTTTGAAAAGACTGAAATCATTGGAAATCCGAATGTGCAATACCGTGAATCTGGTGAATATGGTGGATGAATCAGAACTTCCCAGTCAAGAGGTCATCAAAGAAACATGTGACCTTGTGTGCTTATTGTCTTTCATCTTTAGTATTAAGTTGGTGACATAAAATTCACCGATTTTGATCAGTTTTTTTTTTTTTTAATGCACACTCAAATGACAGCTATCACAATACAGTCTAACAAAATGGTATTGAATGACATTAAAGACACCTAAGTTAGAGCCAACTTATGTAAAAAAAAACTGAACAAACTTTTTGGCCAACCCAATATATTGATCAAATTATTAAACTATTAAATTTTCTGTATTGGCTATATAAATTGATGTGTAAGTCATGTAAATGTCAGTCAATTATTTTTAATTTTGAGATTTTCAAAGTTAACTTCAAATTTATTAGTCTTATTGATGCTACTGTCGAATAGGATTATTTCAGTAATAAGTTACTTCAAAGACAGTTCCCTTATTTTCTCATTTAAGTATTATTTAAAGGCAGAATTTATTTGTTAGTTTCCTATAAAGAAAGAAATATTTAAATAGCAAAAAGAGAAGAAAAGGTTTTGTTTTTGTTTTTTATTAGCACTAAAGTAATGCTTGTAGTGTCAAAATGGTTACTTTAAGTAGTTAGTATTTAGTTTTCTTCTTATTGAAATATTTTGTTTTGCTTTTGCCAAGATTAAATTTAAAACCTTTTGGTCGAACAAATATTAAAAATAATAATAACATGAATCCCCATTTTGATTTTCTTTTACACAACAAGTTCAGTTAATTTCTACTTTAATTTTAGTAAAAGCTTTACTCAAAAAAAAAAAAAAGTTAAAAATATGCAATATTTATACAAGTATGATGTACAAAAAGAATCTCAAATGAAATTTATCTTTGAAGGGAACGTACTTTGGGGACTGAACCATAATAACTGAACTTGAAGGATTATTGAGTGAAAAATTGATTCATAATTCTTCAGTGAATTACTTTTTTTTCCCCCATCTGTTTGGATGGAAAAAGAGATTTTTTTTTTTTTCCATTTGCTTCACAGAAGAGATATGTTTTACGAATTAAGCCCTTTATCAAAAATTAATTGTATTTTCTGGTTATGTGTATGTCACTTGTTATATAACTTTAATATCGATTTGTGGGAAAAATGCATTATTTCAGATTTTCATTTAAAATATATGTTTGTATGTAGATAGATGGATTTATTATTTTGTGCATCTTAATATATCTATTCCGATAAGCAGCTGGGTAAGACACACAGACTTTATAATGTAGCTAAACTTCACGGAAAAATTATATTTCCCTAGAATGAACTAATTGTTGGAGTAAATTAATATAATAGAGAGAAGAAAAACAGCTTACCTTAAACTATGGTAAATCACATGTATCTTTTACTATGAAGTGGGATTATGAAGTAATATGTGTATACACTGCAAATCCACAAATCATTTGTGGAATAGAAGCAGAAAATGCTAAACTGTCCTTGTCTTAAACTTTCAGAGAATACTTTAGGTACAGTTACTTTTGGGATGTATCTAGATGATGACTAAAAGTAATAGGGATAATCTTTCCCTCATTGGGTGTTACATTGGCTTTCCAATGATTGCTTTCCAAAGACTTCATTTTTGTTACACATGGTGTCTTGATGCATGTCTTTAAAATCCCAGACTTGCAGATAAGCTGTAAACAAACACCAAAACAAATATCTTAAAGTTATTTTAAAAAATGAAAGTAAAAAGAAGCTAGACAGAAAATGAAATGTCAACAAATTATTACTTGAAGCCAATAATACTAATAACAATAAAGAATTGGAATTGACAGACGATCTAATATTAATGATGCTGTTGCCTTGGAAGTCAAATCTGGTGACTGAATACCCCCCACCCCACCCCACCCCTGGAAAATAAAACCATCATACTGTATGATGTTACAATTTGACATTACTAAATCCATTCTGCACGATAACCAAGAAAGGAATTTAAGACTAAAGGAAGTAGCTGGCTTGACTGATCAATAGCAGGTTACAAATTTTGAATGGAGTGGTTATGAATATTTCTTAAGAAAATATCTTAAGTTCTGTCCAGCAAAATGAGAGAGAGAAGGAGCCAAAAAAAAAAAAAAAAAATCAAATTTAATTTCTTTCTTCTGTTTCTTCCTTTTTATGATTCTATCTGAAGATTAAGGTTCAGAAAAATGTAACCAGAATATGATAGAATGATTTTTTTATTATAATAATTGCAAAAATATGCGCAGATGAATTAAATAGTGAATTGTAAGCAATAGATGGTTGTTGAAAGTGTAATTCATTTGGAACTGTGTTGGACGTTGTTGTATTTTGACAGTAGTAATTTGCTATTTTTATTTGATTTATTTATTTACTTTTTTTTTTTTTTTTTGAAAGGACATGGAAAATTGCTTTATTTAACAGTTTTAGGGTTAAAGTACAGTATTGAAGCTTTATTATTAATTACCTTGTTTTACACAACTATTCATGATTTTGATAGTATTGTTGTTGTTGTCTACAAGATTTATGAGTTGTGAATTAATATTGTCATTTCAATGCTTTTCAGAACACCATAACATTACAGCCTAATCTTGTGAGAGGGACATTACTGGTGAAAACAGAGAATGGACAATATCAGTTGGTTAGCGTGGGGCCTACATTGCAGAGCCAGAATGCTGGCAATATTCCTGGCACATCAACATATCGGCTTCAGACAGTACAGCAAGTAAGCAATTTCTTTTCATTAAAAAATAACAGTTAAATAGTTGATGTGTAATTAAAATTTTATAAATTTAAATTTACTATTCATGCGTGATATTCTCAATAAAACATATGTAAATTAAACATGGCAAAAATGTTTCAGAGCAATTTTCAATAGCTCTTCTCAATTTCTTACATTACACTGCAACATCAAATTTGATGTGATTTCTTTGTTTTGTTTTTTTTTCCTTCCATTTTTCAGTTTGTTCAGATTTTAGTCAATACCAAATTAAAGTAAAATGTAGAATAAAGAACAAATTTCAGGAATAAATTTACAAATAACTAACAAAAAACCATAAATTTCAATACATAAACGTAAAAAAAAAAAAACCCAATTCTGTTTGCTTGTTGTTAAAAAAACAAATAAACAAACAAACTTCAAACTTCTTGAAGGCTTTATTATGTGACTTATTTATGTAATTAATCCAATTTTAATAAATAATTAGTAAATTTGGAAAGTACTATATTCAGAATTGTTTGTAACAATTATTGTTTTCTGACTTGTAAATAACATTAACTATCCATCACTTTCTTCTTGTCAGGCCACCAATTAAAGTTTCACACTGCATATATTGCTTCGCTGATTGAACTAGTTTTATTTTTTACTATTTGATTTTTATTTGAAACTAATCATCAGAATAATGTTTTAAATGTAACAGAATGCTAATTTTAGTGTTTGTCTGAGAAATGATGTTGATGATGTCGTACATAATATCTCTTCTAAGCTTAATTTTTATTTATAATCTACTATTTATAAGGAAAAAGGTCCATTCTTATTGGTGGAAGGCTTGTTGGAAATAAAGAGCTAACTTGTAGCCCTTGGATTTTTCAATGTAGATCACTTTCATGATTTGCTTCTTTTCTTTTAATTCTGTATTTAATGGATTTAGCTTTAGTAGCATCAGATTTTTGAAGCATTTATATTCTTTTCACAATATAGCATTGTTATTTTTATAATGCTCAGAGATTGAATGATCACCTCTCCCACTTCTAAGGTGAAAGCTTGGATGTTAAACATATATCTATGTTTTCATGTACAAACCAATTGTCCATTGCACAATTAATGAATGTCTACTTTAACTCCTTCATTACCTTTAATGGCTCTGACTAAAATCCAACAGAGAAATTAATTTTGTTTGATCTTTTCAACTCTTATAACAGGTGCTTTCTTCAGGTCTGTCAGATCTCAGAATGGATATTGTGGTATTAATATAAACACATTGTACTAATTGTGGTGCAATTAATGTCATATTATAAGAATAGCTTTTAAAGATGAAGTTTCTTGAAAAGCAAGACAAAAGGTAATGATGCATTACGGTTCATGCTATGGTTAAGGTTTCACTTTGGTGAGAGTTAGAAGTTTACTGTGAAGACTTTGAAAATTAACAAATGCCGAGTACTAAGAAGCAAAAAGAAAGAAACAACAGTGTGGGTACTTAATTTATGTTTTAAAGTTTACTATTTCAAGCTGTATTTTGTACAGTTAATGTTTATTTCTGACAAAAAATGAAAAACATTGCGGCATGTTAAAACGACCTAATACTGGCACGTGTGGACCTAAAACTGGCATCTCGTGTCTTATTACTGGCACCCACTATAAACCAAATACTGGCAGGGCCAGAATAAAGACAAGTTAGCTAATGTGATTATTCTAGGCTCTCTTTAAACATTTGTGTGTAGCAAATTAAATTCTCATAAGCATACCCTACACCTAAAAGTCCACTGTTAGGCCTATGCAGTTTTTTTTTTTTTTTTTTTTAAATTAATTTCTTTAAGCCTTAAGTCAGGTAAAGCAACTTATTGTGCTCATTTTCCTGAAATGGCTCAATTTAGAACATTATTCTGTGAAATTTGAAATTCTAAATGAATATAGAACAGTTTAATGTGTGTGAATACAATTACATAAAAAGGGGAATTAAAAGAATACATAATGAGTTTGCTTTCCCGCCTTGGGCCATCATCAACGGGAATCTGGGGCAGCTGATCCTTGTTAGAACTTATCAGCCAGATTTATACTCGATGATAAGCCCAGAAAGGCGCAAAAGCTTATGGATTCCTGTCCTGCTCCCGGAAGTGGAATTCCACAAAAGCAAACAACAACTATAAATTAATGAAACCAGTACAGATTGAAAAATATATGCTGTTACTTCTTCTTTTTAAGTTACATTGCTGCACGATGAACAGTAAAAATATTAAACTTAGGTCTATTTAGAATAATGTGTTTTTGCATTTGGCAACGCCACCATTTGTTCCAAAGTTATCGTCTTAACTTTCAATGAAGTTTACAATTAGAAAATAAAAGCACTGAAAAAAGAAGGAAGACTTTGAAAAGGCAAAAGAAGAAAGAAAACAAAAGAGGGCCGAGGCTCAAAAAGTCCAACGAGCAAAAAAATAGAAAATGGAAGCAGCAAATGAACATACTAACAAATGAGGCAAAAAGACACCGTGCAGACTTAAGCATAACCTGTAAAATTCCTCAGTCCATTTGATGTTTTAAAATACCATTTATATTTAGCATGTTTTAGCTTATACTTTGTGTCATGCTGTGAAGATTATTGATTTTAAGCACACACAGATAAAATATTTACGTTCATAAGTTTTAGGCCTAAATAATAATAAAAAAAATGTACTGGAGGTCTTTTTGAAAAGTGTATTAAAATGAATCATGAAACATTAAGCTAATAAAATAAATATGAAAAAAAGTAGGCTACACTCAATTAATAATTGGCCATTGCTTTAATATTTAAGATGAAGTGTAGGCTATTAAAGCCTTGTATAACATAGTTGACCAATTACTGGCAGGGGCCAGAATAAAGACATGATGTGGCAGTATTTAGACTAAAAGTACCATTGTTTGGTCAACTTAATTTTTTTTTTTTGTTATAATTAAGCCTAATCTGTATTAATTACTTCAAATTATTGCAAGTTCAATAGGCCTAACACAGATACAGTGAACTAACGAAAATAACCCTCAAATTTCACCTCATTACATAGACTAATAATAGAAAATGAAAAGTTGGTGCCAGTAATTGGTCACTTTACCCTAAATGATTTTGTAGAGCAACCAAAGCATACTGAATGGAAGAAGCTATTTAGACTGTGGTATCTTCAGGAAGGTAGGGTTAGAGATTCGGTGTAAATCATAAAAGAAATATCAAGCTTCTGCAAATGGTGTATGATGGAGTGCTCAAAACAACTCAAATGAATGTGGATCTTTAAACCTTTATATATGAAATTGTAGATGGTAAAACCATGATAAAAATCAGTAAGTTTTAAACTTTGTTAAGAGCAAATAGCCCTTATTCAAGCCAAGTAAAAAAAAAATACTATTAATTGATAATTGAAATCCTAATTTTAATCCATTGACACCTAGAACTTTAGATTCCTAAATCTGGTAAAAATGATTTGATGAAATCAAACTAGTAACAGTATATCAAATTATGATCTACTTTTAGATTAATATAGTCTCATCATGGCCACGTATTCTGGGTACATTCTTTATTGATTTGCCTACATTGAAAACATTGCCTCATAGTCTTTGTCAAATCCTTTAACAGCAGTGTCAAGCCTTGTAACCATTGAAGTATCAATTTTCATATCTGTCTTTAAATTTTAAATAAGCAATTTAATAACCCCATTAAAATGCAAAAGGATTTGCATTGTGTGATGCTATGATGCATTAGGAGTCGAAACTTTTTTTTATCTGTTTAAGTTTTCAATCTAGTTGACATTTTGGCTTAACAATTGCTAATATTCCCACCAGATAGACAATTTGAACATGAATTCTATTGTTAAAAATTACCTTTTCTAAAAAAATTTTACATTCTTCATATATTTGTATCCTATAAAAACCATGAAATTTTTGGAGGCTACCGGTTTGCATTATCAGAAGAAGAATACAGAATAGAGATCTGTCATTAATGTGGCAGAAATAATGAATGCATTGTTTTCATTGTTATCTTACTTTCTATCATTATAATCGTGTACAAACTAATCACCTGATCAAATGTGGAAAACAAAAGGGTAATCACAATCTTTCAAAGAAAAATAATTATAATTTAGACATTATTTAATAATAAATTGCTTAAAAATTAATGAAAACATATAAATTTAATGAAAAATAAGAAGTATTATTATTGCAAAACACATTCATCAACATTTCTCTAAAAGTTTTTATTGTCAGTATTAATTATTTATGTAAGATAACTATAAAATTTGCTGAAGTTAAATGCATTTTTATTAGCCAAGTTTCATGCACTAAATGAATTAATTATTGCTGAGAAATGTATTCTATGTAAAAAAAATTAGAATTATTTTATTTTAAATTATTTTATGTTTTTTTTTTCTAATTAAAATATGTATAAAATAGAATTTTCATTTCTAAAATTAAAAGATCCGGATACGATATTAAAATGTTTTTGAGCCATTACTGAATCTGGACAGCAATACTGAAACTTTTTCTTTTGTTTTCAATAAGTAACAGATGCTAGTAAGTATAGGCAATAGGAATTTTGTGTTAACAGTTAATAGATTTCAATTAAATTCATTGATGTTACTTATCATGACTAATCTCCAGAATGAGACTAGTAGTGAGATAAAATGGCAATATTGGTTTTAGTATTGGAAACTGCTAAATCTTTGAATATTAATTCTAATATAAAATTGGTCCAGAACTGTGCTGTTTCTTTCTATAATAATCGTGTAATAACTTCTACTACATTGTTCTACAAGTTTCCATCAACACCATTGACAAACATTATTATTCAAGTTATTAAGAAAAGTAGAATAAAACTAGTAAATTTAATTGCTTTGGCAGTGCATCTGTTATTATTAAGGCATAGTCCATATCGATTCAGGCAGGGGGGGGGTAGACAACTATATTTTTTTGTTTTGTTCAAAAAAATTCCTGGCCCAAGATACAGGGTGCCAAAGATGGTACCTCGGGCATCATTTCTCACTCACGATTTTCGGAAAATTTTCGAAACGCTCTATCTCTAGAACAGTTCAAGATATTTTGTTGCAATTTTTTTTATTTGAAAGATAATATTTTTCTAATTAAAATGATATACTTCGTTTGAAAATATGTGTTCAAGTACTCTTGCTATAGCCTTCTGAATTTTTTTTTTTTTTTTTTTTTTAAAATCAAAAATAATTTTTTTTTTTTTTTGAACAATACCGTAGAGTACTATATTTCCTGAAAAGGAGACCTTCCACTTTTGAGTTTAAAATTTTTTATAAACAATTGAAAATTTTTTTCATACATTAAACCAGTTTCCGTTACCACATACTCACATATTGGCCTCATGAAATAAAAATCTAATGTTATTTGACATAGCATTTTAATTCTAATTAAATAGTGGCTAATTTCTTTATTGCAGTTTTTTTTTTTCCAAATAATTCTAGAATGTAATAGAACCTTCTAGAACAATCTGAAACCATCCAGATAATTGTGTGTGTTTGGCCTAGCATATAAAAGGGAGGGCACGTAATTCACAGTTCAGTTGTCAACAGGCAAACAAAGAGAGCTGTACACCAAATTCCACACTTGTGGTTCAACAGTGCTTGTCAGCTTTCGTGAGGATTCTGCCGATTGTGTTGTATTGTGTTTTGTGGAAAGGACTGAGTTTGAAATGTCTTCTGACTGGAGTCACAAGTGGGTGAAGTGTGCTGACTATTTGCATATCCATAATAGAGTGATATGTAAGACTAGCAAAAAAACAGACTTCCTTCAGGTTGGGAATAAGAGAGTGTTCATTTCAAGACACTGTTTCACTGAAGATGTTTCCAGTGATGACTTTCTGTGTTCTAAATGCTTTGACAGAATTTAAAAAATGACACTATGAGAGACTTCTTCTAGTTCATTTAGTGTGGATGATGAAGATTTTGTACCGACAGAAGAAGAATTAGATTCCCTAAATCAGTCAGCTGTAGAGATTAGTGTTAGTCCTGTTAGGAAACCATGGTCAGTGAAGGCAAGTTGTAAGCTGTGTACATTAAGAAAGCACAGAGAAATTACTGAAGCTGTTGGTGAGTACAGCAAAAGAAAACTGACCGAACTCTTCAACGTAGAAATTCCATCTTCAGAAGAAAATGAACCTAAAGAAGCTTGTACAACTTGTTGGGAATTTATATCAAACATCAATTCAGCTGTTGAATCGTGTGAATTATACAATGAAAAGGTGCAAGTTCTAACAATTATGAATTGTTAGTCCCTTTCAAAGGTTCTAATCTTGCACCATATTCCATCTGCAACAAAATACATGGTGGACAAAACAAGGAATGTGAGGTCTGCAAAAGGATTGTTTGGAAAACACGATCTATATTGTGGTCATCCTGTAACTGTAGCTCTTGCTCAAATTGCACAGTCATTTTATCTGGAAGATAAATGGGACTGTTCTCGCCAGAGCGCCAACTAAAAAGACACTATGTCTATAACAGAGAAAAAGTGGTGAAAGTGAAAAGATACATGACCCGTAGTATAAAAGAAACTTTCACCATATATAAGAAGGAACATCCTGTATTCCACATTGGAAGATCAAAATTTTATTCACTACGACATAAGTGGGTGGTTGCACATCCACCTAGAGATGTCTGTATATGTGTGTATTGTGCCAATTTTGAACCTTGCCTGGTGATTTTGAAGAATTTACTTGAAGGCGTGAGACATCACACCTTGGTTGAACGTGTGAAGTCGTTAGTAGCCTGTGATGTAGAGTGAGAGACCTGTTTGTTTCAGGAATGAGGTGACTGTCCTGGAAAGGGAGGACTTGCCTTACAGACACTTGGTCTGGAAAACATAGCAGATAGCTCTTCTGAAGTTACATATGCAACATGGGAGGACAATAAACTTATTAAGCCATTGATACCTTCATTGACAAACTTGGGAAATGGACAGTGAAAGCAGTAACACACCAACATCTGAAGAAATTGCAACAACAACACATTGCAGAAGTGAAGGGACGTGTAGAGGCTGAACATCTATGTTTAGTGCTTCACTGTGTTTTGCCACAAGAAGTACAAGGGTATCAGTGGAGTAATGACCAAGTTTCAATTTTTACAGGAGTCATATATTTTCAAAACAAGACCCCAAGTGTTGCACTTATAAGTGATGACAGAGGACATGGCTAAGCACATTCATTGTTGGCAATATGCAAAATTCAACAACAGATGCAATCATAGATAGAAAAGATCATCATTATTTCTGATGGTGCCCCTAGTCACTTCAAAAATCCTTATCAGCTATTTGAAGCGACTAAGTCACTTATGCCAACGGAGTGGGTATTCAGCGCTACTGGTCATGGGAAGGGGCCTTGCAATGGTGTAGGAGGCCTGCTGAAGCACCACGCTATAAAACATAATCTTTCCAGCCCAAGTACAGCTGCAATTAAGAATGCCGAAGATTTTACAAGAGTGGTGAAATCATACACATCAACAGTCCTCATCCTGTTGACTAAAGAGGGAGTTGAAGAATTCCGCCAGCAGAAAAACAAGAATGGTCAGAACCAACTGCCCCTGTGAAAGGAATTCAGAAGACACATGTGTGGACGATGATCACAATGATGGGCGAACCTACATTGCATAGACTTTAAAGAGCAAGAAAGTGGAAATTTCATTTGAACAACCAAGATCTCAGAAACAGCAGGAGAATATTCAGATTCACAACTTACAAAGAGGGATGTTTGTGGCATGTGTGTATGACTGCGACTGGTGGATTGCAGAGATTATAGATATCAATTGTGAGTTAAATGAAATCGTCATGAACTTTATGCTACCACATGGACCGGCTGCTGGATATAGATTTCCATCTGCAAGACAGCAACACCACTATCAGTGCTCACTTCCAATTGGCAATGTTTTAAAGATTGTGGATGCCCCAGTTCCTATTGGTTCAACAAGAAGGCATCACTCAATATCAAAGGAAGATAATGATACAGTTGAACAAATTTTTAGTTCACTGAATTGCTAATTTCAGTTCTAAGCAGAGTGCACAGAAGTGGTATACCATGAAACCTATTACAGTTGGACCTCGATATAAGGTCACCCCTCATATAAGGTCACTTTTTTAAAGTCTCGGCGGATTGAATATGAATTCTATGATATGCATTATCAGATATATGGTCAGGTCTTAAATACTGTCATCGCATATAAGGTCACTTTTTTGTCTGTGATTTCAGAAATTTTCACGTGTTTGTGTTAGATGCAATTTTTTATATTCATAAAAGTTGGAGCTTAGTGTCAAACACATGCATTTCAAATTGCTTTCGATTTTCTACAAATAGTGTGGATGAAATAACAGATGAAGATTATGAAGACGATATTCCTTTAGCTGTGTTAATACAAGATCTCAGAAATATTTCTGTGCTGTAGAAGGGGAAAGTGAATACGTGAGAATTGATGATGAAATTGCTACCACTTCTCAAGCTTCGATTTCCGAAATTGTTTCCAAGTTTTAGATTCCAATGCAGTAGAAAGTGAGGATAACGACAGAGATATTGAAAGTGAAGCGGTGACACAAGCAGAAGTGCTCAGAGCATTAAATGTCGTAAGACATTTTTTTCAGCCATGAGGGAGCTGAAGAACATTTTCAGAAACTACAAAACTTAGAAAACATTGTACAACATTGTACAAAAGATGAAACCAAAATCGCAACTGTCCTGTATTATGGATTATTTTAAGTAAGGTCAATTGTACATCAGTATTTTGCTTGAGCATACTTGTACTATTTGTATGTAGTACTTTATTCCGAATTAAAATTTTTAAAAAATAATTTCTTTCTGATTCCATTAATTTTAATTGGTTCAACTAAATTAAAAAATTATAACCCAATAAACTGATATTTTTGTACATATTAAATTTTACAAAGAATTGTACTATATTTATATAATGCTTATTTATTGACAAATGCGTATGAATCGGTTTTAAGGTCAGCCCTCTTATAAGGTCACTTTTGCGAGTTCCCAAGGGTTGACCTTATATCGAGGTCCGACTGTATATGTTTATAAGTTTTGAAAGCTGTGTCTGTTACTTATTTTTATTAAGAATTAAAATGCTATGTCAAATAACATTAGATTTTTATTTCATGAGGCCAATATGTGAGTATGTGGTAATGGAAACTGGTTTAATGTATGACAAAAATTTCCATTGTTTATGAAAAATTTTAAACTCAAAGGTAGAAGGTCTCCTTTTCAGGAAATGTAGTACCCTATGGTACTGATCAACAGTAAAAAAAAATTAAAATTTTTGGGATTGGCATTTTTCAAAAAAAAATTATTTTTGATTTTTCAAAAAAAAAAAAAAATCCAGAAGGCTACAGCAAGAGAACACATATTTTCAAACGAAGTATATCATTTTAATTAGATAAATATTATCTTTCAAATAAAAAAACTGCAACAAAATATCTTGAACCGTTCTAGAGATAGAGCGTTTCGAAAATTTGTTGAAAATCGTGAGTGAGAAATGATGCCCGAGGTGCCATCTTTGGCGCCCTGTATCTTGGGCCAGGAATTTTTTTGAACAAAACAAAAAAATACAGGTGTCTACTTTTTCCTGAATTTTAACATATGTTAAATTCAAAAAAATCTGAGACTATGAAGGTAAGATTTTTTCTTTGCCTGTCTGAATCTATATGGACTATGTCGTAAATATATTTTGCATTATACGAGTTTACTAATAATTCAAAATAATTACTGAATTGCATTTGTTAAATCAGATTTACTGATTCTTATGATTCAGTATATTATGATTTATTACTTATAATGTTATACTTATAAATAAAATATAAAATAAAAATAATTTTTTTAAAGCATACAATTTCTGAATTCAGAGAAGTGTTAAGCAAATTAACAGTTTCAGATGTTTTTAATAAATCTTAAGAAAAACATACTTACATATGAAATGATTTCTGTAGTTTGTTGTTCAGTATAATCAAATCAAGGCCTAACTTTCTATTTAAATTTTTGTAGATAATTAGTAATTAGCTTTGAACTAAATGAAAAGTGAGAATTATTAAAAAAATCTCATGGTTGCATAGCAAAAAGTTAACTCTTGTCATGGAACAAAGATCATTAGATCTGATGAATGTAAATTTATTATTCCATTAAGTGAATCATTAGTTACTTCAAAAGGAAGACAAAGTTCAAATATTAAACAAACAATTTCCACATGTTATCAGTATCCTAGCACTTTAACTGTTGACCAATGTTAGAAACAAACTATAAATGATATACATTACTGTTATTGTTAATATCTACTTTGCATTTTTAGCAACAATGTTTCAAAACTTTAACAATGAACAAATACTATATTGAATTATTTCTGATCTTTTTAATTATTAAATAAAATTTATAGCAATAAATTTGCATATATCTGGAATTTCTGTTTTGTATTACTCTAATTCTTTTTCTTTCTTTTTTTTTTTTTTTTTTTAATTAATAAATTCTTCTTGAGTATAGCTTGATTTTGTCTTTTTGTAATATCCTGTTTGCAAGAATGTTAAACCACAAATTAAGAAGATTGTATTTACAAAAAAAAAAAAAAAAAAATGAAGTAGAATTTAATTAATGGGGGAAAAAAAATAAATAAATCAGACAGAAACAAATTTAATTTGGTAAATTCAATTGATTACTAAATTTGATTTTAAAATTAAGAGTAACAGAAAAATATAAATAATGTTTGTTTTTTGTTAACCATGATGATTGTTGTTCACAATTTGTATTTTTTTTAAAAATGTAAATTAAATATCAACTACAACAATAAGAATGATAAGCTTTTTTTATATTTGAATTTGTCTTCTGAAAAAGTAATACAAACCTTATTAAAACTTGTTGAAGGTATAATAAGTTTACATTCATTTAGTATTCTGATTTTATTTTTCATTTCATGGTACAAGTAAATTTAAATAAATAGTAAAAAAATGTTACTTAAGATAATTTTTTTTTTTTCATTTATTTATTTTTTTTTATTATTATTTGCTAATACGAGAGAATGTGCAGAAATTTAGTATTTTGGTATGAACTTAAAAGAGATTTGTTGATAAAAGTTAGAAAAAAAGAAAAACCCTAATCTAATGAATCTTCCTCATAAATAATGAATTTTGCCTTGTGAGCAGTTATGTGAATAAATAACTTTTTTTTTTTTAAGTACCACATTGTTATTGAGAGATTTGGTTATACGTTTTATTAGACAATAAATTTCCCTAATTTGACTGGAGATATCAAGATAAGTGTTAGTTCTTTTTAACACTACTGTTGAAGCTGAGGAAATATTTGCTAACCACAGTTAGTTACAAAGGCATAAAATATGGAATTTCATCTTTATTGAAAATTAAAAAAATATACAACTGAAGGCAATTCTTGATAAGTGTATAAGGTTAATATTTTATATTGATTTATACCATTTTTAAAGTACTACATTCCGATACAGTAAACTTTTCAGTTGTTGGCTTTCTTTTAATCTTTCAAAAATACTATGAATTGCAGACATCAACATATCTTTTTTTAGCCATTATAATTTGAGAATACTTTAGTGACTCTGTTTGAAATTCTTTAATGGAAGGAAAAAAAAAAAAAGCAAACTATAATTCACACTATAATTAAGTAGAGATCTTGGAGTTCTTTTACATAGCTATGTGCCAAAGATAAAGAAGATAAAAACCTTATGTTATTATTAGTCAACTTATGGAGTTATTTATTTTAATTCAGATGAAAATGCATCTGAAATTGAATGACATTTTAATTAATTAGTGCACTTTTCTATCATTACAGCCTGGATCACAGACTCCTGTTCGAACCATTGCACCACAACAGATGACAGTTACCCTTCCTAGTAATCAGCAAGTGAAAGTCCAGCAGGTGAGGGTTTGTACATTTTTATTATTCTTTTGAAGTAGTTTTTAGCTTTTACATTATTATTACATTTTTATAAAGAAAATTGTTGCATAAATATTAAAATGAGATTGATGTTTGGAGGATTCTATCCACAGTTGTTATTAGCTTTGCAAATTGTTTTGTGGATATCCTGAAATAAATTAGTTGGAAGTTTTTGAAGCACCCTTTATATGGTATTTGTGCAGCTAGTGGTGCTATTAGATTCCACCTTATTAGTTCAAATAGTATAGGCTTGTTTATTCTATTTAATTTTTCAGATTATTTTTCTTTTTCTGCAAACATTTCCTCCTTTATGTCTTCACCATGCCTCATTGGCATCATTCAAAGTCTTTTTCTGTTTCTTTTTTGATGACGAGATTCATTGATAATTCCTGCTTCATTAATTAACTTGAGTACATTGCTCTTCCCATTTTTTGTCATTAACTGAGTCTAATTTAACTCTTTGACAATTTTTTTGAGGGTAGTAACTATTTACAGTCAATTTCTTCCTTTCATTTAATGTATGTAATAGTCATTGCTTCTGAAGACAACTATAATACACTCAATACTGCATATTCATTGATATAAAAAAAAAAAAAAAAAATTCAATAGATCTTTTTCATCATTTCTTTATAGACTTCTTGTTATTCTTCTGCTATAATGTTAAACAAATAAATTATGCCCGTATTTTGATAATGGACCACTTGAGGTTTACGCCCCTACCGATGTCACGTATGACGTGTTAAGCACATGCTGAAAGAACATTTGGGATAAACAAACATAAAGCTCATAGGGCGAGTATATAAGTTAGTGTGAATTACTCAAAAAATCATCGATTTTTGATATTTCAAGATGGACTGGTTCAGTACTGTGCAGTTCCTTATTGTAATAATTTTGTAAAAACACTTGGAATATTCTTCCACAAGGTTTCCGCAAATCAAAATGTGCGAAATAAAGATTCGGTGGGATATACGAAAATCTCTTATTTTGTAGTCTTGCGACTTTGTTCAAAACATATTTTTACCATTTAATTATTGCTTGATAATTCCAAAACAGGAAATTTTTGAAGAATAAATCTGTGCCAAGTGTTTTTTTCTTTCATTTTACTGAAGAAAATGAAGTCACCAAGACGTAAACTTATGGTTAGATAAGAAAGCAGTTTCATAATTTGCATATATTTGCAAAGATAATTTAAAACTCTGAAGAACACTATAATGTTCAGGTCTTGAGGATTGTTTTTTTTTTTTTTTTTTAATTCCATAGTATGTTATTTTTTCTAACGAAGGAATGTTTTATTGAATTACTGCTTTATTATTATAACAACTTCAGCAATTGAGTTTTTATTTTTAAGAATTCTATAAAAAATGACAGTTTAATTCAAACCTAAATTACAAAGCTAAATTTGTAATAACATTTAGATGTTTTTGTTTTTTTTTATTTCTATTGAAATATACAATTAAAATTAAAAATTTATTTGCAATTAAATTATCGAATTTTGTAGAAATATTTAGTATATTATTTTTACCCAATAGGTTCTGATTTTGATAGGTTGCCAAATTAATTAACTGCTTGATAATCAAAGTTATAAATATATATAAAAAAATATAATTTTCTAGATTCTTTTTTTTTTTTAGTTTTTTAGTTTTAGAAATTTAATTACAAAATCGACAAGTTACAAATTGTCGAGAATTAAGGAATACTATTAAAGAGAGAAATGGAAAACAATAACAAAAAATAATAAAAACAGAACAAATCACATACAATGTAATGATTATTTATGCAAAAAAATTTATATATAAAAAATAACAGTTAAGATATAAAAATTTAAACTTTACAAATCATTTCCTTGGAATGAAAGACAAAATTCGACAGAGTAAATAAAGAACGACGTCAAATTACTGTAGCGTCATACTGAATTGCAAAACAATGTAACGATCCATATCTTAAATAGCGCAGTTTAACTTATGAATACGAAATACTATGTTAATATTATGAAATTGCTGAACTTGTTTTATAGCCAAAGAATGCTGCCGTGGCTTGGAATCTGCTATCGGCATTTCTTCTTTTAAAATGTAGAAGTCTGACTGCTTCAGTTTTTTGTTTTTTTTTATTCTCTTGATAACATTAAGCCTTTACAAAAGCAAACGCATTGTCGATGCCATCCAGCGGAGTGACGACTTAGGTGGAGTGGGAATTTTTGAAAAAAACAAAAACAAAAAAAAACAAAACTGAAATATAGTATTTTCATGAATTGCTGTAGGATTCGGTGAGAAAAACAAGATTTTCAGAAATCAATACATGCAAATGAATGAGTGAAAAATAAAAAAAAAAAAACTTTTTATAGTTACCACATTTTAATCTTTTTAAAAGAAAGGCTATGTCTGTCTTTGAAACGTTCCAGCCAACCATTGCTGCTGCCGAAATCTTCAATGTTCAACTCCTTATCAATTTCCATGGCTTTTTCTTTCAGAATCACGGCAGAAATCGGCACATTTTACGATCTGGCATGTTTTAGCCATCGAACTAAAACCTCCTCAATTCTCGTCAAACTTCGATTTCCTCATTCTCTTTCTTTTGTCTTTGCAGTCAGCTTCTTCAATTACTTGTTTCGATGAAAGAATATCGTTTAATGTAGTCCTGGAAATATGGTGTTCTTTGGCAAAAGCTGCTTTCGAAACATTTGCTTTTTCAAAACGTGCAATTAAGTCTCTTTTTTTTCTTTAAAAGATAATGAGGTAAGTTTTTGTTTCTCTGGCATGTTAAAAACGTAATCGAACCACGAAATTGCAAGAGAAAAAATAGCCCTTATAGCGGGGCTTACTTGCTATGAAATGAAGTCACACTCAAGAGCAGTCAAGAAAAACGTCTACCACTCGACAGAGTCGCAGCGAGAAGTGTGCTTTGAATGATTAGCAGCGAGATTCCAAGAACCCAAATCCCCTGAAGGGGTAGGAAATTAATGAAGTGACAGGCGTAATTGAAAATTTCCCGTAAAGGCTTGGCTTTCTTACAGTGAAGGGGCGGGGCGGAAAAGAAAGATGCTTTTGGTCATTTTTGAGGGTTATCTGGAGTAGAATTAAATTTGGTGGCGGTAAAGGAGGGTTATTTTACATTATTGTGTATGAGACCTTGTCGGGACCAAAGGAAAACGACGACTTAAATGGAGTGACAACTTTTCCGGATGACGACTTAACGAGGTTTTACTGTATTGCAGTCATGTTCTTCAATAGACTGTAATCAACTCTATATCCGATATGAAAATTTTGGAAGGCTTACAATCGTTTCATCCAAATCAAATCGTTTAGTTCACCCTCTACATCTACTCTGATTAAAATGAAGCACATGGCTTTGTTTATCCCACAAGCCAAGCAGTAGTCTGGTGGGGTATTTTGTAACTAGGAAGCCCCGCTTATCCTCAAGTGGTCCATTGGATTGTCCTATCTTAAATAATCATGAATGGAGAGTGGGAGCAAAAGCCAGTGAATATTTCAAAATAACTTTATTCCATGAATAGCCATTAGATCCTTCACTCAGTAGTTTCATCAACTACATTTATAGTCCATAGTAGCTGTTGCTCATGGTTTCACAAACTGTCAATAATTTTATCAAGAATGGAACTACGCACACTTTTTAGACATTTAGGAATGGTTCAGCCTTGATTGCTTTGGTTATGCCATCAATTGTAAATCCCGTTAGTATATTATTTATTTCTCCCATCTTTAACTTATTCATGACACTTTTTCTATAGATTTGACTGTTTAATTCTCTTATGAATTTCTATCATAATATCATCTTTATACTGTGGACTCTCCTTTAACAGTTTGCATTGCCATTTAACTTGAATAATTTCTTTATTGATATATATGATTTTAGATTACTCTATTCCAAAACTTCTTGTTGCCATTTCCATTTGTCTCTAAGGAAACTTAGATCTTCATGGGTGGTGTATATTGTCATATCTCTCCAGAAATAAGAAGTTGCCTCCAAAATTGTATCCTCTAATCCAATTATTAGTGCAGCTTATCAGTTTTAGTTGTGAATGTAATATAATTGGTGTTGTTCCTAGCTATTCTATAGTTTTTGTATATGACAAATTTATAGGCATATCATTTTATGGGAGGCTCTGTTGTTCAGTGAGTTTTGAGTATATATATATATACACACACATCCCTATTAGCATAAAAATGTGGGTCCAGTAGCCAGGTAGTTTAGGTATTGGACTACAGACTGGAAGAGCCAGGTTCAATTCCCAATGATAGTTGGGAATTTTTTCATGGTTGTTTCTAGGGTTCACCCAGCCTTAACGAGTCCCGTTAGTCGAGTATTGTTGGAGCCTAAACATCCCATGCATCAAAGAGCCTGTGTGGCTTATTGTGGAACACTTTACCTTTATAAGCATAAAACTCAGATGAGACTGATACTGTGCCTTTGCCAACTGAATAAGACATAAGGATTCTACTTTCTCCTCCATTCTTTCTTATCAATTATTTAGACATTGTCATTAGTTGATTTTTGATCTCTGGGATGGACATCATGATATATATACCTGAAAGTTGTATTCATTTTTCTCCTTGTGAAATAAACATCAACTATCTAGGATTGAAAGTGGATTCAAAAACTAATATTAATAGCCAATTCATCTTCCCAATAATAGCTTCTCTTGGAAATGTACTATCTAGTTCTTAATACAGTGATTCTATATTGCCTTTCTGTAAATAATTGTTTCTTCTTCAATTCTTGTGATTTTCATAGCAGTCCTATATGAAACCTTTACTTTGGGGAAATCTTGGACTTGAAATTATTTCTGAACTATTTAAAACCAGATGGGAACAGAGTGTTCCTCTATGTATTCTAAAATGTTACATTATTACATAAACTAATTTTGATGTCTGATAATAAGCAAAGATTAACTTTAGATCTTATGCTTTATTTAAAGTGTCAGAGCTTCTTCTACTGATAATAATCTGTGACCAACAAAAAAGTTTAAAGTTCAGATACATAATTAATGGCAATCTTTTGCAAGGAATATTTGGGAAATTCAGAGTGTGGTACTTATTCTTGACAATTGCTGGATTTTTGGACACTGCTTAAAAATGTGCCTCATCAATTACTCACCAATCTTCTTAAAAGGAAATCTCAAGCAAGAAGTGACCACTTTTTACAGGTGTTATCGCAGCTAGCCTAACAATAGACATTTTCACTGTCATAAGTGAAACATGCTTTTATCCATCTCTCGATACTTGTGAATGATAAATGCGCATGGCCACATACGCTCATTGGCTAAATGGGATCTGATTTGCCATAAGCTGAATGCTTAACCTTCCATGATAAAAATAAAGCAGAATGATAATCTTTGTTTTGGAAAAAAAATGCAGCAGAAGCATAATATGCAATGTATAAAGTTTTTATGCTGCGACACCCCTCCATACTTTTTACACTGTTCAGTTTATTATTCATATTTGTTGTCTGTGTCGACCATTTTGCTTACTGCTATTTAATAGAGATTAGTGAAATTTGTTGTTTAGCTCGCTAGGATGGCACTGTGAATGATGGTTCATTGTATGGATAGTCTTATGTTTGCAATCAGGATTAAAGCAGGTTTCCCTTACGACATTGAAATACCGAATGATTTCAATTCCAAGATTCTGGGATGCAACAAGCAAAATGGGAGATATGGAATTCAAATAACTTGATACTGAAAGGAACAGGTGGCAGAATATGAATATCAAGGGAGATTAAGGTGAAGAAATTTAATAATGTGAAATGAATGTTTCTTCTGCTATTTTTCTTAAATAAAGATGTTTATTTTTGCTTTGTTTTCAATCATGGAAATTAAAATATTTTCTAAGGCGGAAAGTTGCCATTTAGGCTGCCATTTTTAAAGTTTGCATATCAGCAGCCTCTTATTACTAGTAATCCTATTTAAAGATAGTTTGATTTTGAGGAGGATTTTTTGCAGAGGACAGTCCTGTGCATTCCAAAATTCATGAACCTATCCTTGATATTCCTGTATGAACTTGTTGCCCTTCATGCAGTATTTGTTATCTTGTCATTGATTCTAGACCTCTTTGTTAGGATATCTTCAGCCTCTACAATATTTGAACAGTAATTTCTTATTCTCCTAAAATAGGGATATTTCAGCTCTGTTCAGTAAACCTTTGCAATTCAAAGTTTGAGCTATGAGATACGAGGGTGGATTGAAAAGTAACGCGCAATAATTTTTTTCTGCCTTGGTATTGCAGCTAGAATGATGAAATTTCACCAAGATATAGTTTGAAATTTTCACTACAGATGCCAATTTGTTTTCATGTGCAGCTCTACCAGTAGAATCGTGAACTATGCAACAGTGATGGCACGCATGTTACTGCCATCAACTTGTGAAGAGCAGCGAAGTGTAGTGCGATTTTTGTGGGCCAAAGGGCATAAACCGAGTGAAATTCACAGGGATATGCGTGGCGTTTATGGGGACGATTGTATGGGCCATAGCAATGTCTCCAGGTGGTGTCAATTCTTTAAAGAGAGCCGTGTGAACCTTTGTGATTTGCCACGTTCCAGAAGGCCAGTAACAGCTGCAACTCCACAAAATGTCAGAGCCATTGATTCGGCAATTTTGAACGACCGGCGTGTGGAACTGCGAACCTTATCAGCAGTTCAACATTTCCTACAGTACGGTGTACGATATTGTTCATGACTTATTGAAATTTCGTAAAGTTAGTGCTCGCTGGATGCCTAAGAACCTGACAGACGACCACAAGGGCCAGCGAATGATGACAAGCTTGGATCACTTAATGCGTTACACCGCAGAAGGGCATGACTTTCTGGAAGGAATCGTCACTGGTGATGAGTCGTGGGTGCACCACTACATGCCCGAAACAAAGCAGGCCTCTAAGGAGTGGAAATATGCTGCTTCCCCCAGTAAAGAAAAAAATTCAAAGTGACTCAATCTGCTAAGAAAGTGCTTCTGACAGTGTTCTGGGATATCCATGGTGTTTTATTGGTGGACTTTGCTGAACGTGGGACCACTGTGAATGCTGCAGCCTACACTAAAACTTTGGTAAAGTTGCGTTGTGCCCTTCGTGACAAACGCCATAACATTAATGCTGATGATGTCGAAACTTCTTCATGACAATGCTGGCCCCCATGTTGCAGCTTCAGTTCATGAGAAAATCAACAAATTTGGTTGGGAGATGCTCAAACATCCACCATACAGTCCAGACCTTGCACCATCGGACTTTAATCTGTTTGGTCCCATGAAGAAATTCCTCGCCGGCCAATGCTTTGCGACAGATGCAGAAGTGAAATCAGCAGTTCGCAAATGGCTATACTCCAACCGAACAGACTTCAATGAACAGGGTATATTGAAACTGGTATCATGATGGGAGAAATGTGTTGAGAAAGTTGGCGACTATGTAGAAAAGTAGCTAAAAGATGTAAGTTCATTTCTGATTTTTGGTTTTTTTTTTTTACTATTAAACTTTTTTGACAAAAAATGATTGTGCTTTACTTTTCGATCCACCCTCGTAGAATCACTTTATTGTACCAAATTTATCTATACAACTCTTGGAATTGTTGCATTAAAATTAGCTTCTGGAATTCATTAGTTACTGATATTCTTCTTGTTACTGCTTGTACATATGCCTCACTATTTTATCTATGTCATCATTGTCTTTCTTTTGTTCGAATTAAAAGGCTTTTCAAAACAATATTTACTGATCTTAACTTCAGCAATTGTTTCCTGGAATGTAAAAGTGTTGTACAGCTACCTGACTAATCAACGATGTTGTTTTGTGAGTGTGCTTTCATCTGAATGTCCATATTTAAAATGGTTACTTGTTGATTTGATAGTCAGTTTCAAAATTGGCTGTTAAAACTGGAGTAAATTTTGAACCTTTCAAGCAACAATACAAATAATTTTTCTTTTCTTTTTTCTTTTTCCTAGGTAAATTCAGTTCTTTTATTCAGGAGATGTCTTTGATACATATGCAAATCATATAACAATGCCATTTTGCTACTTTTGTTTTAATTCAGTATCAATACTCAAATGACAATGCGTCAACTTTATCATTTTAAGAGTAATTAAAGATGCCCAATTTTTGGTTGATGAGATAGATCATCTTTGATATCCAAATGGCTCTTCATTATCTAATCCTTAAAAATTAATGTGTTCTTAGATATAAATATTCTGCAGACATGTCTTAGATGCTAATAAATTCTTCTACTAAAACATTCTTTGAATGGTTCATCAGAGACACATGATCCTTGTTTTTATTCTTTTGGGCATGGTGGATCTGTTGTGTAACTCAGAAACATGCATTTAATATTGCATTTTAAAAGTTTATTTGTGATACCAACATTCTATAATTATTATAAAACATACCCAAATATATTCACTTCTCTGAATTTGGTATTGCAGAAGAAGTTGAGTAGACCTCTGACTTCATTATGAAAGCCTAGATCTCAGAAACACTATTCAGTAACTTGAATTGTTACTCTGTTTCATGAAGAACTTATAGAAATCACCAGATATGTGATAGTTGTAATTCAAAGCTCATAACAGAGCTGGAATAATCCATGAATTTATGGAATCTTGAATGTTTTGTTTGCATATTTATCAATCATTCATTGACATTTGTCAATGTCAGTATAGTTCTATTTATTTTCATTGCATAATTAAATTTTGAGTTTGCTTTCTGCCAATCACAGGACGGGAAAGGAGTCAGAAGATGGAAGGATATGATATGTCATTAAATAACTTATCTGCAAAAAGAAAATGAAACAGAATATAGTTTCTTTGAATTACAGCACAATTTAACCCTGACAGTGCATCTACAGATGAAGGAAAAAGTTTGTATCAGTTTTTAATTGCTGCTATTACTCTGTAGCATACCTGTTCTCTCAATATTAAAGCATACATTGAAATGATCCATGAGTTTTTATGAGCTCTGAATTTCAAGTGTAATTCAGTTACAATTTTTAGTGTTGCTATGATTTACATATTTTGTCATATCGATTACTTTTACCTTACAGTCCACAGAAATCCACAGTCAGTTCACTCTTGATTACTTTCATTTCTCCTTCCTCTCCACAGATCTTAAGAAGCAATACTGGGTCATATGGTTAGAAAAATAATAGAATTTAAGATCGCTTTGCGAAGGAGGTCTTCTTTATGTTTTGTTTTTATCAGACTTTGTCATTTCCTGTCTTATTCAAAACCTAAATAAATGATCTTAAAAATTTTGTTTAGATCTCAAAACCATTTTGTTTGTCTCTCTTCCTCTTTAACTCCCAAGAACATTTTCTATGTGAAATAAAGAAATAAATTGTCCATTTTTTTTTTTTTTTTTTTTTTTTAAGGACATCAGTTCACTGCATCTGCACTGATGTCCTTAAATTAAGGGATCTTGCAAAATGAACTGTTCTGGTTGTCCAGTCGGGACCAAACTTGGTAGGCAGGTGCAGAACCATCCCCAATACCATCCCCACACAAAAAATGAAAATGGTAGAAACCGTTCTGTCTGAATAAAAATGCCATCTGTGTAGTGGCAGTGCGAGTCACGACACAGAACGAATTGTATGGTAATTGTTTGATCACTGATTGTGCAGTAAGTATATCAATTGTTAGCCATGGCCCATCGTGTCCATTTGGACTTGCAAACGAGAGGCAGAGTCATAGGACGTCTTGAGGCAGACCAGTCACAAGTGGAAGTGTCTCGTGCACTGAACATGTCAACCAGCATCATCTCTCGCTTATGGAGATGTTTCCAGCAGGATGGAAATATTGCCCGGCGCTGTAGCAGAGGACACCTATATGTCACCACACCCTGAGAAGACCGCTATCTGTCGCTGACGACCAGATGGCACCCCCGAAGCACGACACTCCACCTTGCCAGGGAGCTGGCAGCAGTAACACAGACCACTGTACCCAGACACACAGTGTATAGGCGACTCCATGCAGTTGGTGTGTATGCCAGAAGACCCATGAAGTGCATCCCCTTAAGCCAAGCTCACCAGAGGGATGTTTGTTGTGGTGCACTGAACATGCACCATGGACACTGGCACAATGGAGCCATGTCATGTTATCTGACGAGTCCCAGTACAGTCTAGACTTGGATTCATAATGGATCCGCAAGCAACCAGGCCCAATCTTGCCAGCTTTGTCAAACACGACCGGTACGGGGGTGGCAGTGTGATGGTTGGGCAGGCATTATGCTGGGCTCTCGTACACTACTGCACATCTTTGACAGAGGATCCGTAACTGCCCCAGTTGTACCGGTACAACGTCCTTCACCAACATGTGCGACTCTTTATGGGTGCTGCTGGTCCAGAGTTTCTGTTCATGGAACAGAACACCCTTCCACACCCTTCGCTTGTCTGGAGGACGAGTATCTCCAACATAAGGATATCCATCATTTGGAGTGGCCTGCATGTTCCCCGGACCTGAATCCAATCGAACAAGCATTGGATGCTCTCGGAGACATGTTGCTGGACACATTTGACCACCACGAATGCTACCTGAGCTGAGGACAGCATTGGTTAAAGAATAAGATGCAATCCCCAAAAGTTTGCTTGATACTGTGGTGTATAGTATGTTGCATTGCTTGCGTAGCTGTACGAGAGGACCATACAGCCTACTGAACTCTCTTTATGCCTTCCACAAACACCCGGATAGTAGTCAGGTGCTTCTATTGCAATGGCGTTTCGGATATTTTTATTTCTTGTGTTAGAGGCAGTACTGCCACCTTTACTTATTACCTGTGTGGGGATGGTAATAGGAAGACTTTCTGCCCCCCCCCCCCAGTTTGGTTCCAACCAGACAACGAGAACAGTTCGTTTTGCAAGAACCCTTAATTTAAGGACATCAGTGTATATTGTCTTATTGGAGCAATAAAATGTTACTCTACAACATCTTGTTAATTCCTTAGAATGTCTTGAAGCAGCTAGGTTTGACTTAAGTATCATCTCAGTATCTTTAACAATGATGCCATGGTATTTGTGTAGCTTTTTCAGTGTTAAAATCATGTGTGGGTGCTTTGTCTTTACACTGGAGACTGATTTCGGATGTTTTCTTCACTCGCATTGTCCTGCTTGTTTTGAAGATCTTATTATTGAATGGAAAAATAAGTTTTGCTGAATTGATAATTCAATTAAAGGTGTAATTCTACATTATTGACAGTTATCATCTTGTGCACTTTTGTTTATTTTATAGCAGTTGGTTCACCATTAACAGAGAAGGTTAAGTCCTTAATATATTTGTTGTACATTTTGTTTACCAGGGTTTTTCAGTTAGTTTTTCTTGTAATGAAAAGAGAAGAAAAAAAATAAAGAAATGCAAAGTCTTCATATTATATTTTATAAAAATTTCTGATTCTAGATCTTTTTCTCATCATTGGGACCATTGGGGTAGCCATTTTGGAATATACCTTTCTTCAACCGAGGTTATCCACTTGAGCAAATGATCTGGAATTCATAAGGGGGCATATATGCAGAAGAGAATTAAACTAGACATTCGAAACCTAAGAAATCAGGCTTTGGCAAATTGAAGTGAAAGATTTCTTTATTTCTTATTAAAATGCAGTTGAAGCCAATTCCTAGTTTTAATTTTGGTGATGATTTGTTTGAGTGAAAGTGAATGTTGTATTTATAAGGAATAATCCAAGTGATGTTGTGCTTGGTAAGTAAGTTCATCATGGTTAGGCATGCTAATGTAAGAATTCTCCGATTAAACCAAATGAGGATCACCCAGAAGTTGGTAGTGTAATATAATGAGTCATTCAGAGATCATAAACATATACTGAGGAAGCTCTGATAATTGTGTTGGCTTATACTGATTAAATTAAAAGAGGTGCCATACATTTGGACATGTGTGGACATGTGCCATACATTTGGACATCATTATATTATGATGTATCAACACATGGTTGATGATGCTGGCATGCTTATTTGTGTGAGAGCTTGCATACATCCTGGGAAGGATATAGGCCAAATCATCATATTCTTGGATTGTTATACCCAACAGCTCCAATATTAAATTTGGCCCAAAGGACTCAGTTTTAATTGTTTATATTTTATTATCTGTATTTATTATATCTATGACTATTAAATCTCTATGTATATTTATAATTATTAAAGAGGATGAGTCAAATGAAAACAAGATTTTTTTTTTTTTTTACCATCTATATTTATTTGATTTCTTCAAGTATTCACATCTACTTTTGGATTCTGAACTCCTGCTAAATACCTAATTTTTATTCCTAGTGATAAAGGACTTTAGAATGCTTTTAGCATCATTCTTTGAAATATTTTCTATTTAAAATTAAGTCTTTGCCAGATCAGTTTTTGGTTTTCCAACACCATGAAAGTTAGAAGCCCATATTATACAATTTATACTGAAGCAGTTTCCTATTGAACTTTTGATAGTTGCTATAGTGTTTTGAGTTTGCTCAATGCAAGGATTTTTGTCTAGAGATGTTTGTCCTTTATGTTGTTACTAGACACTATGAATAATCCAGTAATTTCTGCAGATGGGATTCCCCTCTGAGTTAAAATCTGGCTATCATTGGATTCATTGCTATCATCAACATCATATTTCCTTTGTCCGTGACATCACAAGCCTTTACTGTCCGTCTGTGCAAGACAGCTGACGTGTATTGTTCCAAGAGCAGTTACTCTTACTCTGACATTTTCACCAATGGTAGTGATAAATTTTGAGTTTTATACAATCAAAACCTTGTTTTCTTTTTACTCATCCTTTGTTTACATATTATTAGTTAGGTCATTAATAAATATTTTTACTTTCTTCCAGGCCGCCAATCATGCGACATCTGTGCCTACGAGCAGTTTAAGTTTGCAGGCAAGTCTTCAACAGCCTACTATGGCTACAGCTTCTGTAGTTACTACATCTTCCTCTGCAGCATCTGTATCAGCTTCCACTCAAAATGCTGCTGCTTCACAGGTAAAGACCATTCCATAAAAGTTTGGAATTATTTGCTTCAGATTTTTTTTTAAATTATTTATGTTTCTATTTTTTAGCATGAGCTGCGAGCTTAGTAGTGCAGCATTTAAATACTCATTGTCTTTCATTATCTTAGTATTTCTATTGTCTTTCACTATCTTTACTATTGTAGCAAATGAGACTTTTTTCCTAAAATAATCAAAAAACTTATTGCTTAAAACAACTCCTTTCTTCTAATGACAGAACACTAATTTCTGTATACTTTTAAAAAGTCTGTATCAAAGTCATTGATTTTTAGTCTAGATTTTTTTTTTTTTTTAATTGAGATTGTAATTTTAAGAGTTGAAAATAATGTTTTATCTAAGCATAGATTTCCAAAATTGATCAAATTTCAAGTTTTTGTCAAATCTAACTGTTCAGACCTTATTGACCACCAACATTAATTCTTATTGAAGTAAGAAGGTTTAACGTGCATTAAATGTAATATGAAAACGGAAAAAACAAGGGAATGCACAAATTCGTAAATTTGTTTGCTTTCACGCATTGAGCCATCATCGACAGCAATCTGGGACAGCTGTTTCATCCTTATTAGGACTCATCAGCCAGATTTAGCTTCGATGATCAAGCTCAGAACGCATGAATACCTATTGTTCCTTCTCCCGCTCTCAGAAGTGGGACCTGGCAGAAAGCAAACAACAATAGAAAAATCGCTGTAATGTTTTTTCCGTTTTCATATTACATTTAATGCACATTAAACCTTCTTACTTATTTATTTTTCGCCTTTGCGTTTGGCATATCCTTTTATTAAATGCCTTTTGTGCCCAGCGCTCAGCTGGCCAAGGTAACTTTCTATATTTGTTACAGTGATTTTTCTATTGTTGTTTGCTTTCTGCCGGGTCCCACTTCTGAGAGCGGGAGAAGGAACCATAGGTTTTCACGCGTTCTGAGCTTGATCATCGAAGCTAAATCTGGCTGATGAGTCCTAATAAGGACGAAACAGCTGTCCCAGATTGCTGTCGATGATGGCTTAATGTCTGAAAGCAAACAAATTTACGAATTTGAACATTAATTCTGTTAGCAATGTTTTGCAGTTAGTGTGTTACTTACGAAATTCAGTTTTACAAGTTTTCAGTTTTGAGTTCTTATTTAAGTACTTAAGTTTTAAACAATAGGAACTGTGGAAAGAAAGGTTTCTTGAAAAAGAGAAAGCATGAGATTTTTTTGTGCTCCTGAAAAATTTGGCATTTTGCAATCACTGTCTGATATAACAGTTCTTTTTGTCTTGATGAAATAAAAGTCAATTATGTTCAATTGCTTAGATTTTGTCTTTTGCACAGGCTTTTATGAGGCTTAACACAGTAGTGCATTCAAAAATTGCTCTGGAAAAGCTGACTATAACTAAACAACCAAGAAAAGACAGTATTTTTTCTTTTCTTAATCTACGTTTTGTAATCATCTGTGAATTTTTTTTTTTTTTCATTTTAAAAATGTGTATGGATTTATATTTTATAAATTGACAGTAAATTCAGCATGACATAAAAAAAAAGAAAAGAAAAGATAAAACAAACAAAAAACCCATAAATGCATTATTTTTAATATTTTAGAGGTAAAATGACTGATTGGAAACTAATTTGAAATCCATCTGAACCAAAGTTAAGCTTTGAAGATTCCTATCCTAAGCAATGCTTTTCCCAGTTCCCATGATTTTACATCTGTGGCAGTTTAAACTTTCTGTTTAATGTTGAAAGAACATCGTATATTAAGAAAATGACTATTATAATTTTGCTGTAGTTAATCAGCAAAGGAATCTCTTCAGATTTAACCTTGGACATAAATATCCCTCAAATCTCAACTGCTTTGCTTTTATAAAATTATAGACATAACTAACATTGCTGATTGGTAACACAGCTGTAGGCTATTCTTTCAATAGCCATATAGGACAAGAAAGAGCTTGGATGGCCAGTTCAAACATTGCTTGCCCTTTAATCAGCTCCGTTTTGCAGAGGTTTCGTTCATATACAAGGGGTGGCTGAAAAGTAATGCACTCTTGCTAATAACTTGCAAATGGAAAGAGTTATTTAAATGAAACAAAAAAGGCATGAAACTATATTTTATTGGCTATAAGAGCTTACATTTACTTTTCAACATAGTCACAATTTACAGCTATACATTTTTCCCAGTATTGAACCAGTTTTGTCATCCTGTCAATGAAGAATTCTGTTGGCCTTTTCTTGATCCATGATTCCTCACTGCGGCCTTCACTTCATCATCTGTGGTGAAATGAATATTCTTAAGATCCTTCATTAAATTAGGGAAGAAGTGAAAATCGCAGGGCGCCAAATCTGGTGAGTATGAAGGGTGTGGAATGGGTTCGAATTTCAACTTCACAAGAGCCTCGGCAGTTGAGCGCAATGTGTGTGGACGAGCATTATTGTGTTGCAGGATTATCAGCTCAGTGGATTTTCGAACATGACAAACACGTCTTCTCAAGTGTTTTAACGTCTCTATGTACTGCGCAGAATTTACTGCTGTCCCACCTTCCAGGTACTCTGTCACGTGCACATGTTTGACATCCCTGAATACTGTCAAGATAAGTTTTTTTGCAGAGGGTTGCATTCTGAATTTCTTGGATGGCGTAGAATTGAAGTGCCAGCATCCATGGTTTGCCTTTTTTTTCTTGGTTGTAATGACGCACTCAACTTTTGTCTCCCATCACAATATTGAAAAGGAAGTTATTTCCTTCTTCACGATAATGTTTCAGAAGTTGTTCACAATATTCTTTTCATTGTCGTTTGTTCTCTTCTGTGAGTTTGCGCGGTACCCACCATGAACAGATTTTATGGTAACTCAATTGCTCGATGATGTGTCCTGCTCTTTCTTTTAGTATGCCTAGCTGGTTGGCGATGCGTTGTTGCTTGATGCAATGGTCGCTTTGAATGAATTCTTCAACCTTCTTTCGATGCTTCTCATCAGTCACAGAAACTGGTTTACCGCGGCAACATTTATCCTTTATATTCGCTTTACCAGCTTCCGATGCATAAAATTTCATTGCCCACCTACTCAAAGTAATTCAATCAACAGTTTCATCACCGTAAATGGCTTGTAAACTATGATGAATGTTCCTAGAGTTCACTTTTTCGGCTGTTGAAAATTCAGTCACTCTATGTTGTTTTAAATGCGTTGACGTGGGAGGTACACTCGACTTCATGGCAATGGCTACTAACAAAGAAAGAGTGAACGAAATTCAATGAGACTCAACATGTTTGTTGGAGAGCGTAGCTACAAGATGGCAGTACATGCCACTCTGTACAATGTTTTGTTCTCCCATTACGTGCGACTGTGCATTAATTTTCAGCCGCCCCTCATATATATGAGCTCTTAAAAATTGAATCATTCAGTAATTTTTTTTTTTTTTACTTAAAATGTTAATATTGTTTATTATAAGATCAGCCAGTGTGGGTCAAAAGATCAATAATAGACTGATGAATAAATTTATCAGTTAACATTGACGTTTACCTGGGAACAAAAAGAAATAAAAAAAAAAAAAATATCTCTGCTGACAAAGATAAATGTCTGCCTTATACCAATATAAGAAAGACAAACATTGTAATTTCTTACATGTGGTCTCTTATCCTGTTTTGTTTTATTTATTTTTTTTCCCCTGCATGTATTTATTTATCACGTTTGTTTCTTTTTTTTTTCCTTTTCTTTTTCTTTTTTTTTTTTTTTTGATATTTAGATGTCACCAGATACTGCTAAAAAGAAATGCAAAAACTTTTTATCGACTTTACTGAGACTGGCAAGTGATCAACCAGAACAAGTAGCTACAAATGTAAAAAATCTCATCCAAGGTTTAATTGTGAGTATTTTTTACCTTTCAACTATTTTCACACTGTTGGATATATTTATAGAAGTTATATTTTGAATTAGTTTCAAATAATATTTAGTTGTAAATATTTTTGTTAATGACCTTATTAGTAGATATAAAACTAACTTTTGTTAATAGGCAAGATAAAGAAGTTTATCTCTCTACATATCTTAAATAATATACCTTAAATATAAAAAACATAAATGTACATTTAGGTACAATAAATTCAGTTTATTGGATTTTAAATTTATCGACTCAATTGCTGTTGTTGTTATTATTACATTACATTTTCTTTTTTAATTTTTATTTTTTTTATTTTCACTGATTTTTGCACTCTACTTAATTCTAGGATGGCAATGTTCAACCAGAAGATTTTACTAACCAGCTTCAGAAGGAATTAAATTCATCTCCCCAGCCATGTTTAGTACCTTTTTTAAAGGTTTGTTATTTTATTCATATTATTTTTTTATATATTCACCAATTCTGAATTATTTTATAAACATGAGTTACAGTCATCAGTTTTCTAATTATTAATGCAAACCATCATTTTTTAAGATAATTATAAAATGCTTTACTTTAACATTATTCACATCTGCATCTTACCTCTTCTCGACCTTCTCCCAAACTCGATGGTGTGACATGCGAAAGTTTAAAAATCCTTAATTTCTTCCACAAGTTTGTGAAAAATAAGCGTGGGGACCTTTCCACAACCCTCTCTTGTTCTCGGAACCTGTTTCAACATTTTGCTGGACTTTTGTCTCTGAAGGATTGGTCACGGAATGACCAGCAAGTAACTAGGTTGCTGGTATTCTTTCATATTTTGTCAGGGAAACCACGATAATGGAATGATAGATAAATTTTGTATTCATTCTGAATATGGCACGTTCAAATTCAGAATTAGTGATTCTGCCAAGATATCTTACTTAGTAAATGTCAAGAATTGTAAATTGTCAACAATTTTAGAGGAAAACTTATTGAATAGAATTGAGGAGATAAATATAGTATATGAACTCATGATAGGAATGATAAAACACAGATGACCTGATTTACTGGTGTCAAGGCGGACCTGAGAGAAATGAACATTGGGCAGGAGGAGATTATGAACAGGAATACTTTTCGAAAGAAGATCAAAGCTTTTGAGGACTTCCAGGATAAAACTAGGAAGAAGGGGTGTGTGCATTGGACAGAGGAGAGGAGGGAGCAACAGAGGGAAAGAATGAAGAGGTATTGGAGGGAGAGAAAGAAGAGAGAAAGGAAATCATGACAAGAGTTGTTTCACGTGGTACATAGTCGGCCAAAGTCGAAAGAAGAAGAAGAAGAACTCATGATAGTTAAAAATCCATGTTTTTATCAAAGTTACAGATAATCATAAATTGCAATTTAGAATGATCACTATCTATTTAAATATTATTTTTTTTGAAGAGAAACATTGAAGGAAATCAAGATTAACACAATTTTATTCATTGATACTTTCCTTACAGATCTATCTGTATGAGCTTTGCTCTCTTTGATTCTTGATAGTTTCATTTGAAACTATCTTTTATTTCTGCATAACTAATAACGGCCCATACCAAGTGCCATTTTTTTCAATCAGAAAAATTAATGATTCAAAAATTGTTAGTTGTTTAACAAGCCCACAGAAATGAGTCCCAACTACTGATTTTCCAATGATATTTTTGTTTATTTAATTATATTTCATTTAATAATAATGACAGTTATTATTATTATTATTATTATAAATTGGAAGTTTCATTTTTTTTTTTTGTTTTAATACTTGGAGTAATTAATTTTCTCCTATTTATTTGCTTTCAAATTTTGTAATGGATGTTAATTTTAAAAGAAATTGTAGGATCACATCCTGTTATTTTTCTTTTCATTTTATTTTCATTTCATTTATAACCTATATCAAATTTTGATTCCTTGTATTAACATTTTCAGGAAATTAAGTCTTGAAAGTCGGGTATTTGTGAAACTTCAGTAATCCAAGTCCCCTGACAGTCAAATTAGAATTAAATTTCTAAGCAGTAATACTGATATTGTTTTTATTCTTTAGTACATAAAATAAAAATTAAAATTAAAGGCATTAAAAAATTCAAGTCTTTTAGAAGCCTTAATAATAAAATTAATAAAATGCAAGATATTTGAAAATTTTATTTAAATTTTTAACTTCCTTAGGAAAGCTTTGTTTATGAAACATAAGGGTATCTTAATGAAATTAATTTGCGAGTATCGTAATTGGAAGATTTTATTTATTTGTTATTTCAGTCTTGCAATACTTAAATTGCTGTGGAAAACTTAAAAATACCAAACTGTTTTATATTTATAAAACACTTGTACTTACAAATTTATTTATTTATTTATTTTCAGAAAAGCCTTCCCTATCTGAGACATTCCCTTGTCACCAGAGAACTTGCTATTGAAGGAGTCAGGCCACCACCTCCAAGTGTGGTTGTCACATTACCAGCAACTCCTGCCACAATTCCTCAAATCCAGGTGATACTTGTTGCTTTAACTTTTTTCCTTATAACTTTATGTATTTATTTATTTATATTTTAAGCTTGAAGGAAATTGCTAAATATCATTTCAGTATTGCAAATTTATAACTTTTTTTCTTTGTGATGAAATTTACAACTCGGAAAGAAAAGAGTAAATATCGTGAAATAATTAAAATATTTATTCAGCCAGTTATAATGAAATGAAGTTTTGAGTAAAATTACTTGTGCAGTTTTCTTCTTTTTCATTTGTAAAAAAAAAAAATTACTTATAACATCCCAATAAAAAAACATAAACGCACATAAATAAGGAATCACTGAGCTGTTTTTAGTATTTTTGATACCAGGAATCAAGGGAATCGAGAAATTTAATTTTTTTCTTTATATGTCTTTTGAGATCACTGGGTAGA
Organism: Thereuonema tuberculata; assembly: GCA_023159025.1. Taxonomy (NCBI): domain Eukaryota; kingdom Metazoa; phylum Arthropoda; class Chilopoda; order Scutigeromorpha; family Scutigeridae; genus Thereuonema; species Thereuonema tuberculata. The sequence continues at coordinate 270,815,580 of JAFIDM010009631.1, read as the reverse complement.
TACTGGGTGAATCCAACTGATGATGGTTAGGAAAGAAACAGCTGTCTTGGATTCCCGGTATCAAATGTACTAAAACAGCTCAGTAATTCCTTATTTATGTGCATTAATGTTTTTTTTTTTATTGTGATGTTGTTATGATGCAATGGTTTTCCTACCATTCTCTGAAAACGCAATCCTATTCTAAATCTGAGGCTTTGGTCTTTGCTGAAATTGTTCCTGTGTAGTTTTGTAAATCCTTTCTCATCTCTGCACTAAAGCAAGAGCTCTATGACTTTTGGATTAAACTGATATTCGATAACCAAAATGACTAAATTTGTCTGTTGTAACAGTAAGAGTGATTTAAAATTCCCTGTAGAAACTTTAAAGGTAGGTCAGGAATACAAAAACAAATCTAGTTGGGCAGTGTGAGAGATGTCATTTGATACGTTAACTTTGTACAAGTAGGATGTATTCCTTCACTAGCGCTGAGAAGGTACATATGCACCTTCCACTTTGGGCGGCAAATGGAAACAGACGATCCGCTGTACAGTTGTATCATGAACGGTTTCCCAAGAGACATGTGCCCAATCATTAAACATTTGCATGTTTGCACCAGAGATTGTGTGAAACTTAAACATTGAGCACTTACTATGAACATGTAAGTGTACACCTTACTGTTATATTGTAAACATAGGACTAAATTTAGGCAAACTTCTATGACGACCAAATACAAAAGCTGGTTGTTCGATATGATTGCCTTAATATTGGTGGCAATTATATGGAAAAGTAGATAATAGTGTGGTCTTTCATGTAAAAATAAAATTGTTACAAAAAGTTTACTTGTTTTTTTTAAATGTCAAAACGGTACTTACTTAAAAAACACGCCTCGTATAATCTAATATCTATATTCAATCATGGTTCCTTTAAACTTTGACTGTTAGTATACTTCTTTTTTTTTTTTTGAGATCTCTGCTCCAGTTATTCATGGAATGTAGCTTATATTTTTTTCTGAGATAAACTGAAAGGTTCTCTATTGACTGTCTGTAATAATTCTTTCTGATATGGAAATTGACTACTTCCTCCACACAATGTCCTACTAATTCAGTACCACATTTTTGTTACTCAGTCAAGTCTTTTTTTACTTATTGATATTCAGAGTAAGAACAACATATGCCGACATTTCTCTTAAGAATGATGATGATAATAGCATATGCAAGATCACATGCCAATAGTTCTTTATAGGTAATCAATCAGAGTAGATTAAGAGAGAATGACTTTTTTTTTTTTTGGTCCAGTGTGCTTATTTTTCAAAATGGCACTGAATTTCATAATATTTTTTTGTATTATTTATGCTGTGATGTTTGAAAAAGCCTACTCTGAAAGTTTTAGCCTTAGGACTGTTTAATATTCTTATTTTTACTTGAAGCAGTTTTGTGTCACTTTTTCTTTATTCTTAGTTTACTGCATGGAGCTTGTTGATAGAACACAATTGTTTTGGTAAGATTTAAATTTTAATTTCTTCTTAGATGACACAGGCACGTCCAAATGTACCAGCTCAGCAAGCACAAGTACGACTTATGACACCTGGAGGACCTGGAACTATTACTGCCCAAATTACTCAAGGTGGTTTGCAAGGAATATTGCCTCATCGTTTTCCTATGCCAGTAAGTTATTTTGCTACACTTTTATTCTATAATTTATTGAATTATTTAAGAATTTATAAGAATATAATTCTTGAGCTAGACTTCATTTTACTTCTACTCACCATCTTCTAACTGAGAACCAGGTGACTAAAAGATTGTTTTATTATCTTTGTCCTTCTCTGCCTCTTTTCCTTTCTCACCTTCCCTTTTTGATTTTCCTTTCATTCTCTGTAGTTTTTATGTAGGAATTTTATCTCTTGATAATGTCTTTTGTCTCCCTCTTGTCCACTATCTTGACTCCAGCTACCTTCATGATTTGTCCCATCATTGCTGCCATAATCTGCCAAGCCTTTGGCAAAGCTGTCATTTAGCTGATTTGAAATATTAAGGCAGTTCTATTTCTTGTATTACATACAAATTTTTTTGCAGTAATCTCCTCTCAGTTGATTTGAATATAATCACATCCTCATGACAATCTACTATTGATCCAGGAGCTTCAACTTGAATTCTTAATTATAGCTCTGTAATTCTCATGCTGAAATCGTTCATTTTTATGCTACTAATCTGTGGATATTTAAAGCTAATTTTCAGTGCATCTAAATTTTATCATTTATAATTTAAACTTTTTTTTTTAAAGATTTGTATAGATAGAAAACTACTGTGACAGTAGTTCCATGCAGAATTAGATTTTATTCTTTATTAGATATTATTCTGTATATCATACAGAGTACACACTATATTGACAAATTATTTTAAGTTAATATTTACAATTCTGATGTAATTCACTCTACGCTAACTATTGAGGCACAAAACTACTATTTGCATAGAGTTTTCATATCAATATTTGTTAAACTGAAATGATTTTATTAAAATTTAAGGTAAGTTATAATTTTTTATTATATAATTTTTTACAGCATTTTTACTTTTGAATAATAACATTTTTAATTTTTTTTTTTCCCAATCTCTTGTGAATATTAGCAATTATAGTATAGTTAAGCACATGAAAAGAGATTTATTAGAAATAGTAAACTAATTAACTTAAAGTAACTAAATAAAAATAATTAATGTCCATTTATTTTTAAAAATATTCTTAAATCTTTGCAATATATTTTTTTAATAAACCTTCATTCAGTTTTTATATAAAATAAAATACACTTTATGTAATGATTAAATTTAGAATATTGTTTAATTGAACTCGAATAATTTATAACTTTATAGAATAAGAGACACCAAACCTTACAGCCAGCCCAGAGAATGGCTGCTCCAAACCTTGGAGGAAAAAGCATATTGACTGGGCAAGCGTTGAGGACCATGTCACCTGCTGCAATGTCACCAGCAACAGTTGGAGCCATTCAAAGGGTGCCAACTCTTATGCGTACTACCATTCAACCCACAGCCCCTTTGATAAAAGAAAAAGAGAAAAGAACTTACTCATCAACTTTAAGGTATGTAAAGTATTAATATTTTTAATTGTAATTTTTTTTTCACCTAGAGAATGTTTAAGAGATTTTAATGTATTCAGAATTGTAGTCAGTGGCAGCAGAATCTTTGTGATGATTAGATTCAATAGCCTATAAACAAACAAAATTTGTCCCTTGGAGAAAATGGGAATATCATTTACTCTAATGCTTGAACAGAATTATTAAGAGATGTTTTATTTGACATTGTACTAATGTTAATTGCATTATAATGGGTGAACAGTGATAGCAATGTGCTGTGATCCAGCGCTTCTTAGAACATTATCAAACTCTCTCAAAAACATCAGAGGAAAAAGATGCTATAGCTGACCAAGTGTTTACTAAGTGATTTTTTTTTTATTGTCACTAGGTAAGCATTTCTTCATGCTATTGGACATATTCACTATTGCTGCTTGTGAATTTTTGGGTTTTTACAATCAACTGGCCAATTAGCTATTTAATTGCAAAGCATTTTCCCTATTGATAATACTGCAGTTTCTCTGTTCATGCCATTTTCAGTATTTGGGGATGGCCAGACATATCTCTTTTTACGTCTGCCAATAACCATTAGCTAGCTATTTATGACAGTTGCTTTTCCTGGAGCTTATATTTAGAATGCCTTTCTGCTGATTGGTCTTTTGCCTTTCCTTCTCTACATCATTTGTATCATATGTTGCAAAAGTTTCATTGCCCTAGCGGAATCATCTGATCTTCTTAATCAGTTGCCCACTGTAACTGTCTGTGGTCCAACCCTTCAGCATCACACTAATCTTTTCTGTCTGTCTCTTGACATTTTAATCTTGAAGATGATGTCTATACTTTATTCTCTCCAAGAATTTCTTCTGGCATCAGTTTGCTCCTCCAACTGCTATGCATATCAGATAAAATGTCATGCATGGTGTCATCGATTCATCCAACATATTAATCTATGCTACCTTTTTTGTTCCAGAGATAACTAGTATCTGTTTTGTTATTTTCACATGTTACCTTTATCAGCTTCCCAGTTTATGATTGTAGCTCTTTGTTGTTCTGTCCTGATTTAAAATCACATGATTTCCTTTTACCAATATTTTCATGGGAAACTATTAGTGTGAATTTAACTGATTTTCCAAGAGCGAGAGAATGTGTGAAATGTCTATGGAGCTGTGAAGTTGTCAGGCATTATGTATAGATATGAAATTTGCTGTATTATTTTTAAGTAACTTTTTTTTTTTAATTTTTAATGATTTTTTTATTTTATTTTATTTCTTATTAGGGATGATGATGACATTAACGATGTGGCTGCCATGGGAGGAGTTAACTTGGTGGAGGAGAGTGCCCGCATCCTTGCAGCAAATGCTGAATTTGTTGGCACTCAAATTCGTTCCTGTAAGGATGAGAATTTTCTCTTCACAGGACCTCTACAAAGAAGGATAAAAGAAATGGGTATGACTACTTTAAACTATATTTTCTTTTAATAGCTTTGCTGTAATTTAATAGCTAAATAACATCTTTTCGATATATCAATACATATAACAAAGAAATTACATTTTCAACAGAATTCCCCACCAGCACACACACACACACAAACAAACAAACAAACAACATGAGTTTGTTTGCAGTTGAGATATGAAACAATATATCAGGTTGTTGCAGATAAAATATCAGTTTTGCAACTTATTACAGTTATCACGCATTTTTGAGGGATTAAAACGTTGCCATATGGCACTTGCGATATGCAGATTTAAAGCAGAAAATCTGCTGCATATAAGACAATGGTTTGGGGCATCAGTCCCAAGTGGAGTGTGGTCCATAGAAGTCGACGATGGAACCAAGTCAACTTCATGTCACTTTCCTATATTAGTTTAAACTGGAACATAGTGCAGCAGAGGCAGCTTGCAATATCAATACAGCATTTGGGGAAGGCATTACACAATGTTAGTTTGTAAAATTCCAGTTTGGCGAAATGAGCCTCTCAAATGAACACATGGTACATCACATAGAGCTATCAATGATGCCAAGCAGTTCAGGGATTTTTCCGATAAACTGGGAGTAACTATGCAGAGTAAAGAAGATGGATAAATATGTCCCACATGAGTTGACAGAAAAGCATAAAAAACGACAATTGGATGTCTGCTCTTCTCTGCAACCAAGCATATGGCATTTCGAAGTGCATCATCATGTGTGATAAGAAATAGATATTGCATGGCAATTGGTGATGTTCAGTGCAGGTGGCTTAACCACGATGAGGCCTTCAAACTCACCCTAAAACTCATACTCCATCCCAGGAAGATGATGTGTAGTGTTTTGTGGTCTGCAGCTAATGTGATTCACTTCTCCTTTTTGCCACCAGGTCAATTGTTTACAGTGAACAGGTATTTTCATCAACTTGACATTATGAACAGAAAATTGTTGGCGAAATAGCTGGCATTGGTCAGTTATATTGGGCAAATACTTCTCCACAATAATGCAAGATCCCACATTGCATGCCAGATGATCCAGAAGTTGCACCATTTGAGTTACAAAACCTTAACTATTTATCTTATTCACCAGATCAGTCATCTATGGAGTATCACTTCAAGCACCTTTCTAATGTGCAGAACAATATGCAGTAAGCATCATTTGAAATTGCATTCCAAGAGTTTTGTCGTGTCCATAGCTCAAGTTTTTTTCACAATGGCATACAGAAACTTGTTGGAAAATTGTATTGCGGCTGACGGTAATTATTTTGATTAATAAAGTTCATTTCATACAGAGTTGCAGGTGTTTGAAGTTCATCTGCAAAAACCTGATATATTATCAATACTTTATTATCAGATAATCAAGCTTAAAAGGGAGTTTGTGCTCTTATCAGATAGAATATCTGATAAATTCTGTAGGTAAATAATAAAAATTTATTGAAATTAATTTTAGCTGCAAAGTGGGGTTTAGAAGAACCCCTTCCTGAAGTTGCTGCTTTAATTTCACATGCTACTCAAGAAAGGTTAAGAAACTTGGTTGAGAAACTTGGAGTTATAGCTGAACATCGTCTTGATATTATTAAGGTAGGCAAAATGTTACTCTGTTGCATTAAAGCTATAGACCTCTTTAAGTGTTAGAATTAGCTTATAAGAAAGGGGGAACTTAAATAAGGCTTACCTTTGTTTTGAAGGGGAATAATAAATTTTTACCTTAATTTTTTTTTTTTTTTTTATTGAGAATAATTCACTGTTTGACTTATTACTATTAAATAATTGATATGTAAAATATAAACAATAATTATGAAGCATTTAATACCTATTATACTGCTTTTCCAATTGCTACTGCTCCAAAGCAGTAGCGAAAGTTACTTGTTTTAAAGTCACATAGCGTTCTTCTATATAGATTGATATTTAATTTGAATCAAACTATAAGGATTTACTGTTAATGTCATCTATAAATATTTATACAATCTCTATTTCATATTTTTAAGTTTTTTTTTTTTTTTTAATTCATAAATTACACAAATTGGTAGACTTTACAGTGTAATAATTTGGAGACTCGTGTATTGTGTCAGCTGCATGTAGGAAATAGGAAATTTAGTGTTTAATGTGGTTATATTCCTAAATTCAGTAGGAGTGCATTCTTTTATCTACTGTAAGATCTCAAAGAGTTGAATATTAAATATAACTTTTAATGTGGGTATATGTTTTAAAGAAGGATGGATTCTCAACCAGGAGACATTGTTAAATTTCAAGTTCCATTTAATAATCAAGCATAACGATCAATGTGCATTGATTTGAGAAAGAGAAAAGAGTTATTGAAGTGGAGATTAGACTGGAGACTAATGCTACTCAAGAAAGGTTAAGAAACTTGGTTGAGAAACTTGGAGTTATAGCTGAACACCGCCTTGATATTATTAACGTTCATGTTAGTCTGTCTGGACAAAGAGTCATCTTGCCAACAAGTGTGCTTTAAACATTTCATTTTTGACCTCCATGATTCTTAAGAAAATAAATAATGATCATTTGACCTAATTATGAGAAAGGTTTATATCATAGAATGATTGAATAAGACAGCTGTCAGCTTCAAATGTTAAAAAGTTTAGGCTATTGTCACAATGTACATTTTTAAAAGTATATATATTTTTTGTGGGTGTATAATTTTATTCAAGTTTATAAATAAGTTAAAAAATGTAAAATAAGTAAATGAAAAGGAAGCAAATAGAATAAGTTTCTTTCAAGGGAAGTATCACAACTTGAATGTGCACTGATCAAGTTAATAGGTAGTGATAAAGGTTGCACACAATAAAACGATTAAATGTGTCCTGGAACTTCCACATGAGTTCTTGCACTTCGAAAGATTAATTATTATAAATACCTAAATAATAATCAGGGTTGGGTAAGTTACTTTTAAAAAGTAACGGCATTACAGTTACTTTTTAACAACCAAAAGAAAAAATTCTGTTAAAAGCATACTAAGAATTTATATTTTAAAAACTCTCTTCTAATTGCCATATTACGTTATAGAATTGATTGATTGTATTACAAAATTAAAGTATAGATTTATTTTATTTTATTTTTCTGAAATTTTAGTTAGAATTTTTCTTTAATTTAAATGCACTACAGAGCAGTTTCTCAATCTTTTTGTTTTTGCTTCACAGCGCACTTTTACATTTCGTGAAATTCCACAGCACACACATTACAAAATCTTTTGAAAAATCTAAACATTGAATAACAGTCAATTTTAAGCATTTAAAAATACCCTAATGTGATGAAAAAATACTGTTTTTAAGCTAATTGGAATTCAAATTAATACTTTATTAATTTTTATTATTAGAAAGAAACTGAATGGTAATTTAAATTCATGTTTGCGCAGATAATTTGATGTCAAGAATTTTATCTAGATAATGATCTTCAATGAATGTGAGTGCATATCTATTTATAAAAATGGAAAATTTATATTAAACGTAGATGAGAAAGCTGCATTTTCCAAACATTTCTTAATTCAGAAGATATACTAATGCATTGATGTACGATTTTCCATTGTAACATCAAGCCAATTCTACATTTACAATCAAGAATTTTTTTTTTTTTTCAGAAATCCAAAAGATTTTTCATTCTACTTCATTGTTTTGTATTTTAAAAGTCTTGAAAATAACTATGAGGGAAAATGGTTTTCCATTTTAAAAATGTATACATGCCAAACAAACCTATTTTTTCAGAATGTCTCAATGGACATTGGTTACCTCTGCAAATTCTTAAGTTAAATGGAATAAATTGATTTTTTTCTAATATATTGGCAATCTGAAATTTTGTTTATTCAATAGCACTCGTATTTAATCAAATAATCCTTGCTCATTATTTTGCATTGTTATATTTTAAATAATGCTGTCAAAAAGTGTTTTTTTTTTAAATGCACTTCCTTAATTTCTTAACAGTGAATTTTTTTTTACCAAAATTTTTTTTATTTAATCCGTCAATTTTTTTTTTTTTTTTCGTTCCTTGTGAAATTTATTGTTGTAAAATAAAATTACAAATAAAAGAAAAGAAATGAGTATTTTATAAAAGATGAATTACTTTTGATGAATTATTGCTTTCTTGAGCATAAATAACCCTTAAGGGGAGGCTAAAGGCTCCCAAAGTTTTTTTTTTTTCGATATTGGAGTCCTCAATAACTTCTATATCTCGAACACTATTGCAGATAAAAATCTTAAATTTTGTAAAACATAAGTGAAGACTTTGTAGTTTTATGTTTTTCAAAGCATTTTAATTTTAATTTATTAGTTTTAATAATAATAATGTCCAAACTTACCGTAAAAAAAAAAAAAAAAAGGGTCTTTAGATTTGTAAGATCATCATTGATATTTGTTTTTATTGAAGTTAAAATAAAATAAAGTAACTAATTACAATTCCAATGTTTGGAATAATTTTCTTATTTTGTTTTTATTTAAAGAAAAAAGAAAACTGAATCTGTAGTTTTGATTTTCATCTTTATGATTTTTTTTTTATATATTCTTCTCTTAAATTAGATTGAAATATTTTTATTCAACATTCACCATCAGTACATGGTGAATGTAGACATTTGCTGGTGTAAGTGAGAAATAAGGATATTTAGCAAATATTTAGGACATACACTAAGCGACTATGTGAATCTTGACCTTCTCCAATTTCGGTCTGTCACGGTATTGACAATTGTAGTTGCTGAAACTCAGAAAGTAGAAAAACAAATCAGCAATAGCTTAATATATCCCATTGTACTCCACACTGTGATCACAGTTCCATGTCCTATCTTTTCCAGTTGGACCAAACTATGAAAGTGCCGCTCTATTTTCCATTAGTGGAAATAATCAAACTTAGTTTCAGACTTACAGAACATTGGCTATCACATCTACTATTGTTGCTGAAGTTTTAATGTTTTTAGAAAATTGTCAAACATTTGAAAACACATGAAAGACTGCCGTTTTGTTCATTGCAGCTAATGCACCTACTTTCTTTGTTTGGGGCATTTTTTTAACATTATCATGTTTGAGGTATCTGAATAATAATAATAAAATCATTATTTCAAATCTATTTGAACACATTTCATGCAGTGTTTATTGCTGACACATATTAACATCTAGATGGCTTTAAGAATTTAAATTGATCCATATTACACACATTAGGAAATGAAAACATTATTTGCTAATGAAAAAAGTCCGGATTTGGGAATATTAATTATTAGTATATTCAGCTCCCCTGCAAGAAGTGGAATATGACTTCAGAATGAGTTATCGAGCACTGAAACATTAGAAGAGTAAACATTTCTTCTCTGTAATCCATAATAGAATGAGGAATATTTGATAACATCATCATTACGTAATATGTAAAACAAAATAAGAGAAACAACTCCATAGAAAGCAAGTTTAACGTCCGTAATCATTTATAAATGGAGAGAAATCGCCAACCGGACAATAAATATGCCTTGGCCCATTGAGCCAACATCAACGAGAATTCTGTACAATTGTTTCATCCTTATTGGGGAATCATCAGCAGAATCTACTCGTTGATGTTTGGCTCGCCGAGCGAAAGCTCTACCCAAAAGCAAATGCGATCCCGCGAATGGCCCGCCGGGATAAACAACAATAAAATAAAAAATGATCCTGAAAATATGACAATATTAACCCCTTGTCCTCTCACTGAAAGGCACTAAGGAAATTAATCACAAAGAGGCAAATTGAAACATTCAATAGAAAGCAAGTTTAACGTCCGTAATCATTTATAAATGGAGAGAAATCGCCAACCGGACGTTAAACTTGCTTTCTATTGAATTTTTCAATTTGCCTCTTTGTGATTAATTTCCTTAGTGCCTTTCAGTGAGAGGACAAGGGGTTAATATATTGGATCTTTCAGGATCATTTTTTATTTTATTGTTGTTTATCCCGGCGGGCCATTCGCGGGATCGCATTTGCTTTTGGGTAGAGCTTTCACTCGGCGAGCCAAACATCAACGAGTAGATTCTGCTGATGATTCCCCAATAAGGATGAAACAATTGTACAGAATTCTCGTTGATGTTGGCTCTATGGGCGAAGGCATATTTATTGTCCGGTTGGCGATTTCTCTCCATTTAGAAACAACTCCACTTTAAGCAAATTTTCAAAGTATTTTCTTAAGTCATTATGTCTGCCTTTTATGTGTGCCTATTTTATTATATATACTATAATAAAGAAGTAAGGAAAAAAAATACCTTGAAAATTTGCTTTTAAGTGGAGTTGTAGGTATTCTTTTATTTTGAGAAATATTTTGTTGAGAATGAATAATTAACATTCACCTTGGCTATTTTACAAAATTTTTAGGCTGCACGGTTGTTGTTGTCACTAAGACTCTTACCTCTGAGTACCAGAGTTCGGTTCTAATGTGGGTTTCATGGTGGTGGATGATCCGTACTGGGCAGGTTTTCTTGGTGTTCTCCTGCACTACTTCCACCATTCTTTCTCAAGTCTTCCTCTTTCCATGGAGATAGCACAATAGACAGATGATCGTAGTGCTCACTTCCCTGCCACCCAACTCACCACACAAACATCTTTGTAGGTGTAATGAGTAAAAGCAGAACCAGACACAACAAGCTGTTGTGTCTGGTTTCTTTCATCCACAACTCAATTTAATGTGCACAGATTTTAGTTTGAAACTTGGTATTAGCAGTTTAACTGTCCAAAATATGCTGAATCAATCTAATTTTAGTGAATTTGATCAATAGTATTATTACTTTAAAGGATCGTAAATGTTGATCAGTTAGTGTTTTTAATTAAATATTTTATGGAATTTTAGAATTATCTTTTATTTGATAGGTGTTTTAATATTAGTAGTATCTTTATTTGATGAAGAAATTAAAGAGCATAACTTTGTGTAATATTAGATCCATAATTTAATGATTCCTATAAGTTTCATTGTAAAGAAAAGGTAACTTAGTTAAATAGAGAATAGCTGTTTTGATGTTAATCATTTTATATTGCTTAAAATGATTTCAGTATGTGATATTTTGGTTTACTATTATTTTTTTTTAAGGGCCATATTTAGGCCTGTAAGTGGGATACTTTAATTTTTATCTTCCCTCGGGAAATAGATAAAAAATGATACTTTTATTTAGTTAGTTAGTTAAAAAATTTAATAATTTATTTTTGACGTTGAATTGACTTTTCCTTCTTTGATGAATCTATGTTTCTTATTAGAAAGCTTCAAATTTCTTATTTATCTAAAAGTTTTAAATAATGAATATTCCATTTTCTAAGTACCGGTACTGACCAACTGTGATTAGGCATTATATTGTTCGAACTCTTGATTTACTTAATAATTAACCTCCATTTTGGAGATTAATTTGGGATAACAGTAATAAATTATTGTGTGAATTTACATAATTATTAAAAGCTTATTTTTAAAAACATTTTTTTCTGTTGATTACTTACTAATTTTGCCTTCATTCTTATTTCAGACTGATTCTCGTTATGAAGTGACTCAAGATGTGAAAGGTCAACTTAAATTTCTTGAAGAACTTGATCGACTTGAAAAGAAGCGTCATGAGGAGCAGGAGCGAGAAATCTTAATGAGAGCTGCAAAATCTCGTTCAAAAATTGAAGATCCTGAACAAATAAAACTAAAGCAAAAAGCAAAAGAAGTAATAAATATTAAAATATTTTACATGTGCTTAGTGAATTCAAAATATTTTGTTTAGGTCGGCACATTAGAGTAGAATAAAAACATTTGTACAATTTAAAAAATTGTATATTAAAAAACTTTAGAATAAAATTTTTTAAATTGTATTCAGACGGCCCTCGACTTTTGCACATAATTGGTTCCTGAAAATGTGTTCGAAAGTAGAGGGATGTAAAAAAACATCAAAAATTGTATTTTAAAAAACAACATAATTAAGTTAACGAGGCAGGTATAAGTGCTTTCAGGTGTTTTCTTTATAAACTGGTCAAGAGTTAGTTGATTACCACCCTTTTTTTTTTCTTTTCTTGATAAAGAGTTCTATAGCATGCTGTGTCTTTCTCAAGCCCTACGTACTTGAGATGTACATTCTCCATTGGGATCACATTCTTCCATGATAGTCAAAAATTTGTCAAGATGCATGAAGGCTTCATTCATATTTTTGATTGTCAAAGTCTTTGCCATGTTATCAGCTTCTTCTTCTTCCTCGCTTTCATTGTGTATTTTATTTAACTGTTGTTTCTCTATTAAGTATTTATTTGACAGAGGTACTGAGTGAGATTCAATCAACTCATTAACTTCTTCGTTGTTGACGTCCAAGTTTAGTACATTCATTAGGCTAACTATTTCATCTGTGATAGTTTCCGGAGTTCCTTCAGAATTTATAAAATTACTCGTCATTTATCAGCATAATTGTTTCCAGGAACATTGTTCTCATTGTTGACTCTTTTATTTCAGCCCACGAGTCTCCAATATTGTTTATTGCATTCTTCCAAAAATCTCTTAATGTAGGCCCACCTTTCCCGTCAGTTGCCTTGATGGCCTGATTCATTATTGTCCTCATACAATATCGTTTAAACGTAGCTATCACTGTTTGTTTGGTCCATGGGCTGTATGAGGCAGGTAGTATTGTGAGGAAGAAACACATCATTGATTTCCGGGTACAAATTCTGCAGAGATTTTGTGTTTCTGGAGCATTATCTAAGATTAATAATGCTTTAGATCGTAAATTTTTATCTTTACAATGTTGCTTAACTGCCGGCACGAAATGAAAAGTGAACCAATCTTTAAATGATAAAGCAGTAACCCAGGTTCTTCTATTTGATTTTCAAATGACTGGAAGCAATTCTTTATCTTTCCCTTTCAATGCTCTGGGATTTTCTGCTCAATAAACTAGCATTGGCTTCAATTTTAAATCACCAGCTAAGTTTCCAGTAAGAAGCAATATCAATCGGTTTTTAGAAGGCTTATGTCCAGGGGCAACTGATTCTTCCTTCGATAAGAATATACGATTAGGCATTTTTTTCCAAAATAAACCCATCTCGTCTACATTGAATATTTGGGCTAGGAGAATATTCTCCATCTACAATAATTTTGGCCATTGAGGCCAGAATTCTTTTGTAGCTTCTTTATCAGCATCAGCCGATTCTCCAGTGAATTTAATATTATGTAAAGAATACCTCATTTGAAATTTGCCGAACCAGCCATTACTTGCTTGAAACACCATGTTAGAATCTTCTTTTAATCTAGTCTTAAAACTGATAAATTGCAACATGATCTTTAAATTATTTTAGATTTATGTCATTATATGACACAATTATATGATTAATATTGCTATTATTATTAATGTACAGATGCAGCGGGCCGAAATGGAAGAAATGAGACAGCGTGAAGCCAATATGACGGCCCTTTTAGCAATTGGGCCTAGGAAAAAAATGAGAGCAGATACTTCAGCTTCCTCAAGTAGTAATGCAGTGGTAATGTTTTTTTGGATACTTTCTTTTCTTTTTTTTTTTTTATATTATTATAATTTGCTTACTTCCTAACCTGACTTATAGTAATTACTGATAATTTATCTAACCATTTTGTTTTCGTTTTATAGGTTGGGAATACTTCACCTGGATTGACAAGTTTTAGCAGTTCAACTGCCAGACCACAGGTAAAGTTGATTTTTTGATGCATTTAAATTCTTAATGAATATCAAAATTTGCTTTGTTGAAATTTGCTATTTTTAGTTGTTTTTGCAGGGCTATAAATATAACCTATTATAAGAAATTTAATTTAAACAGGCATTAAAAATAATAAGCTACTAATAATGCTGCTGCTTTCTTTAAAAAAGGAATTGAAATTTTGACTCGGTGACATTGTATAGTAATTGCCTGCGATCTGATTTATTTAATTCTCCTTGAAAAATTTGCAAGTTCCAATATGGCCATTTATGTTACTCTTACCTTTTAAAGTTTTTTCTTTCTTTTGTTTTTATAGTTTTCTGTAAATTTATGAATATCATATGTATCTTTTGAAACTTGAATAATTTCTTTAAAAAAGTTTGAATTAAGGGAGAATAGTTACGAAGAGAATGCATGAATCAGAATGCTGAATTCCCCTAATTTGTGTTAACTCTTTTGAGTTGGAATATAACACACACACACTGGTTTTCTATGTTTTAGGCATTTGTAAAAATCCCTATTAAAAGAATTTAATTTAAAATCATAACTTAAAAAGAAAGAAATTATAGAAGAAAAAAAATATGAGAGAATGTGATTTACAAATATTTCAGGAAGTATAAAGTCTTTTGTATGACGTTATTTTTATAATCTTCTAAACAAGAAGACTCATTAATAAAATGATTGAATTTGACGCATACCTACTAAGAGATTTTACTTTTACAATAGTAAAAGGTTATATGTAATGAGAATACATTTTTTTAGCCAAGCTTCACTCTTTTTTGTTCTGATTTATTTAACTATTGACTCAAAAAATAATTGGAAATCTAGAAAGTAGCATTTCTATTCAAATTATAAGTATTCTGTTAATTGTAAATAGATGGGTCTCACATGCAGTTGGCAATTTACATTTTATCAACAACTGTGGGAAGTCACTTTTATAATCCTGATAAGTGACATATTTATGATTTGTTTGGGTGAGAGCTGATAAATGATAAATTATTCCTGAAATAATTAAAATGGTTTTCTTGTTAACATATCAATGATCAAGTAAAATACAGTGCAGTGAAATGAAGGTAAGTTAAGCCGTACAGCCTGTTCCCTTAAATTGGTCACTGCTCGTGAAGTTTTGCCAGATTTTGTTACAGAAATAAAGGAAGTGACTCCTTTTGTCTCTTTTATGATAAGTTATGTGATCAATTAAACTTTTAAATCATTAAAGATGCATTGGTTGTAATTTAAAATGAAGTAATAAATCTGTGAATAGTTCTATATCATCATCTGCACAACAATGATTTGTAGCTTTTTTAAAACAAATAATAAAAATTAGTGGTGAAGTGCACTTGAAAGAAATGTCAGTAAATAATCATAGCAATGTGGAACATGCACATTGTCAGTGTAATATTAGATAGCTCAAATGAGATTGGAATGATATCAGTGAAAATAGAGAAGTGCGAATGATTAACGCTCTCTAAAAGAACAGCAAAACCTGCGAAAAAAGAAATTTTAAATGTTTAGATATTTTTGTCTTTCTCTCTCTCTCTATTTGTGCCTTTAGTTTATCTATTTATATTTTAAAGTGTTTATTACTATATGATTGTTTTCTTGTTACAGATGCTGCGTCCTCGGGTAAAGCGTGTTAACCTCAGGGATCTTATCTTTTTGTTGGAACAAGAGAGGGAAACATGCCGGTCAGTCATGCTTTACAAAGCTTTTTTGAAGTAGTCATTCTAAACCAACTTTTTCCGCCCACACACAAAAAAAATGAAGTATATATATATATGGAACAAAGATTCAAAATTGCCAGGCACTCTTATGCCAGTGCAAGATACAAGCCATGCATCACTCCAAGAAGGGATAGCAGATAAGAAGCTAGATCTAGACGGATAAAATCCAGTCTAATCTACTTACACAAGTGAGAGTGAGATCAAGGAGGCAAAATGCAACAGTGAAAGCATTTTACTATCTAGGTTCCTATTGAGGAGACAGGTCTATTAATATGTCAGTTGCAGCCTCAGTTCAAGGTGACAATTCCCTCCAGTTACTGGAATGTTGAGAATACCGATTTTTCACGAGGAAGATTTGGGATGCATTGTTCATATTTTCATTACATTCAGTCATATTCCTGCTCCTATGGGAGTATATATTCATTACTTTATAGATAAGATTTATTTAATTTTTCTTTTTGGCATCGTAATAACTTCTTTCTTTCATCCATTACATTTTAATTCATAATTAAACATGATTGTCTGAAGCCACATTTAACATACATTTTTTGTCACTAGGAGTATGCTTTCCTCAAATATTTCATTTGAGAAGAAAATCTATATCTATATATATAAATATATATAAAAATGAAGAACTTGTAAATTACCATCACATTTCTACTTAATTTTTACAAAATACTATACCTAATAGGTAATGTTTTTAAATGATACTGTTATCATATAGGGCAATTATATATGCACTTGTAAAAAAAAAAAAGAAAAAAAAAAAGGAAAAAAAAGAAAAAAAAAAATAATAAATAAAAAAAATACAGTGTTCTTATTTTTTTTTCTTCCTCTGAATAATAGCAGACAAAAAAAACTAAAGTGCCACAGATTTTGTTAGATTAATAAAATGAAAAAATAAATAAATAAATAAATAAATATGGTGATCAGTGCCATGGTATGGGTTTGCAAAATTAAAATTACCAACCAGTTTCCCGGCTCCCCCCCCCTTTAAATTTAGTGATTTTTTTCCTTTTTTATTCATGTTCATGAATTAGGATCATTAAATATATTTACAGAATTTCTTCTATTGACTTAAATGCTTGAAGAAGACAGAGCTGCTTTTTTTTTCTGTCTTGTTTGTTTTTTGAAAAGGAAAAAAAAGTAAATTTTTATAATTATTTAAAAAATTTAAAAAGTGAGTTATTTTATTATAATAATAATAACAATAACAATCTTTTTCATTATCATTTTTCAGTTCTATTAATTATTTTTGAATGATTACATTAACTGCAATTATTTATCTGTTTTTGTTTTTATGTATCTTTGGTTAATTTGTAAATCTTTTTATAGAAGGAAACATTTGTAAGCCCCAGCTAAAAAGTGCATTTATTTTGGTTTTGGATAAAATAAAATATTTCAAGTAAAATCACTTTAGAAGTCAAACCTATGGTAAATTTAATTCAAATTGGTGTTCTCAGTTTCTTCAGAAATAGAGGGATTCTTAATTAAGGATTCTTAATTGAAGGATGCAGTTTGCATACGGGAATGGGAGGGTTTTTACCCCGGCCCTTTCACTTTCCTTTGGTATTGTGTTATGAATTCCCATTCCCACTTTGACTTATAAGGAAATTTGGGATAAATTGCACCGAGTCAATAGATTATTAGTTAGATGACAAGCTGTTTCGTGTAACAGTTCCATTGAAGTTCATTTAACATGCTGATATACAATTTTGTTTCGTTTCTTTAAAGAGTAAATTCTAGAAAAATGTGATGATAAGGAAATTATCATGGTTATTAAAAATTAAGCAAACTAACCATAAAACAGGTTCATATTTTTCACAAAAAGGATATGTTGAAATGCTACGTGTTTATTTATGATACCAGCTCTCTGATGTTGACGATATACATATTAATGAAAAATATTAGAAGGATTGTATATAGTTATATATAATTATAATTTTGAGAATTTTGGAACAATTATTTAATATTATTATTAATGTTTTTTAATTTCAGATTTAATTGTTATTTTGGTAGTTATTTTAAGTAATTGCTTTTTTTTTAACTCCTTTAAAGGCTTCATCTTTGTTTGTAATCTTTTACTTTTTCATTTTGATCAAAACATTGTATTGAAACAACTTATTTAAAAATATCAAATTACATCTATAAAATTATCAATTATTTAATCTCTCGGTACAAAGAATACTACAACATTTTATGTTAGGATTGCAGTTCATTTCATTAATTGTATGATATTCCTGATCTTTTTAAGTTTGTAAAGCTTTTATCTTTACTATTTAATTTTATAACAAAATAAAGAGTTTTTAAAATCATAGCTAAATATCTCAACATCATTTCAAGGGCTGGTAATAAAGGCACAAATCATTTTATAAATTCCTATTATTATTATTATTGTTATTCAAATTGCATTGACATGAGAAGTAATAGGAGAATTTGCCCCTCTTCTGAAGCCCCTACTATTTGGTGATGATAATCTTTTTATACGTACCTGTACATACCAGTTGTAAAATGTTGTGGTTACATTGCAACTGCCCAAAGCCCGAGATTTACCTTTTAACATTATGCAATGAGGTGTTTGATAATAGATACACTGACCACTTTAGTTATAACTATGAAGAATGATGAAATATAATGGAATTGGAGGCATTGGAGGTTGGAGATCTGCTAATAGTACAAATTTGCTGCTAATCTAATAGTAAAAGTTTGCTGCATAAACATATTTTAGAGAAGTGAGAGAAATACCACCAGCAGCTGGCAAATTGTGATATATGCATATTGTGTTCAGTATTTTTGTATATATAAAATGCTTTCTTTTCATTTAACATCACAGTAATATTTAAATTATAGTGGTAGGTCTAATCGATGACTTCTTTATATAAATGTGGTTGAGATGAAGGGATAATTTTAATTCCATTACCTGTTAATTAGTTAACATTTTAATTGTTTATTGTTCTAGTTAAGTATGTGGTTTATAGGCTATTATACATATGTTTTGCATATATTATGTATTAATTATTTTATTTTATTTTCGTTTTTTTTTTTTTTTAATGTTTATTCACTTTATTCTTGTACTTTATATTTTTTAATAATTACAGAGTTTGTGTATCATTTTTGCAATTACATTGTTTTAATGCAGATGTGCTTCCAAAACATGAAGAAATCTTAATATGGAAGAAAAGTGTTAACGTTTTTCATGTTAAAAAGATTTCTTAACCAAAACACATTTATTTTCATTGGACAGTAGCTAAAGAGACAATGTATAAAGTAACATTATCTAAGTGGAAGAATAATAATAAGCTTGTTGTTGTTGTGTTTTGTTTTCCTTTTCTTTTTCTTTTAAGGTCATTTATTTATTTATTTATTTTAAACTAATGTTCTCAAACAAAAAAAAAAAAATTATTACTTTATTCTCGTTTTTGTAATATGTTACACTTTTGTAATATATTACACAATGATTGTTATTGAATATTTCATTAGACTGTGACGCTAAAATAATTGAAAGAATATCATACATTTTTTTTTTCCATTTTCTTCATAAGAAATCAGAGCTGTGCAAATAAGAGAAATAAGAAAATAGAAAGATATTAAGCTTACTATTATAAGAAAAATTGGATTTATCATTTATTTCTAAAATGGATATCTCTTTATATTTCATAGAATTAAACATAATATGATCCTATTTCACATGTTCCTAATATTTTTTTCAGATATAAAAAAAAATCTTCCATTGTGTAAAGATAGTTCTAATATTAATATTTTGTAGTTAATTTAAATGACAGCATTATTTAGGAATGTCACCTTAAAAGAGCAAAAAAAAAAAAAAAATGACAAGGGATAAATCTACACATAAGCTTTGAGGAAAAAAATTCAATTCAAGTTTTGAGTTTTGCTTGTTTGAATAGAATGGATTTGGAGATTTTATTTTGTTAGATGTGTATAAAATTATTTAAGATAATGTAATGTCCTTATTAAGACTTTAATTAGCATTGAAATAAATTGCTTCTTTGATGGTTTAATTAATGAATGCTTTCTTTATTTTTGGTTTTCAATATATTCTTGCAATTGTAAAATGAGAAATCCCATATTAATTTTCAATATTAGTATTAAATGAAGATATCCTTGAATTCTGTATAAATGCATTTAATTGCAAGGCTTTTATCTCACTTGCATTTGTGCATGATTTTTTAATTATTAGTTAATTTTAAATTACGCGCACAAAAAAAAGAGTATGTATTGAAATAAGTAAAAATTGAAAAGCAAACAAAATGAAACTCCAGAAAAAAAGGAGGTTGTTTGATTCCAAAGTATTGCAATTTCTTTTTAACTGTGTCGAATAATAATTTGCTTATTGTATTATTTCCTTTTATTAGTTCCATTTAGTTTGCTCTTTAACAAGATAAATTATATTTCTTCATCTTTCAGTTTTGAAATATCATTACTGCTTCTGAATACACATTGCCTTATATTATCAAAGATTTGAATTGATTTTTTTTTACTTTATTCAAGATGTATTAATAATAAGTTATTAAATGTAGATTAAAACTTTAAAATAGTCAGTTTGAGCTTAAAATAACTTCAGGATTCTTTTCTTATTAATGTTTGCTTGATATTCAATTATTATCTGAAGTGATTCTGCAAACAGTTACATATTTACTGTATTTTGAAAATTGAAATTTAAAGTAATGGACTTTTACTCATCAATTTTTAATGTAACATTTAGCAACCCAATGAGAACCATTCTGAAACAAGGCAGAGGTAGAAGCAAATACATCTCCTTTACATTTTAGAGAAGATTTGAATTTTGAATAGAATCGATCAGAATTTTGTAAAAAGATGAAAAGGAAGCTACTTAATAGTTTTTAATTGAAGCTCTGAGTCTTTGAACAACACATCATTTTTTTTTTATCACAGATGCATTGGAAATTATCTGTAAGGATTTTATTATTATATCGAAAAAGTTTCAAACCATGGGATTCCCCAGCTAAGACAATATGGCGGGTCAAGGACCAAAGCACATATTATTATTATTATTATTATTATTATTATTATTATTATCATGGAATCCATTTAATATAATGAATGCTTTGTTGTTTTTTTTTTAAATTAAAAGTGTTATTATTTTTTTTTTTACAAAACCTCAATTTTTGATTAGTTTTGAGTTATGATATTTAGTATCATTAAAAACATACATCGTCTAATGACAATAAATGGTAATATTCTATAAATAAATCAGAAATAGAAGTTATTGAAATCAAGAACTTTTCCAATATTAATTACTAATAATGTTAAACCAACATGGATCATTTAAATGCTTTACATGTAATCAGAGTTTTTTTTTTTCTTTGTGAATATTTCTCCTAATGGAAAGACCATTTTTGTTATCTGGAAGTTTAAGCTCTTTACAATACTGATATCAATAAGTTAGGATATTTTTCTTTCAAACCTTAAATTATTATTAGATCCGTAAGCATCAACATAATTTTTAAAAATATACCTAATGTTGCATTGGGTCAATGTAATGTATGTTAATATTTACAAAAATAGAATCACCGTCATATTTTTTTTTCTGAGTTCTGATAAATTCACTTGATAACCTATTGTATTTAATATTTGCGAATTTTATAATATTTACAATTTACAATATTTAAGAAATCATGAAAATTATTATATTTTTTTTTAGTTAGGGTTTTTTTTTTTTTTTTAAATTAAAACCCTAATATTGGTTATTTGAATAAAAATCCTTATACCATACTTTTTATTTATATTATAAGTAGAATGCTTTTCTGCAGGTATCTTTTTCATCAATAACTTAATGTTAAATATTTGTTAATTAACAATTTCTTTTCCACTTTAAAAATAAAAAAAAGGCTTCAAATAGGATGGTTCGTTGGCCATAAAAATATTCTTATCTTTATTTCAAATTTGTAATATTTTATCATTTTTGCACTTCTGCAAGTCTTGTTTCTAACATTCAAATTCGTTCTTCCAATGTTTTCTTCTGAGATGTTTCTCTGCTATTTAATATATTTTGCAAATTATTTTCTATAGAAATATTTTATAACTTAATTCCAGAATGTTCCATAGCTAATATGGATGGTTTTAGAGATCTAACCACTGTAAGTCTGGAAAGTACAATGGAAGATAATTCAGCACATGCAAAAGTTAAAAAAAAATAAAAATTACCTCAGGAAGCTTTTTTTATCATTATTTTGAATGTTCTGCAAAATTGTACATAAACTTGGATACCTTTAACTTTTTAAATTTGAATGATTTTATTTTATCAGCGAATTGTCCTGTTTAAAAGCATTTTAAAACAAAAGCATTGCGATTCAAAAATTCTCTTATTTACATCTTACAAAGCTTCAGCAGAGTGGAATATGTTAAAACTAAATTGTGGTAAATGAATTATTCACTTATAAAGTTGAATTATTTTTAAAATTTAATAAAATGTTAATTAAATATCATTCAAATTTGCATCATTGGAAGTTCTGTTTCTTAATTAAATGAATAACTTATTGGGTTGGTGGGAAAGCTTTTTAGCTTGGTTTCTCTTTATTGTATTAAAAACGGGGGGGGGGGGGGAAGCTTTCTCATCAACTTAAAATCAACCTAAATACATAAATCATTCTTGATTATGAATTTTGTGATGTAGAGTAGTAGAGTAAATTTGGTGATTGAAATATTTCAAACAAAAAATATTGCATTTAAAATTTTTAAAGGTATGGGAAATGACAGTTTCTAAATTCTTGTTTAAAAGATGTTACTTCTTACAACACTTTAGTTATTGTAAATTCTTTTTTTTTTTTTTTTGCAAAATATATTGACTAAAACAAGCAATACTTTTTAGTCTACAATTTATGTTTTGTAGTTTATTGTATGGTTACCGTATGTATGATTTATGCAAGACCTGTGAAATATTTGAAGACTTGTTTCTTTTTTATTTCTAAGAAATTGTTTAATTTCATTTGCAATTTTTTTAATGTAAATGCATCTGGAATGGTTGGAACTAATGTAGAAATCTTCATTTTTCTTTGCCAGTTGAACAATTACAATACAATAAGTATATAACATATATTTTGTAAGCTTTAGTTTATTATTATTTTTTTTATATATATATATAAAATTGTTTGTAGTTTTTTTTTTTTTTGTTTAATGAAACATGCTTTGATTTTTATTTTCTCTCTCTTCTCTTCACTTAAAGATTGCCAATTTAAAACATGATATTTTTGATTTATAAAGCAATTTTATGATGAATATGCAAATGTTCCAACCTCCACCTCAATTTACATTGTATGTTTTGTAATATCAGGCAAAATCCTAGCAGAAACAGTTAATGTGTAAATATGAGGATTATTTCATTTCTTTTTCCCTGCTTCATAAATCTTGCTGGGGTCAAAAATATGCAGGACATTTTACTATCATAACCAAAGTTGTTTAATATGTATTACTTATTAATAACATGATTTTATTATTATTATTATTATTATGAAAATCTTCAACACCATCACCACCACCATCATTATTATACAATTTTATATTAAAAAGAAGAGAACGCATTCAGTGAAAGAATCTAACAATTAGTTAACATGTTTTAAAGCACAAAGATCACTTTTAGGGGTGATAATGCCATTGTCAGACTTGCTTATTAAGTTTTTTCTGTGTAAATATATATACATACATGTATATATACATACATGTATATATGCATACTATATATAAATATATATACATTTATTAAGATATGATAAACTCAACTACAGTTTGTTAAGTAAATCATGATAAATATCAAAATGTTAAATTGGATTACTATTATTATTCACATTCTTTAGTAAGTAGATTTCACTTGGCTTTGTTTATATTTTCTCTGCTCACCAGACATTGTTGTATAAAGTTTAGATATCAGGATCCTGTGAAAATTATGGAGCCACTTCCATATTGTAGCAGATATTGAGGGTGTGGGTTTGTAGGCAAATCATTATTAGGTGATGTCTGATTATTACTTGCAGTACTGGAGCTATCAAAGCCTCTGGGTTTGTACGTTTTCTGTACTATGTACACTGTATGTTGATTAAAAGTCATTCATTACTTTTAAACTTTTTTTTTTTTTTTTTTTCATGCTTTGAAATTATACATTTAATTTGGTCATTTAAGAAAGCAATGAACGACATGAATAACATTCAGATTTTCTAAGATGTTTCTCAATGGTTGAAGATAAAATTTGCAGATTTTCAAGGATTCAAAAAAAGTTCAAAAGTGAAGAAGTGCGTCATATTGGTAAATAACATTAGCAGCTGCTTAACTTTATCTATACACAATTATTTCTACTGTAATTCCAATTGGTTCCAGAAAAGATGTATCATACTTTTTGGTAACAGAAGCATTTTTTTCACGTTGCTTATTCTCTTAAAAAAGAAATAAAAGACCTTTAACAGTTATTTGGTAATTATAAAAACAAATTACAAAACTAGAATTATGAATTACTGGTATTAATTCATGTGTTTATAGATAAAAGTTAAGTCAGTTTCAAAAAGGATTACTGTTATTCTAATTTATTTGTAAATAAATGTAAATGAAAATGAAAGTATATAGTAAGCATTAAATGTTTTATAGATAGATGCATCTGATATCTTTTTATTGCTCTCATTTCTCTTTCTCAGATGGATGCCACAAAATAATATATACTTTAAATATTTCTCATATAGGATTTGATTACTCTAATTAATAAATTTCTACAATTAAAACTTATAAACAAATACTTGATTTTTCAGATAATTTAACATTTCTACATTCCTTAGAACATTAGAATTTTAAGCCCAAGTGTGGGGGCTCGTGCACTGAAAAATAAAAGTAAGAAATTCACCAAATTCATTCAAGATTATCTAAATCTGGATCACAAAGAGTTTGAAGATATAAGCAACAGAATTATGAATATTGTACAAATACTCATATTTCAATTCTCTTAGAACCTGAAAGGAAATTTTCTTTTATCTTTGCTATTGTTGTTATATTCCAAACAGTTGTTTCCAAATTTTAATTCTCTGTCCAAGGTTATGCAGTGATTAATAGTCTAAAGCTCTTTGACAGTGGAGAACATTACTGTTAGTAAACTTAATATTTAATTAATTCAGCATTCTAATATTAATTCTAATAAAAGTAAAATGATTTCATTGCTAGAAATGCTATCATGATAGAATCACATATTGTCACTTATCTTAAATAGAAGAATAATTAAAAAAAGCTAAAATCTTTCCCAACATTTTAAAGAACATCCTAAAATTGCAGTGTCAGTTTCCATTATTGAAATGCTTTTTAATATTTTGTTACCTTACATATTCTTAGTGTATTAATAAAGTAAATTGACAAACATTTATTAATAATTAACATGCTATCAATAAATTAAGGAATGTTGAATTTCCATTTTTTTGTTTTTTTGTTTTGTTAGATATATTTTCAAAGACTTAAAAAAAATCCTTACATCTTCAGTTCCTTATGATAAATTCTATAGTAATAAATTCTGGCGAGTTGTTGGAGAAATTAAGCAATTTCAAATTATAAAGTAGGGGAAGGTGTTGTACCTTTGACCAGTTTTCACTAAATGAATTTTCCAATTTTTTGTACTCAAGTAAATCCTTACCTGAATGGATACATGTGATCTTCACTCATCTTGCCATCAACTGCATGTGTTTTATATATTATATTTTGAGTATAAGTATTTTATTTTTATTTTACAAAAAAACTATACCTTGTGGTCAAAGGTACAACTATGTGTTGTACCTTTGACCGGAAGATATTGTACCTTTGACCAGGTGGTAGTAGAAACTGACAGTTAGATACAAGTTATTTAATTAACATTTTTATTCAGAAATGTATACATTTGGCAAATTTATGCAATTCAAAGTAGAAAAATTAAACATGAAATAAATTCTAATGGCTTAAGTAGCCTACTCCTGCCCGTTTACTCTACATTACACAATGAAAAATCAATGTCTATCTCCAAAAAATAGACATTCTTTTAGTCTGCTGTGCCAGCAGCTGTGGTTGGATTTTATAGCCTGGCCACAATATATTGTAGTTCTATGTAGTAGAGCTGGTTATCTTCTTGGATGAATTTCGCCATCTTCAAAATATTTGACTTTAATATAATCACATTCTGTTTCCTTTATTTGGGCCACAAAGTATTTCTTGTTTTTTTTTTTTCTTTTGTCAGCTTGACAAGGACATAACTTTCTTCAACTAAATCTTCTTTTTCAAAGTTTATTTCCTTCTCCAACTCATGTTATTCATCTGAAATATCGAAAACACTTTCCCCTGATGAATATTCAACACCAGACTCAAAGTCATGGACAAACAATCGATTGTTTACTTTCGTTGGATAAGATTTGGTAAAAAAATAAAAATTTGGCAAAAAATATTTAAATTTCCATCTTATATAATGCTAAAATGACTAAGTAAAAACATTTACATATTATTAAGTAATGTTGTACCTTTGACCTGGTCAGAGGAACACCACCCTGCTGTGGTCAAAGGTACAACATCAGTCAAACTTACGTTTCACGCCATGCTACAATTTTTAGATTAATCCAGACATCTTAAAAGTCCTAACAATTAATCTATAGGCATATATTTATTACTCATTAAAATAGCAATCAAAAGAAAACACACAATGTTATTAAAGAAACATGCAGTTACAAAATACTTACTTTTCGGTGATGGAATTGGAAAAATATTTTCACTCCTTGCAAGTCAAAGATCTAACTGCTACAGAAGGTTTAAAGGTGCAAATAGTGGGAATATTACACATTAAACAGATAAGCTTTTAAAGTATGCTGATAGATGGCAAAACTAGCAAGGGTGGTCAAAGGTACAACACCTTCCCCTACTCGGGTGATTTTCTTTGTATTAAAATTTGAGATATTACATTTCTACACAACATAATTTTTTTAACTGATACTGTAAAATCAAGTAAATCTTATTTACACCTTATTTTTATAAAAACATATAACCCAAATTTCCCTCATTGCTAAGCTATTTTTTTTTTCTGCTTAATAAAAGCATTTCAGTAAATAGTTTTACCATTCCTCAGCAGAAATGATGCAAAAGATTGGAAATTGTCTCAAATCCAAGATAATCTTACCACTTCACCACTAAAAACTTATTGAGCTTTATCTCTGAAATGAGAAAGAGAATATTTAAGAGGGGTTATTTAAAAGGAAAATGAAAATTTTGTATGGGATCATCAAGCAGAATAGCGTAAAGAATGATTAAGGAATGGCAAGTGGAGTGGGAAACAGCTGAGATGATGATTGATATGTAAGAAGATCCATTAAGGCATATTTCATAATTCCTTCAATTCCATTGTTAATCTCTGTCTCTTGACATGGAATTGATAACCCAAGATGTAATGGTTTTTAAAAAAGGCTAAGTGGTAGGTTTTTTTTCACATTATTGTTCTGTGTAAACATCTGTAACAACAGTAAACCTACATGAAAAGACAAAAATGAGCAATGTGGGTTTAATAAAGTTTATGTCGACGACATTACCATTCTGCTATTACGAAGGCTTTTGAAGACAATGGCTCATTTGGATTGAAGAGAAGTATTCAACTTTAAAAAAGAAATTCACACCAAAAAGTTTGTTCTCTACAGTCATCAGATATTAAGTTTCAATAAGTCATTTAATGTGTACATTTACAAGAAAAGCTACCAATAAGAGATTAAAGATTATCTCTCTGTATTGCCTTTCAAAATGATGTCGGATCTAATACACTCGGGCTTTATTGAAATAAAGGTTCTTAATATTGTTTTAAAAAACTATAAACTTCTCCAAACTATTTTTTTCAATAATTATGACTTGCTTTATATGAATATTTTTACATATAATTAAAACATGAAATCTTAAGATCAGTAAACCGCATCTGTTGTGATGATGTAAAGTGACCAGTCATCATTTCCAACTATATACAGCAACCCAATTCCTTATTTACACAAAGCCTGAATAATTTACTTTTTTCTTTCTTCTTTTGACGTTGTATCAATAGTCAGACGTTTATACGATTTATCATTCATAATGTCTGAATTTAAACAAAACAAAATGAAAAAAACCAGAGCAGCACCAGAATAAATAAATTGCCTTTCTGATTCGATTATCGGGAAGGAATCGGGAATGGCCGTTTCGTCCTACAGGGGACTCATCAGCCCGATCTCCGCCTTCCTCGATAAAAGACTCAGAAAGGCAAGATCTTATAATAAGGCCACCGTCACACCTGGCAGTGACCATCAAAGAACAAAAAACAGCAGCAATAAATGTTGTGCTTACTTTGCACAAAAGTAGATAAGACAGAAGGCCAAATAATAAAAGGAAATTAAGTTTCCAAAATGGTGACTTAACCTTGGAAAAATTAACATGCTGTGAAAAATTTATAACAAAACAAAATGAAAAACCCAGAGCAGCACCAGAATAAATAAATTGCCTTTCTGATTCGATTATCGGGAAGGAATCAGGAACGGCCGTTTCGTCCTACAGGGGACTCATCAGCCCGATCTCCGCCTTCCCCGATAAGAGTCAGAAAGGCAAGATCTTAAGGTGGAGACAGACCAAGTTCCAATGTAAACCAATGCCAACTCGACCGAATGTGTTCGTTGGTGTAAGGATTGGAAATGATTTTGATTTTAATAAAATGTTGTCGCCCACAACGGATTTAGTTTTGAATTGGAAACCGTTGGTTGTGGTTTGGTCATTTTACACGACACGGTATTGAATTGATCGTCTCGTAATGTCGGCAACTGATGATGAATTATGTGCAAGTGCTGGATTTGTAGTTGTGAATGCTTTACTTCAGAACAAAAAGAAGAAACGTAAATGCTGGTGGATGACAAAACCATATAAAAATAAAGTGCCTATAATACAAATAATTTGCTGGATGAGCTTCGGAGTTCAACTGCAATACTCTGCCAATTATCTATCTTGTTTTTTTGAGAGTTTATAATTTTTATTGGTGGGATCCCATAATATAGGATTGTCCCGGTATAGTTCAATTAGTTTGAAACATAACTCATTGTCCCATTCCATATCGACACAAGAAATAACAATACGTCCAACACCAGAGAATACTTGCCAACGACTAAACACATTTTAACTCGTCCACACCAAATCACACATCTGTTTGAAGTACCACTAAATGACCAACACAGGCCAACGCCAACAGTCGTCTTGGAAACCGTTGGAAGGCATTGGGGTGTGTTCACTAACGCCATACACATCGATTCCAACGCATTCCAATATCTATCCACATGTGCTTTGGTATGCGTTGGAGCTTCGGTTTGTCCACACCTTTCTATGAAGGCCACTGTCACACCTGGCAGTGACTCCCGAAGAACAAAAAGCAACAACAATAAATGTTGTGCTTACTTTGCACAACTAAGATCTTTTCCTAAAAGTAGATAGGACAGAAGGCCAAATATTAAAAGGAAATTAAGTTTCCAAAATGGTGACTTAACCTTAGATAAATTAACGTGCTGTGAAAAATTTCTAACAAAACAAAATGAAAAACCCAGAGCAGCACCAGAATATTTAAATAAATTGCCTTTCTAATTCGATTATCGGGATTGGCCATTTCATCCTATAGGGGACTCATCAGCACGATCTCCGCCTTCCCCGATAAAAGACTCAGAAAGGCAAGATCTTATAATAAGGTCACCGTCACCCCTGGCAGTGACCCCCGAAGAACAAAAAGCAACAACAATAAATGTTGTGCTTACTTAGCATAACTAAGACCTTTTTCTAAAATTAGATAGGACAGAAAGCCAAATAATAAAAGGAAATTAAGTTTCCAAAATGGTGACCTTGGATAAATTAATGTGCTGTGAAAAATTTCTAACAAAACAAAATGAAAAACCCAGAGCAGCACCAGAAGAAATAAATTGCCTTTCTGATTCGATTATCAGGAAGGAATCTGGAACGGTTGTTTGGTCCTACAGGGGACTCATCAGCCCGATCTCCGCCTTCCCCGATACGACTCAGAAAGGCAAGATCTTAAATGAAGGCCACCATCACACCTGGCAGTGACCCCCGAAGAACAAAAAACAACAACAATAAATGTTGTGCTTACTTTGCACAACTAAAGCCCATGCACATGGATTTGAAAATCGGTCGGTCGGGTCCATGTGCATTGGGCTTAAGGGGAGCGTTTGAGACCAAAATTATCATATTAAAATAAAAAAAAGGTAAGATGAATGAGGGGCTTTTGGAACACAATTTACATATAGGGTGATTCAGTCCAAAATTTACATATCTCATTCTCTTTACCCTTTATTCATTTCAATATGATAATTTTGGTCTCAAACGCTCCCCTTAAGCCCATTGCATATGGACCCGACTGACCGATTTTCTGATCCATGTGCAATGGGCTTAAGACCTTTTCCTAAAATTAGATAGGACAGAAGGCCAAATAATAAAAGGAAATTAAGTTTCCAAAAAGGAAATTAAGTTTGAATTAACCTTGGAAAAATTAACGTGCTGTGAAAAATTTCTAACAAAACAAAATGAAAAACCCAGAGCAGCACCAGAATATTTAAATAAATTGCCTTTCTGATTCGATTATCGGGAAGGAATCGGAGATCGGGCTGATGAGTCCCCTGTAGGACGAAATGGCCGTTCCCGATAATCGAATCAGAAAGGCAATTTATTTATTCTGGTGCTGCTCTGGGTTTTTTCATTTTGTTTTGTTAGAAATTTTTCACAGCACATTAATTTTTCCAAGGTTAATGTCTGATTTTGTTGGGCTTTTTACTCCATATTAGCCTTTTCCCTTCTGTTCTCCAGTTAATTGAATTACTTTGTTCCACATTTCATTGGTAGCTGCTTTGACAATCCATGATTTGAATTCATGTATTTTCATAGCAATCTCATTGTTCATTGGCTTTAAATTTGTCTTTGTATGAACTTCCTTGATTTTTTTATGGTCTAGTGAGCTTTATTGTCCTTTCTTTTGCAATCTATAACCACCGTTGTCTTATGATTCTCCACCATTCTTTATTATTATTATGTAAAAGATTCAAACCTTGGGTTTCTCAGCAAAGACAAAATGGCAGGTCAAGGACCAAACCACATATTGTCAAGTGTAAAAAAAAAAAAAAAAAAAAATTGTGCAAGAATGGTTAGGGATGTGTGGTTGTGTTCATAATTTTCTAATTATGCGTGTTGTGTTGAGTACCACAACTTTCTGGAGTTGTGCAAAAGTGTTTTTTGAAGTCTAGTGTGCTGAGGCTGTGGTACAATGTGTGAGGTACCAGACCAGTGGCGGACAGGATGATGGGTACACCACGTACTCGGTCCTGCCTCCACTGCTTCTGGAGCTCGTGTGCTAGATCAGTGTATTTACTGATCTTGTCTGCGTGAGTTTTCTGCATGTTCTTGCTGATTGGCACTGCAATATCAATGAGATAGGTCTGTTTGTTGACCTTATCAACAAGTGTGATGTCAGGTCTGTTGTGATATATGGTTTTTTCTGTGTGAATTGGGCAGTCCCAGTACAGCTTATGTGAGGGTGACTAATACGCTTTGTAGTGTGTACTTGTAGTACGGGACCGAGTTCTTAAGTGAGTGTTTGTGTGCTAGCTGCTGATGAACAATGGACGCTACCTGATTGTGTAGGTGGAGGTAGTCTGTTTGAGAGAGAAGGGGACAGCCTGATATTATGTGGTCGATCGTCTCATGCTGGTTCTTCCAACTTTTCCTTTTGCATTCCGGGTAGCAGTAATGTTTCATTCTTTTTTTCCATTTCCTACCATATCTTGTGTAATTATTGTTTGACACATTTTTATTAGTTCAGTCCCAAGCTCTAGCTTCTTCATCTGGTACCTTATTTATTGGTCACAGTACAATTAAATTATTTTATTTTTTTTAAATACATTATGCCTATGTATTTGCTGGAGAGTTCAAGTAGCACATTTCTCCTTTTTTTTTTTTTAATTTCAGAGTGGAGCTCTCATCCTGAGATTATGATCATAATACCTCTTAAGGTATCACCATTAATTAGTCCTTGTACTATGACATTCCTATCTAGGATCTTAAATGAACTTTTAATTGCTTGCAGAGTCGAGGACATCAGCTTCATCATGTATATTGTCACAGATTATCTTAAATAACAAACTTCTTGTAAGTCGTAAGAAATAATTGAAAGTCAATTTATTTGTAAAGAATAAAATTGTAACTGATTACTGAATAAAGCAGCTCGTAGAAGCAGTTAAACGTATTTACTATTACATAGCAGTACATAAGATAATTAATCACAAGATGAAATTATCAACATTTCTTCTAGAATTGTGGTTTCTTCCAGAATGTTCTAAATAATCTACAAGTAATAAAGTAACTAAGCTAATTAGTAAATAGGGGAGACCGGGGTCAGTTGGCATAAGGGGCTAGTTGGCACACAGCTTCTATTTCCTGCCACCGTGTAAGTAGAGCGCTGACATCTTGGTAGTGGGAGTGTATGTAAAGGTGCACCATCCACTGTGACTTTAGTTTGCTTTGAAGCGTCACGAAGGAAGTGACCCCTGTTTCATCGTTTTTCTGACTGGTGAGTAAATTTTTTCATCGTAATTTTTTTTTTGTTCTGGTGAACATGTAGATCGAATTAAGGTACTGCTGATGGCGGTTCTCGAAAGAGTGGATAACTGTGGTTGCATGCATGTACCATAATCTTTTGTTTCTGATGTTTGGGATTGTGTGGTATCCATTTTGTTTTGGAAATCTCTGTGGGGCTAGTTGGCATAGTTAGGTAGGGGTCAGTTGGCATAGCTATGACAAATGTTAAAAAAAGGGGAAAAACTGGAGATGGCCAGATGAGGAAGACTGAATTTGGTACGACCAAACTAAAGTTCTGTGAAAATTGAACCCATCTGTTCAAATAACTCCTACATTTGTGTTTGATATCAAACAATAACTATAGGTAGCTAAGAATTCATTGTTTGTTCATACATTTAATTTAATTTGTCATACAGTTGTTGTTTTTTTGTTCAAGTATTATTAAAAAAAAGTTTTGATAAAATAAAATGTTTTTTTCTCGAAAATTGCTGTGTTCTGCTCAAGTACCCCTATCCATAGCATGTTATGCCAACTCGCCCCTAGGGGTATGCCAACTAGCCCCGCACCCAGGGTTAGTTGGCATAGTTGCAAGCTTTTAGAAAAAGTGTTTTTGGGGTTACTTAAAAACGGATTTAATTAATGGGTCCTACATAATTTTGTAGTCAAAAAGATAAGCTATCCGCCGTATTCACCAGAATCCTCCTACGTATTGCACAAAAAAATAGAAAAATCAAAAACCAAAATCTATGCCAACTAGCCCCGGTCTCCCCTACAAAATAATTGAAAAAAAATACATACACTATTTAAAAATGAACATTTGAAAAGAGTAATGTAAATTCAAACTCACAAAAACTGTGGCAATATCTATAACCTGTAAGCATGATTCCTTTTTTTTATTCATTTTAGCTGCCTCTGGTATGTATCACTTTTCTTATTGCCAAAACTTTATTCTGTGCTGTGTGTCCTTCTTTAGTCAGTAACTTCTTTATTATTCCTGATTGCTATTAATTCCTACCTATCTTTGCTTGTGCAGTCCATTTCAGAATTTAAAAAATCTTGGAGAAATATGTTAATTTTAAATTAGTATTCTAATTTTTTTTTTCACACTCTCTCAGCCACACACACTTTTCAGTTCCACAAAGTTGCTGAGATAAATGGTGGATCCTTTGTTTCAGAGATTAAGACTGCTGTAGCTGTAAGAACCGTATAGGATATGTAGGGTGGCAAGATATCCCGGATTTTAGTGCAGTGTCTTGCTTCAGTAAATGTCCCGGATTAGTTGTTAACGTCGTTTTTGTTTCTTCATGAAAATTGTTTGTCTTGGATTGATGTCAGAAAAATCTGGTCACTTTAAGGATATCACAAAATTAAACATTTTTTTTTTAAATAGATGCAAAAGACTTTCCTGCAAAGCAAGTTATTTACTATTGTGATGTGAGGTATTAGAAACATTAATTTTACTGATTTAATGTTTTAGAACCACCAAACAGAGCTACAAGGATTCATCAACTCTGCTCAGGCTCTTATTCAGAGAATACTTTCTGCTCATCCTCTTTGTTGCTACAAATGTTCGAAGTTTGAATGGTGTGATACTATGTTTTTATATTGATTTTCTTCAGAATAAATTGTCACCATCCTCTCCTCATAATCTTCCAGCTTTAGCCTTTCTGATGAACCTAAGGAGAAAGTTGTCTGTTGATTTTTTTTTTTTAATTATGAGTTAGCCGTTAACATTAACTATCTTACACTATTGTAATTGTCCTCACCAAAGGAAGTTTCCATATAAGAAAATGGCCCTAATTCATAATCATGCCAGAAGTCATTCAAAATATGAAATAAAACATCAATTAATTAGTAAATTTGATAATTAAAAAATGAAGTTTAGCCTATACTTTGAATTTGCAATTATAATGTAGGCACACTCAAGATTTAAGGAATTACAATAATACCTAACACCGAATTATTTTTACATTCATTCGTGAACAATTCAGCTTTTCAACAATAGATGTCGCTGAATGCTTAATGATTAATAATTATCAAGCCCCTTTTGTGCCCTGAACTAGGGAATGCATTTATTAATTTAATAACTTTCTTCTCTCTCCCATGATCTTTTATAAGGATAGCTATTTTTTTTTTAAAAGCTTATTTTCAAATCTTTAAAGTGATGTTTGTTGTCTTTTGTAATATCTGCTCCGTAACCATAGTTGAATTACAGTTCTGTAGAGATCTAGCTTTGGTTATGCGAAAACTATCTTATTGTCGATAGCTAATTTCTATTCAATTAGTTTCTGTTTTAGTTTTGATTCCATGAAACATTCATTTGATTTTGATTATGTTTTAATGTAATTCTCCATTCAAAATTCTTTGTAAAGATTTAAATAAATGTAAATTAGATGGCACTATGCAAATCTGATCAAGCAGTAAAATTATGGATCTTTTTTTTTTGGTCATTATTTTATTTGTAAAAATCCCCCCCCATTCAGAAAAAGGACATAACTTTTTTTTTTATTATCATTATTGTTTGAAATGTCTAGGATGATTATAACACTCACACATATTCCAAATTGCTGGACACGCCTCTCAATAATCATCGTAATCACACTTTTATATCCCACGAGATGAAAAGTGTTACTTTTACAAAATGGTACTCATTTTTTAGGATAAGTTTTAAAATTGATTCAGCAAAATTACATCGAATAGGCTCCAATTTTTTCCTCCGCTATCACTGTAATAAAACGGCAAATCGGGCACATAAAGCAGTAAAGACGACGACGTTTAAGATTGACGCATTTACAGCTTTTTCCAAGTGTTTTCGAATATAGTTGGAATCTAAATATTTTTTTGGAAAAACATGAGATTCTCGACCATTAAAACTTGTAAATATTATCTTTCCGATCCAACATCATAATATTTGACATCAGAAGAGAATGTTATTTAATAATTGACAAAGCTCACTTAGTTGGCTGAAGATTTGGCAACAAACTTATCTTATGCGTATTTTATCTATTTAACAGTGGGTAATAGATGTGTTTCACTTTAACAAGATCTCGAATTGAAAATAAGAATAATAAAGAGTTCCTTTTCGCGTTTCCTCATAAAGGAACAAGGTTGCCAACAGAAGTTAATGGAAGCCCGCTAAATAGCCTTCAAAAACCCGCTATTCTAAACAAAATCCCCAGATATTAATACCTAGGAATTTATTATTATTATTATTATCATGGGTACTGTTAATGAACCTAAAAGCAAATTTCCAATTTGCTATTTCAGCACAGAAAATCTAAAAGAGGAGACATAAAGACGACAAAATAATAGATGTTAGTATGGATACTAAAACGGATAATTTCGAATTCCTTAATCTACCTAACTCCTAAAAAAAAAAATCCCCAACTTCTAAAGAAGAAAAAAATTGCATCTAAATAATAATAAAAAAAAAAGTAAAAATATTTTATGCATATATTGCAAAAATCTACTTGAAAATAACATATCTCGGGTTAAAAATGGATTAGGATTATCAAAATGGAGAAAAAATGAATTAGGCATAGCCAGTCCCTATATAATCAAGGAGAGCCTTTTCAAAGTGAGTTGCCAATACGAACTTTTATTATAGCACTACACTTGTTAGAACGATGTAGTTGGAAATTGGTTTGCAATTAAACTGTCTGAGAATGTATGTTTACACAGTTCTCCGAGATATTCTACCATTCTTATTGCTGCGTGACTTGCTATGAAGAGACTTAAAGACGCTTCAGCTGCACTGACCTTATGCAGCGCTGACCGACTTACGCTTCTTCGTTTTGCAGTGAGAAAGTAGATCACAATGTTTTGCAGCCAATACGCATTTGCAAAATCTGCACTTACCTTTATTAGTACTTCCTGGAATTTCTAAGATCCAATCTTTAAGCAGCAGTTGACTTCGCTTCTCTTTACAAATCGTTACTGATATTGCGGCTCCATATCTTGCATGAAACAATAAATGAAAATAATATAATACCTAAGTGAAACTGGAGATTAAGGTGGCTGGCAGTTCGTCCGCGGGACATAGCGTTTTCAAAATAAACATCCCGGGGTGCGTGTTACCTCAATTTACCTAACCTAAAGCTAATCGGCATATACGCTTCGCACCAACACCTTGAACTCATACTACAGTAAAACCTCGTTAAGTCGTCACTCAAGGGACCGAACATTTTTGAGGACTTAAGCGGAGTGACGACGTAAGCGGAGTGGGCATTTTTTGAAAAAAAAACAAACACTGAAATACAATATTTTTATGAATTGCTGTAGGATTCGGTGAGAAAAACAAGATTTTCAGAAATCAATACATGCAAATGAATGAATGGAAAATAAAAAAAAAAACACACACACACACATTTTATTTTCTTTTACTGGCATTAAAATAATCCAACAGTGTTGATTGATGAAGGTGCTGATTACTGGTAACAATTCGAAACACTTTGTAATGAAAGGGAACTCCAACTTTTGTGCACATAGTTAATCGTATCTAAAACCGAAACTTCTAGCTTTTCGTTCCTATCCAAGGCTTTTATCATGTCCTTTACAAGCATTTTTTTGTACTTTCGTTTAAAGTCAAGAATTATCCCTTGATCTAAAGGCTGAAGAAGTGCAGTTACATTTGGAGGAAGAAAAACAATTTCGATCGCTTATAAAATTTCGGGGCTTACTCGCTATGAAATAAAATCACACTCAGTAGCGGTCAAGAAAAAAGTCTACTCTTGACAAGAGTCACAGCGAGAAGTGTGTAATTTCCCAAGTGAATTTCCCACGTGAAAATTCCCCGTAAAGGCTAGGCTTTCTTATATTGAAATGGCGGGGCTGAAAAGATAGCAGACAAAATTGAGAATAAAGATGCTTTTCGCCATTTGAGGGTGACGAGTTATCCGGAGTAGAATTAAATTTATCCGGAGTAGACGAGTAAAAGAGGGCTATTTTACATTATTGTCTATGAGACCTTGTCGGGACCAAAGGAAAACGACGACTTAAGCGGAGTGACGACTTATCCGGGTGACGACTTAACGAGGCTTTACTGTAGTTATTAACTGTTTTTCAGTTAAAAGTGGTAGTGGTAACAAGGCAGCCGGCGATGTATCCTTGTGCGGGATACCAAATT
Source organism: Thereuonema tuberculata (assembly GCA_023159025.1). Classification (NCBI taxonomy): domain Eukaryota; kingdom Metazoa; phylum Arthropoda; class Chilopoda; order Scutigeromorpha; family Scutigeridae; genus Thereuonema; species Thereuonema tuberculata. The sequence continues at coordinate 270,777,994 of JAFIDM010009631.1, read as the reverse complement.
CTCCAGTTTAGCCCACACCTAATAATTTAACATAATACGAGGTATTGAATCCCACTATATCACAGCATCATCTTCAGATTCAATAGTATAGAAATAAAAAGCAAACTAACAATTGTTGATCACGTGAAATTTTTATTATTAAGCTATTGCTGCACGCGTTCGATACGTTTGTAAGGAGAGCAGGGCCCCCACATGGGAGGGGTCAGTTGGTCCCTCAGCACCGGGGCCGGGCGGTCAAAGGGGACCGAGCTCAGGTCGTAACTGAAAACAAAAAAGTTAGCTTATCACTTCTATACTTCCAAACAATGAAAACGTAAAAATAAAACCAGCACCTGTCTAAATTAAAATTGCCTCTCTGTTTCAATTATAGGGAAGGAATTGGGAACGGCAGTTTCGTCCCTCTACGGCTCATCAGCCCAAATCCGCCTTCCCTGATAACTGAACCAGAGAGGCAAGATCAATAAGTGGAGGCCACCGTCCAACCTGGCAGTGCCCCTCCCTCCCAAAACAAACAAACAAGACAATAAAAACAATTAGTACTTGACTTAACGCACTCAAAACCTTTTGCCTCCAACGAGCAGGCTGAAAAGGCGTTTAACAACAAAAGAATATTCCAAAGGAAAGATTCAGCAATTAGAATCATAACATTTAACGTTATGTGTGAACTTTCAAAACAATGAAAAAGTAAAAATAAAACCAGCACCTGCCTAAATTAAAATTGCCTCTCTGTTTCAATTACAGGAAAGGAATTGGGAACGGCCGTTTCGTCCCTCTACGGACTCATCAGCCCAATTCCGCCTTCCCCAATAACTGAACCAGAGAGGCAAGATCAATAAGTGGAGGCCACCGTCCAACCTGGCAGTGCTCCCCCCCCCAAAAAAAAAAAAAACAAGACAATAAAAACAATTAGTGCTTGACTTAACGCACTCAAAACATTTTGCCTCCAACGAGCTTTTTAAAGTTTTGCCTCCAAACGAGCTTCTCCGACGACTTCTAAATTTCATTCCTAAACTTTTGGGTACAGCTGAAAAAAAGTAGATGTTGGTGTTAAATTAATTTACTCTAAAAATAATACTAATTACTGTGTATGGCATGTTTAAAATGGAGAAATATGAAGTCACGTGGTATTTTCAAGATATTTTTGGGTAAGAATCTTATGAACGAGAGAGAGCCGCACTGACTGCCGATCTTATTACAGATAGTTAAAAGAAAACGTTAGAACAGGTCTGTAAATTGTAAATAAATACCCAAACTAGAACACTACAACGATCACAATTTAATATCAAAATATTTTGATAATAAAGAAGTCGTTTTCCTCGTCAATCTTTATCAAGAATGCAATAATTTATTAATGGGACTTCATATCCGCCAAAATTGAAACAAGGATGGATAAAATATCAGGAATTCTATTTTAAGACTACAGTGGAAACTCGATTAACCGTCACTCTCTGTTATCCGTCATCGATCGCAAAACCTACTTCTCTGTAAAATACGGGATATTGCCGCGAAAAAAAGCTCGAGCCTCGAAGAAACAGAAGAAGATGACTGATTACAGCTTCAACATATAAACCTTATTATCTAGTAGGCCTGCTGTTTTATGTTTCTATTATTATTTGTTTGGTGTTTGACGATATCTATTTGTTACCGATAAATTTTTCTTTGTATTAATTTATTGTTTGCCTTTCGTCCCAAACCAGCACTGAAATTTCGTTACTGTACATGTTTATTGCGAAATTTCTATATCCGTCTATTCGGTTAACCGTCACAGTCTCGGTCCCGAAGGTGACGGTTAATCGAGTTTCCACTGTATTTATAACATCCATAATTGAAAAATTTCTTTGCAACAATGAAAAACCCGTAAACTTCAGCGGACAGTGATTAAAAACCGCTAGAATTCCCGGTTAGCGAGATAAAATATTTTTAGCCGTTAGATGGGTTTCCAAAAACGCTAGATTTAGCGGGAAAACCGCTAAATTGGCAACCCTGTAAAACAACTCGGAGCTCAAATACTCGGTAGCATAGCTCTGTAATTGGTTGAGTGAGTTTACGACGTAGTGGTGTACATTAGATTACATGAGAATCAGTTCTAAAAGATTTTTTTATTTTTTTATTTTGGGGGGGAGGTCAAGCCCATCTCCTACAATGAAAAAAAAAATGCTGTTATTTTGAAATATGGAGATGGGGAGGAATTATGCAATGGGTTATGTGAGATTGGTGGTGCTTCTGTCGTATACTATCGAATAGTGAAGTTGTTCGTCTATCGTTATGATCTTTTTTTTAGTGAAAACGAAAAAACTCAATGAAACAGAAACATTTTGTTTTATTTAAAATTCCAAAGTTTAATGTATTTATAATTATGAAAAAAGAAAAAGTTCGGGGACATATGAATGCCAGGAAAGTTGCAAAAAAGCAGGACAACTGAATTTCTTAAAAGATTTCAATCATTTTAAGTCGACGAACCCAAAAGAGTCCCATACTGTCACGTTGGCAAAAGAAGCATCGTCCTCTCTTTTAGCGAGACTTGTGATTCCCGTATGATAAAAAAGCTGAAAAATCCCTCCGAATAAACACAACCCCCGACCATAGAAAAACTCATCAAACGAGAACGAAATTACGGGAGGAAGAGAAGAGAAGTAGCCCCGGTACCGGAAGCCGACGAGAGCGCCCCCAGTGGTGCCGCATAGAGCGCTGCACCGCACCGAAAGGAAATTGGCTTCGGCTCGAGTGCATATTCCGTTGCTGCAGCGGCTTGTATTTACCGAACCCGCCGTGTAATTTGAGTTTTATTGGGAAATGGGAGCGTCCATCTCATGCAAATGTGAACGTACTGTTCTAATTGCGTCGTTTGCTGTTGCTAGCGGGGGCGCAGACAGGGACCTATGCTTGTTGTCATCAGTTAGGGGTTAAGTAAGTTCCCCACTAAAAAACAACTGACAATGGATTTTATGTAGAGATTTTTATAAATACAATTTTCAAAAATCAGTCCAAAATATAAGATTAATATAAAAGGAATTAGAAATACACTTTTGCTGTACATTTGAGATAGTACATTAAAGATGATAGATTGGTCATGTAAATGGATAAAATGTAGATCTTTTTAAGATAAACAAAATGCTAAAAAAAAAATTTTTGGTTTCCAAGATGGCGCCTTTTAAAGGGTCAAATTTTGACTTTTTCTCACTTTAAATGAAAAGTATAAAAGTTGGAAAAGAACATTATATTGAGAAAATGTTGGTATATCAGTCAATCATAAACGTTTCTGCCTTTGCAAGATACATACAAAAATATGAAAAATTTCATCATTTTTATTTTATTTTATAGCAAATCTCTACGGATTCTTTTAAATTGTATTGTAAAATTAACTTAAATCAACTTAATTGTTTTATCCAATCGTTTGATAATTAATCAAGCGTTTGAGAATTATTAATTTCTTATATTTTTTTAATTCACTTACAGTTCAACTAACTTAGGTTGAACCGCCTTAGGCGTTGGGACTGAGAACTTGAAAAAAATAGGAGTGAAAGGGTATCAGGGTATTGTTGTGGAATTAAAAAAAGGTTCTTATGTGATCCTTTTTTTAGTACATAGAAGCTCGATTATAACGCGATCTTTCGGATCCAAGATTTCGAAGATCGCGATATAACCGAACTTTTATTACTTCGCGACATCAAATGTCGTATATCGTACCCTATTATCGCCCACACGATTCCAAATCGATTTAAAATGGTCATTTCGCGATTACCTACATCATTCAGAACTATATGAGAGAATTTTATATTTATAAATACATAAATCATAACCTTTTCAACACTTTGATGGGTTATACTGTATTAGCCAAAATCGATTTGGCGCCGCCATCTTGGCATCTTGTACAAACGACGAGTCACGTGGATCGAAACTAGGTATTCATACGCCTATTAGTTTACATGGGCCTCTTTACTGGTTGTCATTGGCAGAAAAATAGATCTCGATATTCATTTTGGTTAAACGAAAAAGTCCGCGATTCTGGTATTTTTTAAAAAATATATTTGACGCATTTTCTTGACATTAGGGTGGGTATAGAGTCTCAATTACTGTAAATAATAAGGAAACAAGCATATTAATTTACACCTTTGATTTGATTTTAGGCGAAAAAACGGTAAATTTTGCAATTTTACAATTATACACCTTTTCCAAAATAGAAGGGGTCCAAGACCAAATCGCGTTATATCCGAATTGGCGATATAAACAACCGCGTTATAGCAGAGATACAGAGGGTCGTGGTTATAACCGAGCTTCAGTGTATTTTGGAGAATTCAGCTCTTCGGAAATGTAGTTACTTAAAGCCGATAATAACGAGGTCAAGCTCTGCAAACACTATTGTAATATTTCCTCCCCACCCCTTTTACCTTATATCCTTTCATCCCTATTTTTTCAAGTTCTCAGTACAACTTCTGCGTTGGAGTTTGATTTTCCGATTATTTTCAATTTCAAATTGCATTCGAGTCAAGTGACTTAAATTTAAATATTACAATTTCATCGATATTGACTGAAAAATTAAATATAGAATTAAAATGCCACCAAGAAGAAATCCAAGTAATCAGCAAAATGAAGTGCGTCATTCTATGAGATTAAGAAACACAGCTGCACGTCATGAACGACATTTTCTCCAATCGTTTGATAATTAATCAATCGTTTGAGAATTATTATTCAGTCGGACCTCTATTTCTCTATTTTGCGAACTTTTCTATGGAACCAAGAACATTTTGCTAATTTCTTCGTAAAATAACCTCCAAATAGCGAAGTGCATTTTCTATTAACGAACTTTTTCGTGGTATCTATTTTTTTTTCTCCTTGAAATGTTTTTATTATTAATATTCCCTTAGAGGAAAGGAAAGAAATGTGGATACAGCTGAGGAAAAAAGAAGAAATTAACGATGATGTGCTGATTGATGATTATCTTTCACTTGATTTTGAAGTTGAGACCTCGGAAACACTAACTGAATCGGATATTTTGGACAGTGTGAAAAATAAAAACAATGCAGCTATGAATTAAGATGAAGATGATCAAAATGGAAATGATCATGATGCAGAAATAAAAAAAAAACCTTCGTATGATGAAATGCTAAAATCATTTGAAACAGTCCGACGCGGATTACAATTTGAAGAAAATACTGAAGGGATTTTTAGTGCATTGCAAAGATGCGAGACGTACTATGAGCGAAAACACTTTTTCAAAAAAAAAAAAACCTCAGACAAAATTAACAGACTTTATTAGTAAAATTTAAGTACGCATCTGGTAATGTATGCTTCATATCATTGAAGTTATTACTTTATTAATAATATTTATTGTTTATGTATTTTAAATCTGTTTTATGTAGTTTAAAGTAATTTTAAAAGGTGAATCTCTATTTAACGAATTTTTCATATAACGAACTTTTTTTCTGGATTTAGCGACTTCGTTAAATAGAGGTCCGACTGTATATTATAAAAAAAGTTATTCTGTCTGTCATTCTGTCACAAGACTACGTTTTTCCAATTTTGTGACCAAACTATAAGAGATAGATTGGTCATGCAAATGGATAAAATGTAAATCTTTTTAAGACAAACAAAATGCTACAAAAATCTTTCGAAAACGTTTTTTGAAGATGTCGCCTTTTAAAAATTTTGACTTTTTCTCACTTTAAAATAGTGGGCCCGGTAGCCGAGTGGGTAAGGGCGCTTGGCTGCGGGTTGGAGGTGACGGGTTCGATTCCCGTCCTCGGCGGAGGACGGGAATTTTTCCACGCTTCTTTCTCCTCCAAACGGGCCCTAGGGTCTACCCAGCCCTCTATAGAATGGGTACCGGGTTTCTTTCCCGGGAGTTAAAGGCGGGCGAGCGACGGACCGATCCCCCGTCCTCAACTTTGTCCCGTAGGTTCTGATCTCTGGAGCCTACCCTCCAGCAGCATTGCGCGGTCCTCTGGGCCTGATCGCAACTTTAACTTCAACTAACTTAACTCACTTTAAACGAAAAGTACAAAAGTTGGAAGAGATCATTATATTGAGAAAATGTTGGTATTTGAAAGTTCTATCGAACGATATATCAGTCATTCACAAACGTTTCTGCGTTTGCAAGATACATGCAAAAATGTGAAAAATTTCATGTTGCCTATTATGAGAAGTTTGTGATGGCACGTAAAAATGAAAACTTTTTTTTTGATAAATATAAATATAAAAAAAAAAGTCCTGACTTACTGACTCATCAACGCCCACCCCAAACCCTTGGACCTAGAAAGCTGAAATTTTGCACAGAGGTTCCCTTTATGATGTAGACAAGGAATAAGGCCGGAGTTTTCGAAATTCCCACGGGATAGGGAATAATCTGGCAAACTGACCATGAAGTGTGTGTCGGCAACCACTATTTTCATGTGCCAGAAGTGCGCAGGCCTCAATGAATTTTTTAAAGCATAAAAATTCAAACTGCGCATTTGAATTATTAATAATAACAATGGGTGAGACCAAATTATTTACAAGTGACACCCTGGAGCAGCTGTTTCACGCTCATTGGCGATCATCAGCTAGGAGAAGTTACAGTAAATAACAAGGTCTCCGTACTGAGGTTAATAGGAACAATACATAGGAAGCGCAGTGGTGCCTCAAAGGAAAAAAATACACAATGAAAAACTCACCAATGAAAAAGTAATGAGAAAAATTCATGTGCCAGCAGTGTGCAGGCCTCAATGAATTTTTTTAAAGCATTTGAGGCACCACTGCGTGAAACAGCTGTTCCAGGATGTCACTTATAAATAATTTGGTCTCATCCATTGTTAAAAACCAAGTTCCATTTAAACCTATTGCTCCAACAACGTTGTCAAGAAGACAAGTTGATCCGCCGAATTCCACCGTTTACCGCGCTGAACTCAAGGGAACTCAAACTTCTTTTATATACAAGAAGCCTGAATGGATGAACATTTTAAATTTAATTTCATAATACTATAATTTATGTATTCGGATGAGATTAGTTTGAAGCTTTGTCGAAGTACCGGGTGGTTATAATTAAAGTTCCCCACCTCTGCGCGGTCTGGAGACTGCATTATTGCACGGATAGTAATGCAAATATATAAGCTATGTAGAGCATGGGGAAGAGAATTCCAACGAAAAAAAGTTACTTCAAAAAGTTGCCACCAGGTGAAAAAGTGGCGCTGTGAAAAGCGCAATGCGTTTGTGAACGAACAATCTGCAGAAATCACCATGCCATTGGAAAAGAAAGAACGTGCGCTCCTGGTGAAGTTCTGTTACCAGAACAGCAGCAATAGTGTATTAGCACTGCCAGAAAGACAGAATATCGTCGTTTGAAGGGGTTGCGAACAGGACCCATGACGGAAGGGGTTTACGAAAGATGATGCAGAAATTCGAAGAGACAGGGGAGTTAGGTGTGCTACCAGGAAAAGGACGCCGCCCGATTGCGGAGGACGTTGTCCACGAAGTGGCAGCAGCAGTAGTTGACAGAGCGTCAGTAGCCCGATACTCATCGACCAGTACGCGAGAGTAGCACGTGAATTAACAATTCCATGGTACACGATGCAAAAGGTTTTGAGGTCCATTCTTCACTGGTACCCGTATGAGATCCAGGTACTGCACCAGATACAGCCGCAAGATCCACAAACGCGGTCAGACTTTCGCATTTCGTTTTTTGGCTAAAATGGCTTTCGACGATGCTTGGCCCTGGAACATTCTGTGGATAGATGAGGCGCATTTTACGCTTGACGGCGCTGTGAACACGCAGAATTGTCGCGTGAGGGGTTCCTCAAACCCCCATGTGGTGCATTCCCAGTACGTGATTGCATGGTGTGGATTCACCGCGGATTTATTCCTGGGTTCATATTTTTTTGAGGAGATGACACCTGCAGGTCCTGTCCACTGCACTGTTACAAGTGCACGTTACTGTCAACTCTTGTCACGGCATGTGGTTCCAGCCTTGCAAGAACGCTGGTGTTTAGAGACAATAGTTTTCATGCAAGATGGTGCAGCATCGCAAATTGCTCGCCAGTAAAGGAACTTCTTCGTGCCCGCTTCGGCGATGATCGTGTTCTGTCGAGACACTTTCCAGAGGCGTGGCCTGCCCGTTCACTAGACCTTCATCCATGTGACTTCTGGCTGTGGGGAATCCTGAAAGATCATGTTTGTGAGGGACGAGTACGGACCTTGCCTGAACTGAAAGCCAATATCATTCGTCGTGTTGCAGCCATTTAACGAGACACTCTTCGTGCTACTGTTGAGCATGTTGTCCTGCGCTTCCAGCATGTCATCGGCGCAGATGGTGGGCATATTGAACAGTCACTCTAAAAGCATTAAAATATTGCATTCCCATCGTCTGTTTATGATCTTGCAGCGCCACTTTTTCACCTGGTGGCAACTTTTTGAAGTAATTTTTTTTTTCCGTTGGAATTCTCTTCCCCAAGGTTTCATTATTGTGGGCCCGGTAGCCGAGTGGGTAAGGGCGCTTGGCTGCGGGTTGGAGGTAGCGGGTTCGATTCCCGGCCTCGGCGGAGGACGGGAATTTTTCCACGCTTCTTTCTCCTCCAAACGGGCCCTAGGGTCTACCCAGCCCTCTATAGAATGGGTACCGGGTTTCTTTCCCGGGAGTTAAAGGCGGGCGAGCGACGGGCCGACCCCCCGTCCTCAACTTTGTCCCGTAGGTTCTGAACACTGGAGCCTACCCTCCAGCTGCATTGCGCGGTCCTCTGGGCCTGATCGCAACTTTAACTTAAGGTTTCATTATTATTATTTTTTTTTGGTGGGAGAACCAATCAGATAAAGTTTTAATTAGTCAATCAAGAGTAGACCTCAATTTAATAATTCTATTTATTATTAAATTGAGGTCTACTCTTGATTGGCTAATTCAAACTTTATCTGATTGGTTCTCCCGCACAAAAGGACCTGGATGAAATTGGCGAGCAACCTGGGAATCCCTTGTAACTTCATATAAATCCCTGTTATGGTAAATAAAGAGTCAGATGTATTAAGTGTCTTCCTGTTCTTCCGTTATTTCGACCCAAAGAACAACACAACATTAACTTAATTTTTGTTTCTATTTACAACACGATAAAAATTTTGTTTGCATAACTAAAATGAAAGCAAGAAATAATTAAAAAATATGAAATTACACTAACAACAATCTCAGTTTTCCACTTATAAATTTAAATTCCAAAAGTGAATACTTAAAATTTGATACTTTTTCTCTGTTGCCACAAATGAACTATTAAACGGTTGAAGGGTTCGTGTGAAATCCCTGTTTTAATTAGCAAATTATCAGTGTCATTCGATCCCTTACAGATAAACTGTGTCACGTTTGAGTACACATTTTTCTTATAAATTTAATTTTTAGGAAATTTATGAAAATTTTGAAATAATCTACACAAATTTCAAATGTGTTACCTAGAACTACAATTATTACATTTGATTTGGCTTGCAAAAGTTAAAAAATGAAAATTATCACTATTAAATTTTATTTTTTCATACATCATCCAAAAAATTGTTCCAAGCCATCATAATATAGTTGAAAGAGAACCTAATGGTATTCCTTTTTCCCATTCTTCAAATAAGAAAAATGTTTGAATCATTCATCTTATTCAAAAGTTTATAATTTATCCAAATTATTTAGGCTAAATATACATATATATTAAAAAAGTAAAAAAAAAAAATTTGCAACAGAATTCTTATATTATATTATATCTATTTTTCTTCTCGATCGGCTTTTGAATTATAGCAATTTAATTACGCCTACTTTTGCAAAATATTAAGTAATTCTCTCTTTTTTTTTAATTTTCATAATTTGATCATGCGTACTAAAAACTTCGAATTAACAATTCGAATTCTTACAATTAATTTAATTAATTTGCATTACATTTATTTTTAGATTCTGTTATACTAGTAAATGCAGACCCATGGTAAGTGACTTTCTGAGAGAGCTGTTTTGCGCTCATCAGTCATAAACCAGCACTTCAGAATATTCCCGATTACCGAACGGATTATGGATATTTCAATTGTCGACAGAAACAGGGGGACTTCCAAAAAATTAAAGAAAAAAGAAAGTCATGAAAATGAGACAACTCACTCTTATAGTGATTTTTCTTTCAATTTTTGCAAGTTCCGTTGACTCTTGTATATTAAGATTCTGTTGTAGCTTTTGTTAGATAAAAGAAGAAATTAAAAAAAAAAAAAAAAATCAGAAATTTTTAGACGTAACCTACGGTATTTCACCCTGAAAAACATTTATCTAATTTGGATTGAATAGATAGCTTTTTTTTTTTTAACTTAAGCAGTAGTTCCTTCAATCACCAATAGATGGCGGGATGTGTTTTATTTTGTACTGATGATGGCAAATCTCTTCAATTGATTTTTAATTGAAATAATATTTGAAAACCATGTATATACATATACTTTACTGCGTTTTATATTAATAATAGAAACATTCAAATACAGTATTTATTACATAATTTTATTTTTTTATTTCCTTCCGATAAATAAAGCAAAACTGAAATTCAGCTTTATTAGATGAAATAGTGTTAAGTCTAATGAAGGTTTCTGTTACCAGAAATAGATACCTATTAAAGAAGTTTAACATAGTTAATTAATTAATGAAAATCATTTGTGGGGAAATTAAAATAATGGCACAGGCGAGCATATAGATATAAAAATATATAAATTATGATCGTCGGAATCGCAGTCGGAAATTCATACAAAATATGAATTAATAAAACTCTAATATGAAAGGATTGAAGAAATTTGTTTTTCTTTTTGTTTAAATTAATACAATATTAGTTCTTTGGAACAACGACTTTAAATTTTATCAAAAAGGAGCTATTGCTGCTTATGTCGTAGTGAAGTTTCATTTAAAATATTAATCATGTATAAGAACGGAGAATAGTTTATGGCATGTTGTTAAAACATTTTAAATATTTCCTTCTTATTATTTATATTCCGTTTGGGAAATACAACTTTATTTTGTAGTTTTATAGTTCTAACAATTCTAATGTATTTTAGTAGCTTTTTATAGAAAATACAATGACAATGCTACAGAAAGTGAAAATAACACGTCTGTCCTTTCGTGAAACACAAAAACTGTTTATCCTATGAAAACAATTTAATGAAATTTTAATGTTAGATATAGACTTTCTAGTGTGACTTCTTGTTGAATTTGTCCCCAGATTAGACCCATAGTTACGGAGCCTTGGGCCAGAAACCAAACGTTGATCTTCAAGCATTGTGGTAATTACTTAAAAATTTCTTCTCATGAGATGTAAAATTTTAAAGGTGCCATTCCAGAGGAACTTCTTTTAATTTGACTTTTTTTTTTTTTTCCCCAAGAGATCAATTTCTAACATTACACTTTCGCGCTGCAGTACTGTGATCGGCCAAGAACTCAAATGTATCGGTTTATTCCAGCTGTAAATATACAACATATTATATTCTTTACTGTTTTATATATTGCAAAGTGAAGTAACTGCTACGCGACATTCGTAGGTAAGGCTATATCATATTCAGAAGGAATTACGTAGTTCCGACGTATGTTGATCAGGAGTTACGTAGAAAGTCCATAGATACAGTATTAAAAATTGTTTTATGCTGGGCTTTGTGCAATTTCTTATTAGCAATAGCTGTGGGAAAGCATGCATCTGATGGGAAAGCAAAAGGCGAGCCATCTCGTAATTTAATATTCATGCTTTAATAGAACTATTTTTATTGTTACGTCTTTGTGACACATTAATACTAGATATATTCCAACCAACCCATCCAAGTAAGTCGGGGAACGTCTCTAGATAATACAGGTAATTACAAATGTCGACAACTTTGAGATTTTATTATAAATTAGTTTTCGGACAAAAGTGATATCAAATGAACGCATTAATATAAAAGTTTTGTTACAATACCTCATACTCCTTTCCATATGGGCTGTGCAAGTTATCCTGCAGACATCAATGCGATAATCAAATTCATGCCCACATTATCTAAAGTCTGCTTCAACTCGAGAAGACATTATTTTGAAAATATAATAATGGTTTGCCATCTCAACTTAACTAAACACTGACATCAAGTAATATTATCACATGCCTAAAGCCTGTTTTACATTTACCATTTCACTCGCCATAACCTGGACATTTCACTCGCCATCACCTGGACATCACAGATGTCCAGTAAATGGAGAGCGATAGAGCCTGGGCTATTTTTCGAAGAAATGTCTCGACATCTATGGCTGGACATCGCCACTAGCGCTCCTGGTGACGAATTGTAGAACTTGGAAGTCCAATCGATTTGTATCTATTTATTCGAAATTACCGATTACAAAAATGATTTTCACGATCGGAGGGCATCTTTTCCTTATGTTTTCGTGGATTCTTTCATAAAATGTTACATTATTAATCAAAATCATTACAGAATTTCGGCTTGAAAATTTGAATCGACGACCGATCGACATCTCGCAAAGATATCGCCATTGATCGAGATTTAAAGAGACTGAATTATTTATCGAAACTGAAAACAAAGAAACACAAAACGATGAAAAAAAAACATGAATGTTTCCTATTTTAATTAATTAAATTCTTTCACCTATCCGATGCATTGACTACATGGTTTTTATATAAATCAATGCTATTTTTTTCGTAAATAACACGTAGACATGATGACAATTGAGAAGTGTAAATGTCCCGTGTGATGGAAGGCGTTATGGTAAGTGTAAAGCGATGCACTAATCACTCGCAATCTACCCTGACATGACCTCCGTTATGGCTTGCATTTATGACGAGTGAAATAGTAAATCTAATACGGCCTTAAGATTTAGTATGAACTGCATAAAAAAAAGTGATATTTTAAAAATTGCAGAAAATAATTCGTTTTTTTATTCCAAATGGATTCGTATTCTCCTGCTCAATTGTTTCACCGTTCTGGTAAAGGCTCTGTTTTAAAAATTCACCGAAACAAATTGTATTGAATTTTATTGCATACAGTACTTCGAATAGATAATCCTCAGTTGATTCGTCTAAAGAACTAGAGAAGTAATTTTGCTGGATTAAGTTCATCAGTCTGTTTAGAACGAATCGAATAACAGCGGTTGCCTTCTTTCCCATTCCCTACTAATAAACAATGGTAAAGGCTTCAGAAGTGTGATAGTTTGATCAGTCCCATATACGATAAGTTCATGAGTTTGATTCCAAAAATAAAATTCCTACTGTTTTTGTAGTTCTTCGGATAAATAAGCAATGATTTGCCAAATCTTCTACATTACTAAAATCTTTTGTTTCTCTGTCTGTCCGGCGCAATTGTTGTGATTTGTGAAAATAGAAATAATTTCTACAAGTTCGCTACGGGAATCGAACCTGCAACCTTCCGATCCGAAGTTAGACGTCTTATCCATTAGGCCACAGGGACTACTATAAAAAATACAAATATGTCTTAGATGAACTCGCTGGTTCTAAAAGCAGTCGTGGGTTGGGAGAATCCACTTTTATCGGGTAGTTCTGAGAAAGCAGTCGCACGTTGGGAGAATCCACTTTTCCCGGGTTGCTAGTATTATTTTAAGATCAATGCAACAATTGCCAAATGATACCGGGATCCATTGATTGATCAGATAAACATTTCCTTTTATTTCTAAATCGTTATCATTTTTTTTTTCTAAATCCTACAGAACAGAGGATATTTAAAAATAAAAATCCAGTTATTGTAAAATATTTAAAACTAAATTATTCAGATCCGAATTTATTTATTTGCTTAATTATCAATTAATAATTAAAATGACCAAAAATAAACTAAAAATTACAAAAAAAACTTTAAAAAAAATCCACACATAAGAAAACACACACAAAGAAAAAAAAACATGAATATTTATTTGTATGCTAATTAAACCTGGAAGTTCATACATTAATAAATTTGAAATAAATTCAAAAGTAATTTTACATGTTTATTCTGATAAAGTATTTAACAATGAAAAAATGAAAAATTGTAATAAAGGAAATTGTTTATACATTAAATAAACTTATTTCAGTCCTTTTAATGTTTGTAATAAGTCGTTCGTTGGCCCAAGGATAGAAGCAGGCCTCATTCAAGTGATCTGGTCGTTAACAGCTCCATTGCTGTCGTTTGGAGTTGATGCCGACTTCATAGTAATTTTCTTTGATCTGAGCTTTAGTTTGAATAATACATTCTTCGAACTCTTGGAAAGTGAAAGAGAATGGAGGAGAGATAAACATCAAATCTTTCACAAAACCTTTCCGAAAGAAATCTACAGGGTTGACGTCAGGCGATCTCCGACGCCAAGAAAATAAAGGTTTGAAAGTCCATTCGATGCAGATACGGCAAAATTTTAATTCAGGAATTTTCTTACCTCTCTATAAAAATACGGAGTCTTTTCCTGCTGCAAAATGAAATTTCTTCAGATGGAGCAACAATCTTTATACTATTGTTATCTGCGATGACAACGCCATCTCTGTGGCTGAACCGAAGGTAGGTTATTTGTAGTAAAAGTTGTCAAAGTTGCCGACGTAAGTTTGAATATCATCTATAAATAAGAAATGCAAAAATGAAAGATAAATATTGAAAAATTGAAAAGTAAAATACAATATATATGATGAAGATGGCTATTACATATGCCATTTTTAGTTAGATTTTTAAATTAAATGCTTTTTTTTTGTTGTATTGATTTATTTTAATTTTTGATTTAGTCTCATAGCTGATTTATGACATAAGGTTAAAATAAAGTAATGTAGGGGAAGATGTTGTACCTTTGACCGATTGTACCTTTGACCACCCTTGCTAGTACTGTCATCTATCAGCATACTTTAAAAGATTTTCTGTTTAATGTGTAACATTCCCACTATTTGCGCCTTTAAACCTTCAGTAGCAGTTAGATCTTCGACTTGCATTGAGTGAAAAATATTTTTCCAATTCCATCACCGAAAAGTAAGTATTTTGCAAGTGAATGTTTTTTTAATAACATTGTTTGTTTTCTTTTGATTGTTATTTTAACAGTAATGAATAATATATATATGCCTATAGATTAATTGTTATGACTTTTAAGATGACTGGATTAACCTAAGAATTGTAGCATGGCGTGAAACGTAAGTTGAACTGATGTTGTACCTTTGACCCCAGCAGGGTGTTGTTCCTCTGACCAGGTCAAAGGTACAACATTAGTTAATAATAATAATGGGAGAACCCCGAGAAAACCTGCCCAGCGCGGAGCATCCACCATCACGAAACCCACATGAGAACCGAACCTCGGAACTCAGAGGTGAGAGGCCAGTGTCTTAGTGACAACGCAAAACGCGCGGCCCATCTATTGAACCTTACTGTCTGTTATAATTTTATGTTATTAAATTTTATTTGACACTAATAAAAACGTATATTCATCTGTTTTATATGATTCTCTTACTTCTTCGATGTTCTTAGTAACTAGGTATTTGCCCGTCATATATTATGACGAATAGAAAATTAAAATGAATGCATCGCTAAGAACATAAATGAATTTATTTAGCCTATGGGAAGGCTTGATGCGGGCATTACTAGGAACTGACGGCACTTCAACTCATGGCAAATTGACATCACTAGGTTCAAAATCGGTCCTGGGAATAGTGACGGTATCACCTACGTTACTTTCCGAAAGAAATTCTACCGCGATTAAATTGCGAATACACTCCTTAACGATCAGTCGTGTGCCATTACAGAGTCCTTTCTTTGGATTGAGATTGCGAAGGAACATCACAATTGATTCTTTCTTCATGCTCAGCTGATGAGGTGCCATGCTGGAAAATGTGAGTGTAAAGAAACACTGCAGGTTAGTTTAGTTCATCGTGTAGATCATCTGACACTACTACATCTGCGCTGCAGTAGAAATAGTAGAGACTTGCCGGGCAGCTTTCTGATCTCTTGCGCTACACACAGAGATATACATACACGAATTGGAAAACTATGTATATGAATAATATGTTTTTAAAATCTTATAAAATATCTTCCATATATATACGTAGATGCGTACATTGATTCATATATAGGCCAAGGTACTTTTGGAGGAAATTGTTTAAATGCGTAAAAGTGCCAAACGCAGCAGTTCTTATAAATAGGACATGGTCTATGTTTAAGTAGCTACATAAGCAAAACATTAATAATTTCCAACAAGCACCCGGAAGAAGCCAGATAATTACACCTAGTCGTTATGTAAAAGATAGAAATGGCATTAAAGAGATGCACTTAAAATATATTTTTTAAGATGTTATTTTTCACTTTAGGGAAAAAGAGAAGAAAATAGAAGCTTATATTCAGTGAAAGTGAAAAACTAAAGAAATATTGTAAGATCTTGAAGCTTACTTTCCTGAAAGCATTTTTAATTTTGATTTAAAACGTTTTTAAATCTTAAATCCCAAAGTAGTCTCCATATATTTCAGCTTAATTCAGCAGTACAGATTTTTCTATTTTGTGAAAAAAAGAAAGAAGGATTTTACTTAAAAAGGAATTCAAAATAGTCAAAACGGTTTTATTTAGAGCTGTAATTATTTCATTTCCAAAAGAGAGCTTTGGATATCATGCAAACAAATTCAGTCAGTCAAAGATGAGAGAACATCTATGCTACTTTATTAGGTACATCTACCTAGTAGAGTGAAGAACCTTCTTTAGCCTTCAAAACTGCCTGAATTCGTCTAGGCATGGATTCTACAAGACAAGGGCGAATATAAGGGGGGAGGGGGGCCCGGGCCCCTCCCGAAATAATGAATATAAAGAAAAAAATAAGTACCGTAATCTGAATTATTTTAATGAATCATGTATTTATGCAATAATGAATTCAGCATTAGGGCATTAAATGCAAATTATCTTCTGAATATGAGCAGCAAAACTGATATAAAGTATCATGGGGTGTCGACTTAAAATTACTTAACCTAACCTTCCATTAATCTTGACCCCCCCCCCCCCCAAATATATTCTATATTCGCCACTGCTACAAGATGCTGGAGACGTTGTGTAGCAGGGGTGTGCAGATTTTTGTAAGGTAAGGCTACCTCAAGTATACTCCAAGTGGCGCGGTCACCTTAAGACTAAAAAAAAAAAAAAAAAAAAACGGAATCTCCCAATCGACGACCAAAAAAAAAAAGACATCAGACTTTTGAAATCTCACATGCGGTCACCCCAAAATGCGGACGCGGTCCACCGGTGGACCGCGATCGACATCTTGCCCACCCGTGTTGTATAGGAATGGTGGACCAATCAGACATGAGTGTGTCACGCAATTCCTGGAGATTCGACGGAGCTGGAGACTTGCAGCGAACGGCGCTTTTCAGCTCATCCCAAAGATGTTCAATAGGATTGAGATCATGAGACTGACAGGGTGACAAATGAAAGTCATTGCAATGTTCGTGGAACCATTCCATAGTGATTCGGACGTTTGTGCTGGCGCATTATCGTACTGAAAGTAACCACCTGACTGACGAAACACTGTCAATACGAATGGATGCATTTGGTCAGCAACGATGTTTAGGTACGTTGTGGCATTCAGACGTGAATCTATGGGAATCAAAGGACCCGCAGTGTGCCGGGAAAACATTCTCCAGACTATTACGCCGTCTCCACCAGCTTGCGCAGTTGTCGCCAGAGGATTCATATTATTTTCACCAAATTCTGAGCCTTCCATCAGTACACTGCAACAGGAACTTCGACTCGTCAGATCAAGCAACGTGTTTTCCTCGCTGGTCCACTGCTTGTGTTGCTGTGCCCACAGGAAGCGTACTCTTGTCCGTCGTTGATATTAATGGTACCCGGCGTGGCCGTCAGTAGTTGTAGCCCATTTGCAATACGGTACGCCTAGTGATCCATTGCGAAATGTTGTTCTGGCCACCGAGGTTGAATTCTGACGTGATTTGCGACATTGTGGCCCATCTGTTTGCTTGTACAATTCTAGACATCCTCCTCCGACTCTCTTATCAATAAGTTATTTTCATCCACAGGAGTACCGCTGACTGAATGATTTCTGTTCGTTGCACCATTGTCGATACACTCTTGAAACTGTGGTACATGAAAAGTTCAGGAGAATTGCCGTTTTCGATATGTTTAATCCAACACGTCTTGCGCCTACTACCATGCCACGTTTTAAGTCCATTAGGTCACTCGTTTACCCCATTCTTTCTCTGGTTTGTAAGCTTAACTGATGCTAGAAAAGTGTTTATATTTAGAAACGTATTTATATCAAAAACTAGGATCATGTGATTTGCAACGTCATAGAACACTCCATTCTGTGCACAGCAGAAGTGTACCTAATAAAGTGGAATCACAGTGTATATCATTACAGAAATGCTGACCTGATGTTTGGGTGGCTGTAAATGGAAATTAAAGGCAAACTAAAATAACTTTCAACATATTAAAACTTAACAAATTCTTTCAGAGATTGTTGTAATTTTACAGTTCCAAAAGCTTTTGAATTACGACTTCCTTAAGAAATAAAAACTTAATGACCAATTAAGGAAGCAGAATTAAAAGGTAACAAAAGCTGAAAGGTTCACCAACAATAAACCGACGCCTTCTGATTACCAATTGAGAATGGAAAACAAAAGAATTAAAAATGTGTTCTATAAGACTTTAACAAGTTACTCATTTTTATCTTGTGTTGGGGGGGGGGGGGTATGTAAGAGTTAAAAGTCATCGTGAACTAGGAAGTTGGCTATTAATAGTAAATGCAAGATGACTCCTTTCGTTGTTGCAAAGAATTACCAGTGTTACGGCACCAAAATACATACATGAAGAATATTGTTCAAGGATCGTAAACGATAACTATGTGACAGACAATACAAACAGCTTTGTGAAATTTGTCTTTTTGGAAATCAGTAAGTCAACATATAATCAGAATATCTGGAGTTCTTACCTTTAAACTGTATGTTTTTACTAACAGCAAAAGTTGTAGTCAAAATTAATCGTGAGTCGGGCTACCAATTTCTTTCATCGTGGTCCAAATCTAAGAACTAATGTTCGAGTCGAGTTTAAACCAAATTTAAAAATACAAAACATTTGTGTACACCGTATGTTGGGGAATTACAGTGCTGTAGTTACGTACTATCCCAGTGTTTATATCTATTTTTCGTATAATAGCTTTGCACATGTCTATGTAATAAAATTCAGAAAAGCTGCTTACACTACTAATTAGTTAATAGTTCATCCTCTACGATGGCAAACGAATTATTTCGTGCCTTTACTTCCCTTTTATAGTTCACCATATTCTCATCTTCACTCTCCCTGTGCTTTGAGAATAGAGAGATTAAACATCTGCCAGAAACCCACGCGGACTGTATGTTGGAAATCCCTGTTATGTGAACGTCGTATTAACTTTTGCCAGCAGTGTATCATTTGATGAAGATGGTCCTTTTTCCCAGTGGATGTTTACGGATGAAGCAACATTATCTGAAAGCGGGAGAATAGCAGCTGCACTGGTCTATTTACCTCTCCTGATTGTTTAGTCTATAGCTTTATCAATAATCTTCGCAAATCTACCAACTGGTATGTGGTATTTTCAATTTAAAACCACTGTGGTATTTCCGATTAATAGTCTCAGCTGGTGTTGGCTTAATATATAGAACTTCTTGTATTGTATTCGCCATACGCGGATATTAAGAAAACTCTGTATATGTTAGGATAATAATCACGTGTGTTTCGGGATGTATATGTGATTGCATTTGTTCCATCTCAAACCAGTCACCAAAGAACAAAGGAATACTACATATTAAAAGATAGACAATCATAAAATATTAAAAAAAAATCGAATTAAATACAAATAAGAAAAGGAATTTAAATATTTGTATTTAAAAAAAAGAAAAAAAATATCAATCAGAAACCTAGAAGCTCATTTCATTCAGAATTCATAACAAAAAAAGAAAAAAAAGAAAGAAAATCTAACAATTGAATAAAATGAGAGAATCAGACACTTTTATTTGAAGCATCGCAATGTAAGTTATTTGTTAACGAAAATACAGTCTAACAGATGGATCTTGACGATCTCGTTTGCATGAGAATTACGGAAAACACAAGATCTGGCCATTAGCCTCTTCAGCAGGTCTCAAGGAATTTAGTATTTTGAATGTCTGTCTCTAGGAAAATGCTACCTAGTGAATTTATTGTTTGTTTATTGACTGTTTTCAATTTTAATTTAATAATTCCCTACGAAATATTCTTCAACTTGCATTATTATTTTTTGTGCGCTGCTTCGTATAGCACTGTTTCTCGCCATTTTGTGAGAAGACATGGATAGAGGCTATTCTCGCGTAAATTACGTGAAATCACGAAAATACGAGATCGTCAACATCCATCTGTTAGACTGTAACTTCAAATATCCAATGATCAGATTGCAGTAAAGTTGATAAAAAGAAAGAAAGAAAATAAGTTGTTCTTGACCAAAAAAGCAGAAAAATATAGAATAAAAATAAGAAGATTTTAAGACATCTCGAAAATTAAAAAGTACAAAAGTTTAGGAATCAGCTAAGACGAGATAGAAGCGAGCTCTAAATCCTTTTTCAGGTATCGAACATTAAAATTGAATGCTAACATATTCTGGCGATTTCTAGTCGTAGTTCCTTACTTTGTTGTCCTGATATACCAAAATAAATAGGGACCTTCCTTTTAAGAGCTTAAACCTTTAATAAACATGGAAGCATCGAACAGATGGCTGACGAGTGGTGAGCTGTTCATGATCGCGATACAGGACCAAGTCAATCCCCACACGAAACTACAACAAACACATTCTACACAACGCAAACACGCACGACGACACATGCAGGAAATGCCACACTACGCATGAGACGATCGACCACATAATATCGTCGATCGTCCATCTACAGCTAGCACACAAGCACTCACTAATTAAGAAGACCATCCCGCACTACAAGTACACGCCACAAAGCGTGTTAGAGCCACCTTCATATAAGCTGTACTGGCACCGTCCCATTCACACAGACAAAACCATACATCACAACAGACCAGACATCACACTTGCTGATTAAGTCAACAAATAGAATTACAGTGCCTATTAGCAAGAATATGCAGAAAACTCACGCAGACAAGATCAGTAAATACACCGACTTAGCACACCAGTTCCAGAAGCAGTGGAGGCAGGACCGAGTACTTGTTGTACCCATCATCCTGTCCGCTACTGGTCTGGTGCCTCACACATTGCACCACAGCCTCAGCACACTAAGACTTCAGAAAAACACTTAAGAAAATAATAACTTCGACAAAGTAAAAAAATAATAGGTTATTATAATTGATGAGATGACAATAAAACCTAAGTTCTGAAGACAAAAATTAAAAGAAATTTTTTCTGTGCCTTTTCAATAAGTTTGATGGAGGATTGTTGGTAGGAATCCTAACAATTGATTCATGTTCTAATTTGAGCGGATAAGAGCACTGTAAGGTGGAATTTGAGTAGATATATTTTTAATGATTCTGCCCTGGAATATAATAAATTCCAGTAGTTTACTGGTTTACCTTTTACTGAAAGGAAAGGGAAGTTTCGAAGTACAGTTAAAACTTAACAGTTTGATTTCTTTGTCTTTGTTTAGTTCAAAAAGTCAAAACTATTTATTGTGTATTTAATTTGATCGTTCTTTATTATGATAGAGAAAACTGAACATTTATTAATTTTGTGGTATCAATCCCAGACAAGTTTTAGAAATTATCAAAACATTTTTTTTTGGTAAGTAAAATATAACCATCTATTTCAGTAGTGATAGTATATAACAATATATCCACAATCACACACTTTCTTATTGCCAGGAATTCTTTGCTGTCATCTTCAGCACTGGCGTAATATACCCCGCCCCCTCCATTGCATCCGAAAATGGAAGAAATCTAGGATTTTGGACCTGAGTTTTTGGTTATTGTAAATCTTATGTTATAAAAACGTTATTCTGTCTGTCGTAAGACTTTACGTTTTTCCACTTTTTTGACCAAACTATAAGAGATAGATTGGTCATGCAAATGGATAAAATGTAGATCTTTTTAAGACAAACAAAATGCTATAAAAATCTTTCGAAAAACTTTTTTGATTTCCAAGATGGCGCCTTTTAAAGGGTCAAATTTTAACTTTTTCTCAATTTAAACGAAAAGTATAAAAGTTGGAAGAGAACATTATGTTGAGAAAATGTTGGTATTTGAAAGTTCTACCGAACGATATATCAGTCATTCACAAACGTTTCTGCGTTTGGAAGATACTGTACATGAAAAAATATGATTTTTCGCTTTAAATTTTTGGTGTATGGCGCCAACCCGCAATACATCTGAGTTATCCGGAG
The DNA here is from genome assembly GCA_023159025.1 of Thereuonema tuberculata. Classification (NCBI taxonomy): domain Eukaryota; kingdom Metazoa; phylum Arthropoda; class Chilopoda; order Scutigeromorpha; family Scutigeridae; genus Thereuonema; species Thereuonema tuberculata. Next base: position 270,755,720 of record JAFIDM010009631.1, on the reverse strand, counting down.
AAGCCACAACGGGCTGGGAAGTCGTATATTCTCCGATCTCTATATTAATTTGCTAAATAAATAAAGTTGTTGTTTATTTTAATGCTGTGTATGCAAGGGTTCCGGAGCGAAGCGACGTTACCCGGCTAGTTATAAATAAAAGCAAAAATAAAGAAAAGGCTTTTTTTTTTGAGAAATAGATAGAGACAGCAGAGGAATGGAGATCTCAATTTACCTCCACTGCCTAACAATTAAAATTAAATTCCTTCATTTAATTACAAAATGAACTTTGCAACGCATTCAGATAATAACTCAGTGACTTACTATTGAAAATATTTCTTCTTCTCGCCTTCTTTTCTGGCGAAAATTAATTGATTTTACATATCAATTAATAATTACATTTTTAATATGTAAATAGGGCAGATCTCTTTTTTTCTTTTTCTTTTTTTTTATACAAGTTGATCTTCATGCACTATTGTTGCATCTGATTAAAAATGTTAATAGAAATAAATAAATAAAATTTTTAAATGTTTCACATTTTTTAATCATGGAATAAAATTAATGAAAATACTCTTGACTTCAATAAAATTATTTTTTCAGTTCTTTAAAAAAGTTTCATTGTATGAATTCGATCAGTTGTATTCCAAGAATCTAAAATTACACTCTATAGAAATTCAGCTTTGGATGAAGATTTTATTGCGAATACTCATTTTTTTTATTGTTGTAAGTAGTTTTAGTAACTTTTAGACTTGTAGTTTCAATGAAGTTACTTTTTTTCTTTAAGATTTCCATAGACAGCTGTGTCAATTTGAGAACAACATGGCGGCCGCAAGCTTTAACAAAGAGAGAAAGAGGAACCAATTGGCCATACTGTCTTAATTGTCTTAATTCCTAAAGCCACTGTAGGAAAAGAAACACTACACAGTATATAACTTGCGATACGAAGGTGTTCACTTAGTCATGCAGTCCGATGATTGTTTGTTTTTGTATGGGAATTTAGCAAAGGTTTCCATGTGCACAGTAAGAGATGTTTTTAGGACAATTCGATCTCCCTCCCTTGATTGGAATCCCGAAATTCCTCATTTCTTCAACCGAGCCTTTTTGCTGACAGAATGCGACTCCTGTATTTCAAGCGGGCTATTGAACAGTATCTTAATTCTTAATATTCGTTGCTTAATAGAACTGGACAATGTAAAATAATAAGAAAATCAGACCTTTACGCTTGAAGGTGGTTGAATAGTATACTAATGAAAAGAAAAATTATTAACATCATGTAGTCCGTCTATATATAGAAAATTTGGAGAAAACTGATGACAAATTATAAATCTTCTCCAAGCTTTCTATCAATATTCATTATATTGTTTCATCAACACTTATTCTGGTTTGTTTGTTTGTTTGTTTTTTTAGGTTTCTGAAAGACGCCTTATATCCCCGGTTTGTCTGTCTGTCTGTGGACACATATCCCACAATGCTTCGCAACGGTTTCTCCGTTGGGTAGAGCGTCGTGCTAACAATGCGAAGGTCGTGGGTTCGATCCCCTCATGGGCCATTCTTATTCTTCAATTTCTTCTCCCCATTTTAAATCTTTTCACAGTTTCTCAACTTAAGTTTTTTTTTTAAATCATTATTAGGAATTCAGTGTATTAACAAGGTTGAGTTAAGAATGACGATTATTCCATATAAATAGGGGTGGGTAAGATAGCATGGGGTCGCAAATAGACTCGCGCGTGCATTTTCTAGACCACCCCGGAGCAGTCTATTCTAAAGTAAAGGTGACTCAGAATCCATTGCGAAGCACTGTGATTTGTTTACTAATCGCTATCCCTACCTTGTTTTTTTATGCTATCTTCCTTTACTAGTTTTCAGCCGATAAATTTCCAGATTTTCGTTCACATTCTTTCCTCCACACATCAATTTACATACTTTGTCTGGACCGTCTTAAAATTTATGTATAATATTTACTAACCATCATTTCATTTAATCATGTATTTTTAATCTAATGGTGTTGAGACGTGCTCTACTCCTTTTGAGGATACCTTAGATCCAATATCTTTGTCGTATCCTCGGACAAATTCTGTGCATATTGACCAAAGACATTTACCATCATTCGCTCTCTTTCTATTTTACATCAATACTATCTTCTCTATCAAATACACTTCCTATATATAGAAATTAATTCACTGTTCTAAAATTTTTCCATTCTATTCTGTCTTACAGTTCACTTATCTGCATCTCTTTTCAACCAAAATACTTGTTTCTTGTCCGTATTTCTCCTCATGTAATGCGCTTTGCCTCTTCTGTCTAGGAAAGGGGGCCGGTAAACTCTCGACTCTTGAACAGCTTGCACAATTTTCTTTGTTTGAGAATTACACGGGACTCTATATACACCCTTTTTTGTTGTTGTTGATTGGTATTATTGCTGGTTAGTGGGGGTTCCCGTGGCTCTTGGCATTCTATATTTTGTTGAAATGTTGGAAGAATGGTGCTGTTTCAAAGGTTGGTGTTTTATTTCATTATTCGATCTAGAAGATCCTCACCTTGAAGATGGTCTCCCGTGAGAGATTGAAACCATCGGTGGTAAATTAATTATTTTTTTTATTTTATATATGTGTGTGTATTATTCTTGATTTGATTCTTGATTTGTCCTTGATTTAAGTCTGATACTACTGGTAGAAAGAAAATGCACTCACCACCCACTTTCACTCTCACTTCTAGTGCAACAATGGTACTTCATCCAAGAAATTATTTATTTGAAAAGAGCATTTGCACATTTCAAAGTAGCTACAGCTGTTTCAAAATATCGTATCGGATCATTGAATCATTCATGTGTTTATTATTCAATCAGTGCATTACTTTAAATATTGTAACGGGTTTCATTTTCTCTCTGTTCTTCTGTAGTATACTTGGAATTGAATCGATTGCAGATCTATCCTCTGCTGAGAAATCAACATTCCTTGCCATTTCGTACAATTATTTTAAAACAAAGAGAAATAGAAGAAAACTGGTTCTCAAAGATACATAAACATTTCAAAGCAATACAACCATATAAAAAAGGGAAAAAAATAAAACAAAAATCAGCTCAAGAATCATGATTATTGATTATTATTAGCACAAAGTCTAATAAAATGAATCAGTTATTTAAATAATAATAAATCAAATATTAGCATTTCCAACAAGAGATTTGAAAGTAAGGAAAAGAATAAAGAGAATTTTAAAAAAAGGCAATAAAACAAAAAGCAATAAAGATTTGAAAGCAAATAATTAAACATTCTGTGAAACTATTTGGAAATAAAAACAGTCAGTTTTATAAATATTTTAAGTAATCAAAGTAGGTTTCTTCGAAATGTAGTATCTAAACATAATAGATCAACAAAATATAGAAAAACAAACCATGAAAAACAAACCATGATTTAAACCTTTAAAGGCAACAAAATGGGTTTGAAATGTTAATCGCTTCCACGAAGTATAACTGCATTTTGTTAATTTATGAACTTCGAAAAATGTTTCTAAATTAATCATTAACTTATTTTTTTTTAAAAGTTGAATCTTTTAACAAATTTTCTCTAAAGAAAAACTGCTATTGAATAAATATTTTGACCGATTGTACCTTTGACCACCCTTGCTAGTTTTGCTATCTATCAGCATATTTTAAAAGCTTATCTGTTTAATGTGTAACATTCCCACTATTTGCGCCTTTAAACCTTCAGTAGCAGTTAGATCTTTGACTTGCAAGGAGTGAAAAATATTTTTCCAATTCCATCACCGAAAAGTAAGTATTTTGCAAGTCAGTGGCGGATTTCCGCATAGGCGCAGGAGGCGCGCGCCACGGGCCTCATAAATCAAGGGGCCTCAAAATTTAGCTCTCAAAATAAAAACAAATTGTTTTATTTAATTATTTCTTTTCGTAATAAAAATAATTAATAATTTAGCAGTATTCCCTAAATTAAATTGACAAATGAATAACGCCAGCTATGACATGTTTTGCGGGTGGCAACCCTAGTGCAGTAACGTACCAAGGGGGGGGGGGCGG
>JAFIDM010009631.1:270707801-270741040 GCA_023159025.1 Thereuonema tuberculata | reverse complement strand
ACCCTTGCATCTATAGCATTAAAAAAAAAAAACTTTATTTATTTAGCAAATTAATATTGAGATCGGAGAATATACGACTTCCCAGCCCGTTGTGGCCTTTTCCACTCAACTCAGGTGTATTGCAGGTTGGCGCCACACACCTGGGGTTGCCGCCATACACTTCATCGTCAGTTTGCCAGATTATTCCACGTAAGAATTTCGAAAAATCCGACCTTATTCCTTGTCTATATAATAAAGGAAACCTCGTGCAAAATTTCAGCTTTCTAGGTCTAAGGGTTGGGGTGGGCGTTGATGAGTCAGTCAGTGAGTGAGTCAGGACTTTTCTTTTTATACATGTAGATTTTCATGAATTTTGTTTTCTTAACATCATTGATTAGTTCTTTATAGATTATATTTGGATCTGTTATTTTCTCATTTTCAACTCTTATCCGATTCGTTCTTTATATATTATATTTTGATATCATGTTTATTTATGAAAATATGATCTATATTTGTTTTCGTATTTTTGAAACCATTATTGCACATAAGTTTTACGCATTTCTGTACTGCATTGTTTTTATTCATTTTGAAAATATCTATATTTACGTCGCCAATCAGTATAGTTGGACAGTTGTTTAATATATTTTCAGTTTTTATGAATAGATTCTCTATTTCAGTAACATTTTAGTAATTTGTAATTTAGCATTTTGCATACAGAATGACAGACAGAATAACGTTTTTATAATATATAATAATAATAGCCTGGTATCGTCGCTTCGCTCCGGAACCCTTGCATATATAGCATTGAAAAAACAAACTTTATTTATTTAGCAAATTAATGTTGCGATCGTCGGAGAATATATAACTTCCCAGCCTGTTGTGGCTTCTCCGAATAACTCGGATGTATTGCGGGTCGGCGTCACACACCAAAAATTCACATTTTTGCATGTATCTTGCAAACGCTGAAGCGTTTGTGAATAAGTAATACATCGTTCGATAGAACTTTCAAATACCAACATTTTCTCAATTTAACGTTGTCTTCTATCTTTTATACTTTTCGTTTAAATTGAGAAAAAGTCAAAATTTGACCCTTTAAAAGGCGGCATCTTGGAAACCAAAAACTTTTTTCGAAAGATTTTTGTAGCATTTTGTTTGTCTTAAAAAGATCTACATTTTATCCATTTACATAACCAATCTATCTCTTACAGTTTGGTCACAAAATTGGAAAAACATAAAGTCTTATGACAGACAAAATAACGCTTTTATAATATATAATAATGAAAAAATTATGTATATTATTATTTTAAAAAAATTTCTATTCTATGTCAAACAAGTTAAAAAATAATGTAAATATATTAAATACTAGAAATATTTGGAATTCTCTAATTAGTTTTGATACTCCAAAAAATAATTTTGGTATGAGAGATAATAATAGATTGTTATTTAAAATCTTTTCACAATTAGATTTAGAAATTTTTCATATTAAACAGTATAAACATTTAAAGAGAGAAATTGTAATTAGAATAATAAGTAAAAAAATAATTTGGCAACCTTAAATTTTATTGTAATGAATGATATTTATAATAATAATTATTTAGTTTTCTTTTTGTATTTCTGAGGTATGTTAATTTTTATATAATTAATGTAATATTATTGTAATTGTTCTCTGACTTACAAATATTATATGTATAAAATATTTATACTTTCAGCACCTACACCACAGGATTTCTAATTGAAAACCTAGCAGGACTGTAATTTTAAATTTAGAAATAAATAAATAAATAAATAAGAAGTGATATTTCTGATTAAGTATTTAAGTCTCAAAGAAATGATAAAATCGATTCTGTTGCCCTGTATTGCTCATTTTCAGGAACTAACACTTCAGGCTCATTAATTCGCTTAGTAATTTTTTTAATTTTTAATTTTTTTATTAATATTCAAAATCGAATTCTAAAAGAAAAAGGGATAATGCAAACGAAGGGATTATCAGCGTTTTACAATCATACGATTAGAGAACAGTACGCCAATGTAAACAAATAGATATCCTAAAAGAGCGGATAAATTTTAAATACTAATTGTATAGAAAAGTTAAAAATTTATTTGAGTAAGTTTAGATTATGACCGTCTTTAAGAACCACTACACTGAATTTTACCATGAAGATCTTCCACGCCAACTATAACTTGTTAAATATGAAAGAAGAAGCAGTATTTTCTTTTCTGTAATTACTATAAATCATAGATTGAAATTCATTATCATTTTACTAAATATATAAAGCGATGCTTGTAAATCTCTGTTGTAGTTTACTCTGTTAAGTTTTTGTTTTCTCTTTGAATTGTATACAATTATCGGATCATTCTTCTTTTCAGTGCTTCGTGGCACAATGACTGCTTTAGCTATTCGTATGCACAAGAAACGAAAAAGAGTGATTCACCAACGCCCAAGAAACGTGTTTCCGTGCCTATGTGAAGGAAAAACGACATTGCTTTATTATTGTGCCAAACGTTATATCTTGCTACGATAAGAAAGATAACTTCAATAATAAATAAATAAATAAATAAATAAATAAATAAATAAATAAATAAATAAAATAAATAAAAAGCTTCACTGTTTCCTATAATTTAACGAATTCCAAATTCAAAAAGTTGATTTGCTGTACATTAATTTCATCTATTTCAGCTGATAAACAGCGAAACCACAAAACAGCAACTACTCTGAAATTTTCAAACAAAAACTTTAAGTACGTTGATATGGGTATTTTGCAATCTATGAAAAGCTAGTGATTGTTTGAAATCATACAGTATTTCTAAACTTATTAATCAAACTAGCATTACATATCTTTCCGCCTTCTGTTTGTAACCTGGCTTTAACTGGAAATAGTCACTTAGCTAAAAAGAAGATAAGATACTGTAATTATGATTTTCCATGATTACGGGACTTTATAATTTAAGACCCATTTTAGACTTCATGTTCCTTCATTACAAAGTACGTAAGTGCGATTTTTCCCCCTTAACTTGCATTGTACCGGCTTATATTTGTCACCCATTTTAGACTTCCATGTTCCTTCATTTCCCCCTTAACTTGCATTGTCATCAGGTGTACCGGCTTATATTTGTGCTTCTTAACCAATAGCAGTACACATAAAAGACTGATTATTCTAGCTTTGTACCTATTTCTTTTAAAATTTGATTTTGATTATTACTCTTAATATAAAAAAATTACAATAAAATAACTAAAAAGAGATTATAATAATTACAATAAAAAAAAAAAACCTGAAAAAGTAAATCTGAAGCTCCTGTTCCCGAAAGATCGAGAGAATTTAAACTCCATCTGTCCTATCTCTTTTCCAGCACAAGACTCAACAGGGTTTATTCTATTTTTTCCTCTCATTGTTATAGAGATCATGATTCACTTCTAACTCTTCAGATGTATGATGAATAAAATGGCATTAAAATCTCCTTTTGTTTGAAGTGACAATTTAAAAGTGCTTTATGTAGGAAACATTGAGTTTTCAAGTCAGCAGACTTGATTACAAATCATTATTGACGATGATTTCATAACAAACTTTTTTTTCTTCAGCTAGATTAGAGGAACCTATCATATGATATTACATGAATAATGTAATACTCGTAACATTCTTTAATATGCATCAGAAAAAAAAAGAGTTAAAAATAATAAAGTTCTAGATATTATTTGATATTGAAGTCTGCATATCCATCCCCTCTAACTATCAACATTACTGAAGATTGTCAAACAAAACCATTTTATAATAGGAAGTTGAGACTTTACAAATAGATTTAGATTCTAAAAGAAGATTCTTGTTTGGAAGGAATTTGCAAAATAGTTGAAGTTCAGATAAGGAACGGGTGTATTCGACATTACAATAACATTATCTCTGTTACAGAAGAAAGGATAGTATTATACAAAAGATGCTAATTCGGGGTTCTTTTGATATTTCTTGTGATTGGAAACTTCATTATTAATTCATTAACAGGATGCACGGAATATAATTCATTTCCTGTTTACATGGATCATTGTTAGATAGCTCATAGTCACATTGTTGCATATTTTCCCTCCATTAGATTCTTAATAACTAATTTTATACCTCACTGTTCGGTATTAAGGGCCAGTTAATAAAAAAAAAGAATGCATCAGTATTATTGTATTATCACCAAATAGCTAAGTATAAAAATTGAATTCTGTTACATCATCTGAAATCAGGGATGGCGAATCTATGACAAGCAGGCATGAATTAATATTAAATAAAAAACTTTCCGCCATGGTATAATTTTCTAAAAACAATAATTAAAAAATAAGCCAATGTTTTTAAGTGATAGTACCAACTAATAGTACCTCGTGTATATTATGTATTACAATTAGAGGTCATAGGGATTTCATGACGAAATGCTAATTAAAAAAAAAAAAACCTCAAATAAGACGTGCAATATTAGACAATTGTAAGCAATACGCCGAAGTTTAAGTGGCACACTAGTCGGAAAAGGTTTTGTATTTTCTCTCTTTCTCCATGATTTTAAAGAATCTTCTTTTTTTAGCCCTATATTAACTTTCTAAATTTTGCCAAGAACGATTTTCTTTAACGTGAATTCATTTCACTTTCCTTCACCAGAGGCCGCCAAACATCGCAAACACCGTAGGACAATTTCGTAGAGAAGAGATATCTGAAAGTTGCTTCTGTATATCGCTTTGCGTTATGATGTAATAATGTAAACCATGTATCTTTGATAAGTAATATTTGTCGAAGTTGCATCTATTTTTATTTAATTATATATTTTTTAAACTTATTTTTTTTTAATTAACGAATGCAGGATTTATAAAATTAAGCAGATTTTCAAACTATAAATAACCATTAAAGGGACACGAATGAAAGATCATCTCCGGACGTAGGGAGTGGCCAGTTGGGAGGAGACGGTGTAGTTAGAATACGGATAGATTCATATGGTATATAGTTTTAATTAAGACCTATTCATTTAATAAAAATGAATATTGGTTAAATTGGAAGTGCATGGATGTAGATTTAGAAATATTAATTGCTGTTATACATTTTATAAACGACTCACTAGATATCGTTTTACTAATCAATAATAATGTTTTCTAGATCCATGAGGGTTTCCTATGGATGGCAATATGATTAAAATACCTCAATATCATTAATAAACAATATGTTTACAATTTCAAAGTAAATAATGATTGTAGTAAATAATACTGTTATTACGTTTTAATGTAGTTCCTTAGAATGAATATATTTAAAATCCTTAATTACATTTTAATGCCTCTCATGTCGTATATCGTCGTGGTGACTGCAATAGGTGATATGCACAAAAATTCAGTTTTGTTGTTATCGCATCAAAGTAACCAATATAGCCATTGTTAAAAGCTGCAAATCATCCTATGTCAATCAGCCAATTAGAAGAGAGCATTAGCGAGGAGTTGCAAATCGATGAATGAGAGTCGTGATTGTTTTGGTAACAGCAATAAGTCAATAAGTCAGGGTACAATAAAATGACACACAACCTATTGCAGTCACCATGACGATATTTACGTATTATTGCATTCATATTTGTCATAAGCGAGATAAGCAAGATAGAAGGGAAGATGATGCTACTGGAGACGAGTCAGGCGGTTTTTTTTTTTGGTTTTTTTATTTGGTCGAAGAGCAAATTAAAAGAAAAGAAAAAAGAAAAATTGTGGTGTTACCGAATGTGGGAGGGATGCCTGAAGTCTTAGCGCCGGCTTTTTTATTTTTATTTAAATAAATGTTTTTTTGAGGTGTGAGATGATCAGGTTTTAATTGTTAAGGCAGTATTGAATAGTTTCACATAGATACAGCTTATAGTTATTCAGAAAATCGTGCTTCTTTAATTACTGCCTTAATTTCTGCCTAAATCCATATGGACGCCACTTTGGATAAGTGCTAGTAGGATTTCAGAAATTTAAAATATTATTCTCAGGTCCAACCCTTATTCAGTTTATTCGTCTGGAATAAGATTAAGATTCTTAAAATTCTTATAATTATTAAAATATTGACAGAGAGAGAGAGAGATCGATTATATTTCATCTTTTTAGATCCATTTACAGCCTTTTCTTTTATTCGCTGTTACGAATCAGTATAAAGAAGATTTCAGACTCAATGCTTAAATAGAATATAAGCTGTAAGTTACTTATTAAATAGGGTTTCAGAAAATTACTATTATTTTTATTACTTTTTTGCACCCTTTGACGCCATGTACGTTGTTTTAAAATAAGATTTTATTATTAAAATAAGATTTTTCACATTGTAAATAAGGAGATTTTATTTAACCTCAAGATATTCTAGTATTTTTTTTCCAATTGGTTATTTGTTTTGGTAATTCGTGGTTGGAGTAACGTATAGCTTTTAATGAGAGTTCTTTACTGAATTCTGTGAGGAATCTGTGCAAATTCAGTAGAGAGCTCTCTTTAAAATTTCATCTTCTTAGGATAATTGTTTTTGATCACAGACTGATAGATAACGAATAGCGTGGGAGTACGCATAATTTTTCAAGGGAAGAGGAGGTGTCAAGAACTCATTAAACATTACTGTTTAAAACAAGCTGTATTATTGTATATTGTATTATTGTTTAAAATTTACTCAAAATAAAGTCAACTAATAAATTACATAAAATATTCTTTCTTGATGAATATTAACTTTTATTTTGATGATAAACAACAGCATAATTGGATAGCCCGTATGAAATAAAGTCTTTTATTACGTTACATCAGCTTTACAGAAATCTTAGTGGTTTTAATTTAGGGTTTGGTCAAGTTTATTTTTATCTTTAAATACAAAAATATCGCTAATTGTTTACTCTCATGCTCATAATTGTGGACCTACTCAACTTCATATGAGTTCTAATTCATATTCTTATAAAGCACTGTATAATTTAGCAATAAACTTTCGCGTAAATTTTAGAAAATGGTTAATATTTTATTTTTCTTCCGTTATTAAGCAGCAGCAGAATAGAGCTCTTTGGTTTAATGTAGAGAGGGATTTTCATTTTCGGTTATTTGCTATTAATGCACAGCTTAAAAATGCATATTTCCGGTATTTGCTATGAAAAGTAGATAGTGTTGTTCATCATACAAAAGCCATTAAAATTAGTCAGGCATTTGACTTAATCTCTTTAGATTTTAATATCTTTTGGAAATGCCTTTTGTAGAAATTTTACGGATCACCGTTACGATCAAATGATTTGAAGTTCCTGTGGCATATCATTAGAACTAGTTCCCCGGGGCCAGTCGCGTGCTATGTGAATCTTCAAAAGCCTGTTCCTTCTTTTGTCTCGGCACGCTGCTTTTAAACGAAACAAGCAGAAATCGAATGATAATAACGCACAAAAAAACGCCCTTCATTCGACTCCCACTCACCCATTGCGGCGCCCCGCTCCGAAGACCCCGGGCCATCCGGGCGCGGCCCCGCTCTGGTCTGGCGGCGGCTTCGGTTTTCCTTTTACCCGGTCCGCAGCCATGCATTTCGTCGGCAGCGCCGCGGGCACTTCGCTCACTAATATCGCAGCCAACTTCGAGCGCCCCGGGGCCAAAGCCTTCCGATGCCGCGTTGCTGTGCCGCTGAAAGCCGGTCCATGGAATTATCAATTTTCACCCCGATAGGGTGTGTGTGTATGTGTGCGTGCAAGAGGGCTGAGCGAGTTCTTTTCAGGGCTCCCATTTAGCTGCAAGGGCGCCTCGTAATCACGTGCAAAGGCACAGTGTAATCATGTGCAAAGGCGCATCTGATAGCTCGATCGGAGAGCATGCCCAGAAGTTCGTTTAGACAACTCTACCCACACACCCGCGCGTCCAAGAGTGAGTACCCCGCGTGTGTCAACTGTATCAGCTTACTCATTACTTATTGCCTCGAGCAACTCATTTCTGGGTTGCGCACAGGCAGAGGAAACAGCCCCAAGCCATCCATATTGATTCCGCTGCGGCACAGCCCGCCAACATTTTGCTTAAATAGAAACTGTAATGTTTTTAGGACTGAACCTAATTCATTCCAAGTGAAATCAACGAAAAACTGAAGCAAACAACCAAATACAATATCTATTACTGAATGTCCATGAATTTCTTGGCAACAACACTTGGTAAATTGTTTGTTCAACATGAACTGTATTGACCTCTTCCACTTCAAAGGAAAACTGAGAGAACATCAACAAAGCTTGTTGTTTTTTGTTTAATCAGACGGATTTCTAAGAAAGGGAGTAAATTAATTCTATCGAAAATAGTAATTAAAATTATTTCGATCAGACGCGTTTCCAAGAAAGGAAGTAAATAGTCCTAAGGAAATGAGATTTAAGTTTTTCTTCCGTAACTAAAATAAACATTGACAAAAAGCATTTTTTTTTTTTTAAATACATATAGTATAGAAGATTTCGTAGTCACATTTACCACTTTTACTTAGACGGAATCATACGACTTCAAAATCGCTTTTAATCAAAAAATTATGTAATAATGACTAATAAAACATGGTCATTATTAAGCAAGTCTTAATTTGTCATGGTTTTTAAATAGAATTATAAGAATGAAAAGTAAAAGACAGAGATGTACTCTACTGCTGAAACGAAAGAAAAAAATCCATTTTGAAAAATTCATTCAAGAGCGTACATAGGGTGAGGAAGGGCAAAGTTAGGTGAGCCGACCTCCAAAAGCAAAAAATACAAACAAAAAAAAAGTCTCCAAAATTTTGGAGGGGATCGAGGTTCTTTCAATTGTCCCATCCAAACAACAACAACAAAAAAAAAACAAAAACGAAAGAAACATAACAAAATGGTAACTGCAGAAGGCAGAAAGGAACCAAAAAGATTTCGCACCTCTAGGTGTCACCCGGAAGAGACTGGGACGGTCGTTTCGTCCTCTTTAGGATACATCAGCCAGACTCGGCGCTGACTCTCCCTGATGACAGCTCGAGGTGCGAAATTTTTTTGGTTTCTTTGTGTATTCCTTAGTTACCATTTTGTTAAATAATTAGGAACATAAAACGAAAGAAACTAATTCTTTAAGTTTCGGGGAAGGGGACCCAAAATACGCCTCTGATTGACTAATGCCTGGTTGCACCAAACAGGCTGTGATCTTCCGTTTTCGAAAACCGCGTTCAGTTAAAACTCGCGATCCTGATCTTTCTTTATTGCACCAACCAGAACTTGGCGAGACTGAACTCTTGTTCTGTGATCTAAGTTTGCAGAAGCGGAAGTACGTCATTGATTGTAAGCCGATTTTTGATTAATTTAATAAACTAACACAAGACGGGCCCGGAATGCTTCACCTGTGCACAACAGTGGGCATGCACCTGAGAAGAGTACGAGTACTTTGTGTCATTGAACGCGCGATAATTCCCAGTGAGCATGCGATAATTCCCAATGGAGGCAGGGACATTAAAGCAACGTGTGCTTGTCATTATTATTTGATGAGTCGAAGGGCAACATTTCTGCAGCCAGACTTTAATTTGAGGAGGAATATGGTTTTTCCTGGAAACGTGCAACAATGACTGAAATCAAGAAGAAATTTGAAGACGCTGGTTCTGTTGCAACAAAACACGCTGCGGGTATAACACCACAATCACTACCGAAGAGAAACAACATTCATCGTCGAAATGGATCAGGTCATTTGATTGTTACTACTACAGTGGAACCCCGCTATTCGTACACAATCCGTTACAGGAGGCAGTTCGAATGGCGATTTGTACGAATGGCGAATCATTTTTTCACATAAGATATAATGTAAATTGGATTAATCCGTTCCAGACCCACAGATGATTGCTTATTTAAACCTTTGTAATAATACTTTAAGCGTAAAATACATCAAAACTATGAAAACAATAAATATATAGGCCTCTCTTATTATGTCTTTCTTTTTTAGTATAGACGATATGGTTGATTTCGCCTTGCCATACTGAGTTGCCAGGTCAGAGACACGAGTTCCACTTTCAAACTTCGCAACGATTTCTTTTTTTCAATTCAATTGTCGTTCTCACTGCTTTCCTTTTAGTCAGTTGAATCAGTAATTTTTTTGGGCCCATGGCTGCACTATTTTCAATAAAAATAACAAAAAATAACAATAAAATATCACAAAGTTTCATGAAGCTTGCGTGGATGATGCGTAGCGTATGGAAGCTAGCACGATACTGAACTGAAGCGACCGCGTGGGCGGCCAGTAACAAGGTCACGCTGTCCGAATCGCGAGCAAGCGTACGAATGGCGAGTTCAATTTTACTTGAAAAAGTTGGACGAATAACGAGTTGTACGAATAGCGAGGCGGACGAATGGCGGGGTTCCACTGTACATGCAAAATTGACCGGGACAACCTGATACATCCTGTATTGGAGAATGAATCTTCCCGGGGTTTTTTTTTTTTTTTTCTAAATGAAGATCAATTACTATGGCCGACGTTAATGCTGAACTTGAGTTTTGCCGCGACCTCTGTTATACTACTTGTAACAAAGACCTCAGTTCAGCGCGGTAGGCGGTGGAATTCGCTGTTCAACTTGAAGACGCTTTTGAACCGCTATCATCCCACAACCTATGTTGGCGCAATAGGTTTAAGACGGATCTTGGTTTTTTTTTTCTTTCAGTTTGACAAAGGTTTAGCTTGAATGGTGCAATCGGGCATTAAGGAAACAAAATAGTCCTAAACATTTCGCTATAAAAATCAAAGTATAATAATAGAAAATAAAATTTTAAATTATAAAAACAAACTTGACCTATGAAAGCACAACACATACAAAACAAGAGTATAAATCGTCATATAATAAGTCGCATACGAAAGAAGAACGTTCCTGAAAGTATGCAGTGTTCAAACTAAAGCTTGCAATTTCAAAATAAAAGAGCATACAGACTAATAAAATAAAACCATAAAAAAAACCAAATAAAGTTAAAATCTACATTAATAAGCTATATATGTATTTATAAATGAACAACAGGAAAAAAATTATAAACATGGATAAAAATAATAATAAAAAAAAGAGGAAACAGAGCAACGTTAGAAATAAAGAAATTAAATGAACAATAATATTTATTTGAGATTTACAAAAATAATAAACCAAATACAAATTCATAAAAAAAAAAAAATACAGACACTAAACTTTTATAGTTACTTGTCTCTTTATCTTGATGAAGGCGCTAAGATATGCGGGGAAAAAAACTGTTTTAGCAGTTTCGAACCAATTGTAAAAGTTCTCTGGGTTATTTTATGTAGACGATTGTTTACAGCTCTCACCGTTTCGGGATTCTTTCATGTCAAATACATTTTTCTTCATTGCAATAACTGTGGTTTATTGTTTCTTTTATCAATTTGGCTTTTTCATTTTCTGATTCACTTGTCTGCCTTTCATTTCTGGAGTTTTACTGGAAAAAGACGTAAATGTATGATTTGCTAATTGTTAGTACCAGGATATTCTTGATGTAATTTTTTTCAGAGCAACAATTCCGTTTTTAAATGGATATAAATACGTCACAGGTTAATGTAATTCAAATAATACGGTTTTTATTTTGTATATAAAATGCATATTTTGACCTATTTAGAGTTTTAGAGCACTTTATAAATAAGAGCTTATTTAAGAACAAAAATAAGAGCATTTTTTGCCAGATATTTCGATGTTTTGTTTTTTGGTTGAAAGATGTTTTTGATTTTTTTTGATGGCTACGACAATATTTACATCATTTTTAACTTTTTTTTAAAGTTTAAGATTATTAGATAATTAAAAGTCCAGTATCTTGGATTTTTAATGGGCACCGGTTTAAATTGCTTTTACAATACAAAACAAAACTTTTCATTGTCTATGTCAGGAAGAGGTTTTCTGAATTTCGATTGCTATTAATCGCCTTTAAATAAGTTAATTGTAAGTTAACATTGATTTTAATTTAAAATAACCCTATTCAGATAGTGTAGAGCAGTAAAGGGATTAATGAGATGGTTTATTGCTTATTCTATGTAGGGATATTGTATTTCTCTCTGTGGGTCAAGAGACATATTATTGAATATAATTTTTAGAATCTAGAGAATTATGAAATTCTCTATGGATTTATGGAATTTCTTGTAACAATATCAAAGTGTATTAAAAACTTTTTCTTTATAATATCAAAGTGTAGAAATCATGCTACATAAATAAATAAACAAAACAAAACCTAAAAAAAAAACCTCCAAAAAAACCCCAGTTGAATTTTTTTTGATGTGATTGGTTTCAATAAAAATACAGTTCAACTTGGATAATTCGAAGCTGAAGGGACCACTACAAGACTTCGAATTAAATAAGTTACATCTTTTAACTTTAATTTCAGGTCCACTGAATGCTTGAAAAGATTATTCTGTCAGTAAGTGAATATTTATTCAGAAAGATCATGGTATGAAAGACTTAAACACTATATGTATGTAAACAAAATAAGATTTATATTACGTAAGCTACAGTACATATTACATTCAATACAGAAAATTACAGTTTTTCAAAAAATTGTGCAATGTCTGATTGTTTTGTAGAATTCAGTCGCTTAAGGTTAGCAAAATCATCAAGCATGTTAGTGAACGGAAAACAGCTTCATTTACGTTGGTTTGTAAGTTAATTGTAAATTCGGCGCTATCCCGTACTCGTTGGCGATTTGGATTTCTTCTTCACACCCTTTTCCACCTCGCGAATGACGGCGACCTTTTCAGCGAACGTTAAATTCTTGTACACGCGTGGTTTACTGAAAGACACGGTGACACTGACAGCAGGAAGCTCGAATGGCGTCTGAAGCGTCACGTGTCGAACGGTGACGGGAAGGGGATTTCAGTTGTCACGTGTCGAATTTCTTAACGATGAAACGCCGAAAAGTCGTTATAGTTCCAAATTTTTTATAAAAAACTTCGAATTAAGGAAGTTGAACTTCGAATTATCCACGATTTTTTAACATTGATTTAATAAGAAATTCAAGGGACTAAGAGAAATCTTCGAATTAACAACGATTTCGAATTAAAGACGTTCGAATTATCCAAGTTGCACTGTACTAATTGTACTTCGAGATACAGTACTTATTAAGCTTCTACTCTACCCTCATCGTATCTGAAACTGGACGAAATCTAGCATTTTGGACCTTTTTTTTTTTTTTTTTTATTGGAAAGTCAGTGTTTTATTCTACCCCATCCGCAAAAAGGACAGTGTTTTTCTTTTTTTGGCTCGTTGATCTAGAACCCTTTGTAAGCACTTCTTCCCAATTCAATGAAATTCTCGAAATTCAATGAGAACATTTATCTTGCATCCTGACTTGATTATATAAACCTAATTGTACATGTTGATTATGTAAACCCACTATCTGGCAAGTTCTTTAGTTTTTTATTTGTATCCATTAACTTAATAATTAATAACAAATGATGTAGCTTCAGCCGTTTTTGTTTTTTTGTTTTTTTGAAAATTTAAGTTTTCTTAATGTTCAAACTTCTTAAAACTTGATGTCTTGCCTAATATACAGTATATTTAATAATATTTTCATCCATAACGTCATTATGCCGAACTTCAGTGACACACAAAACTGAAGTCTGAGATTAAATTACAAAACCAAAAATCTTACAAAATCCTAATGTCATATTTCTGCTTTAATTAAACGAGCACAGTTAATTAATTTTCAGTGTTATTTGAGCTCTATTTGCAAAAATTAGAAGAGCAGAAGCGTCATTACAGACAGAGTAGTTTTCGTCATTGCTTCTTCATGGCTTCAAAAGCTAGTTACAATTTTGAGATGGCGAAAAAGTGAATGCACCTAATTTAAGTTCATTTGACCCGTTTCTGTTAATTATTATTTTGAAATTCGGCAAAGATGAGAAATTACAGTATCTGTAATATACATGAAATTTAATTAAGTATACATACACTGTTCGTTTTTGTTTACGAGAACCTTCAACGCTTGTGCGCATGCGTTAGGTCTCCTTCGATTTCAACAAAATAGGGGTGAGGAGAAACAAAGAGGGGATGTTTACTTTTTATCAGTGTTAGTTTACTAGTAGCTGCGTTCTATTTGCGCATTTCGGGAAAGAATTATGGAAAGAATAAATCCTATTGCAAAAATGCTCCTCCGTTATTTTTTTCTTAAAAGCGAAAATGTCCAAAAGAATTTCTTAGGAAAGTGCCCATCTCAGCATATCACCCCTCTGCGGAGTAAAATCGTCCGGCAGTGGTGGGTCTGCCTTTCGAAAACGAACAGTACATGATAATATATATCAATAATGATTGATAAACAAAGTGAAGAGCAGGATTTAATACGCTATTAAAGTAACTTAAGTAAAATTTCAGAAGTAAAATATGAAAAAAAAAATAATAATAAGATTTTCATTTTTTTGTGTGTGTCCTTTTAAGCAGCAGCAAATCAAGAATGAACTTAATCTTTCAATGATAAGGATTGGGAAGTAGTCTAATGGAATGTATGGACATAAGGTACTCAGAATTTTGAAATGGAGGGGAGGGATTGCAAACAAAACGATGAACTTGCGAACCAAAAAAGAAAGAAAGAAAGAAAGATTTAAAATTCTAGATTTTTTTTTTTCTATTTTTAGATGCATTTTATAAGTATATATTTTACATAGGTTCTTTGCCTTTCCTCCCCTCGGAATCCCAATGTCTCTGGATGATAATATAGTATCATCCTATCACCAATGCTGAACACAAGGGCCTAATAATGGCCTGCAAATATCAAAATGTCTGAATATTTCCTCAAAGAATATTGATTACATCAAAACCCACAACACAATCATTGCCACCAATCTGCTTGGGTGAACCGGAAGTCTCGTGATTTACGATCAAACATGAGGTCTCCGAGACGCTCTCGCGGGTTGTGAGAAAACGGTCGCGATCACGGGTGGTGAAAAAATTATCTCAAAATCCAAGATCAAGTAATCGCAGGTCTGCTAGTGATTTATTAAATTAGCCACCAGATATCTTCTTAAATGTGTCTTTGTGTAGAAAAGAAATCATAAATGTAAATCCCTAAATGTACTCTAAGAATTCCTTCCGAAGATTCCTGTGCAACTTAAAAAAATCGCATTGTATCTAACAATGATATTAATGTTCATTCTATTAAGGCGATGAAAATAATAGTTCTAATGAAATCTATCAATGTTCACAGACATCTGAGACGAGAAATAAAACTTCTCAGATTAATACATAGACTTTGACAATGCTCATGAAATTACAAAGTTGGATTTTAAGTCGCTTTAATTTATTTGTCAAATTTGTACATAGGCTACAATGATACATTAAGAAATCCAAATATAACATCAGCTATTCAAGGGATTTGAGTAAATGGATGATAAATAAAGAAGGAAAAGGAAGAAAATATATGAAAGAAAGGAATTTGAAAATAAAGAAAAAATTGTTTTCAACTCGCGAGATGAAACATTCCCATATGCTGAAAATCAAAAAAAGAAAATTAAAATAAGAATATAAAAAGTTATTGATTCCCAGGCTGAATTTGTTTGTAATCTACTACAATATATTTTGTGTCGTTATATTTCAAAAAAACAAAACAAAAACAAAAAACAAAGTCGCTCTATCTGTTGAAATGTTGGACCTTCGATCGTTGAATTGAGAACCTAAAAGATAGGTTAATTCACTAATCCACTAATCCAAATGTTAGTAAGCCCAGATTCATTAATCCGTCTTTTATCTACGTAGAATCCAAGGGATTGGATGAGAACATTTCCCTACCTTCCAGTTCATCATAATGTATAAAGTCTCTTCCTTTCTAAGATAAACATAGGAATCTACAGTATATCAGCGATTCTCAAAGGGTGTGCCGCGACAAAAACAACAAAAAGTGTTGTTATTAAAATGGCAAAATAAGAGTAAATATAAAATAGGTATTAAATATTTTCAACAACGTTATTTATTAACACAAACAGAACAAGTAAATTGTAAGTAATACAAACTGGAATGGTTAAAATTAATGAGAGATAAAAAAAGAATTTTTATAATTCAATGAAAATATGGTCAAAATTAATGAGTCAATAAAACAAGAATTTTTATAATTCAAAGGGAAATATGGGCTTGTTTACTTCTACACAATTGTTTACTACGGGATCGAATTTTAGGAACAATGTTTAATGTGGCGCCAGATTTTTCCAAATATGTAAGTGTGCCGTGAAGCATTGAGAAGCACTGATAAACATCTTGCTTTTACAGCAGTGCTCTTAACTATAGGGTAGAATCCTATTTTATAAACATATTTTCAACCGACAATGATTTATTTTATTACAGAAGCTTAAGCTACGTTTCAGGTTGAAATGCTATTAAAATTTGATAGAAAGGGAAAATGATGTTTTATTTAAACTAAATGTATTATTATTTTCAGGGAATATCAAGAAAATATTTGATGAATAACAAAAATATCCTATTTTATTGCTTTTATTTATTAATTTTTTTAATATAATTTCTTCTATTGCTGTTTATCAGCTAATATAAATTCATCAATCTTGCTTTGTGTAAACTTCAAATAAATCTCAAATTCATTTTCATCATCGACTTAAATCAACCTAGGATGAAAAAAAAAATTAAATTGGCTGCAGCTAATTCTGATTAAAATTTGAAACCTAACGCCAGCAGTGAGGATCCAATCAAATATTTCCTACTGCTTCTCTTCCGAAAACTTAAGTAATTTTTTTTTTTTTTAATATTAAAGCACTTCTTTCAAAATTGAAAATTAAAATGTTTCCGTTCTTTAAAATAGCATACAAAAAAAATGTTCAAGTATTTATGAATTTTATAGCATCTAATATTGGGTTTTGCCTTCAATATTTTCTTATTCTTTATTATTTTTATAAAGAAATTACAAATAGTAAGAAATGTGTATTTTTTATATAGTGGTCCAGTTGTATAGACCAGAGCTTCTCAACCGGTATGTTTGAGAATGCCTTTGGTGTACAGCAAAAAATTCTGAGTGCATCTGCAATAAACATTTAGCTTACTATAAAGAAACCACATATTAAAAGGATCTAATCTTCTGCCATAAAGAGTAAATTGTTGACATAAGTAATCTCGGCAACAGACATTTAAACTACATTCTGTTGTTTTAAGAAAGAAGATTATTAGGTTATTAATTCACATTCATATCCACTTAAAAAGGGTATTTTTCGATCATTTCAGAGTATTTCAGGGTATTTTCAGTATCTCTGACGCGCATCCAACGCGGTAAGTGTATTTCCTAAAGATGAACCACCTTGAGATTTGTGAATAGTGATTGATACCATCCGAGTCCTTAAGGGTATCTGGTACTCATAAATGTTTTAGTTGAAAAGCTCAAAATTTACGGCAGTTATTCAGGTTACAACTTTGAGGTAACGCCCGACTTCTAAGCTCCGCCCCGTAAAAACCCGTGAACAGATGTCGGGGGTGGGGGTTTAATTCACGTGTCATTGGATAGCATTTTGATAAATATCACATACATCTACATTTTTATTTCTCTGATTTCATACGATTTTTTATTTCTTGAGATATCCCCAATTTTCAACGATGTTTTACCCATTTTGATTTTTGTCGATAACAGCGCCATCTGCGAGCAACCCTGACATACAGTACATCAAATCAATGTGAAATTTTCTGGAGAATCCGAATTTGCAATAAAAATGGGGGTTCCTATTTACGTTTTTCTTCCCAACTCCTCACCTCATACGGGGTGGGGGTGGGGGATCTAGTTTGGTATCATTGGATGTCCTCCTCCGAGACGAACAAATTTTAATTATAAAGTTTTTTCATCCGATTTGTAGTTTTCGGGATATTTCACTGTCTTCAGATAAAATGAACACCCTGTAGATATATCCTTACGTATATCTACAAAAGGCAAAATTCACTGACTCACTCATTAACGCACAGCCAAAACGCACTCATTAACGCTGAATCTAGGAACTTGAAATTTTTGGGATGGGTTTCCCCTTACGATGTAGGCGCTCACTAAGAAAGGATTTTTAAAAATACTATCCTTAAGGGGTGAAGTTTCTTGAAGGTTATTCATATCTCGGAAACGGTTTGAGCTAGAAACACAAAATTTGACATAGTGTTCTTTGTCGAAATCAAAACGACCCTATTCGATGAATTTCCGACATTGTAAACGGGGGAAAAAGGGAGGGGGAGGGGCAACTTTCTTGAAAGGTATGTAAATCTCGGAAACCATTTGAGTTAGTAACACAAAATTTGACGTGAGTGTTCTTTGTCATAATCAAGCACGTTCACTATCCGACCCTAAATTCATCCCGATGGTCGCGAATCGTTGGGGCCTATATCATCAACGTCTTATATGGACTGTATATGGGGTTCTTTAATTATTTTTAATATATGCAGAGACTCCCGCCAGTCTAGGAAGAACTGAAGTGCCACTGAGCAAAGGTAAAAAATGATTCAAAAATAATCCTGAGCTTCATGGATCTAAATTAAGATCAATCGATTGATTTCGATTGTTAGCGTTGCAAATTTGTAATTGTAAAAGAAGAACATTACAATAGGAAAATATTTAAATATAAAAATTAAAGACTTACGTAAGATTACTCTTTATCTTCTTAATGTTTAATTTAAGGTAAATGTTTTTGTCCTTGATTTATCTCCATTGTGATGAAATTCATTGATTAGCCTTTTTTTTTTCTTATTAAGATTCTTTTTAGGACAAATATCTTTTTCATTAATTCACGTAATTAATCAAGCATTTTTTTGTTTTGTCCATGATTTTTGTTTGCATTTACAATAACTTTTTTGTAAGAACTATTTTTTTTTTTTTGGTAAAGTAGAATGCTTAAAATTTTACTTGTTTATATAAATTATCAACAACATACATCTAACAATACATCTACAATTTGAATGTATCTATAAATATCAATATATATATTTATATTTTGTTAATTGTTTTGAAAATAAACATATTAAAAAATATTTGTAGAAAGAAATTAAGTACAGTCGGACCTCTATTTAACGAACCTCTATTTTGCGAATTTCTCTATTTTGCGAAATTTTCTTTGGAACCAAGAACATTTTGCTAATTTCTTAGTAAAATAACCTCCAAATAGCGAAGTGCATTTTCTATTTAACGAACTTTTTCGTGGTATCTATTTTTTTTTTCTCCTTGAAATGTTTTTATTATTAATATTCCCTTAGAGGAAATGAAAGAAATTTGGATACAGCTGAGGGAAAAATTATCTTTCATTTTTTCATGATTACCTTTCACTTGATTTTGAAGTTGAGACTTCGGAAACACTAACTGAATCGGATATTTAGGACAGTGTGAAAAATAAAAACAATACAGCAATGAATTGGGATGAAGATGATGAAAATGGAAATGATCATGATGAAGAAATAAAAAAAACCTTCGTATGATGAAATGCTAAAATCATTTGAAACAATTCGACGTGGATTAGGCCTACAATTTGAAGAAAATACTGAAGGGGTTTTTGGTGCATTGCAAAGATGCGAGACGTACTATAAGCAAAAACACTTTTTCAAAAAAAAAAAAAAAAAAGCTCAGACAAAATTAACAGACTTCATTAGCAAAATTTAAGTATGCATGTGATAATGCTTTATATCATTAAAATTATTAATTTTTTAATAACATTGAATAATAAAGGTGAATCTCTATTTAACGAATTTTCCATATAACGAACTTTTTTTCGGGATTTAGCGACTTCGTTAAATAGAGGTCCGTTAAATAGAGGTTAAATATAATAATCTTTATTATTATTATTATGTTTCAAACCTTGGGTTTCCCCAGCAAAAACCAATATGGCGGGTCAAGGACCAAAACACATATTGCCAAGTTATTATTATTATTATTATTATTATCCTAATTACTTTTTGAAATTGGCTTCAATTCTTTCTTAAAAACAAAGCCTTCCGTTAAAAATTCTATGATTTCTGCTGTGGTTTCCGTATGATATGAGAGTATTGTTCATTCAGAGAGGAGGGACATCGTTTCGTATGCTTTTCTTTGTAGCTGCAAGCGATCACTACTTTAAATAGCTGCATGCCGTCATAGCTTCGGTCAACTGTTGTGAAACAGTGAGAAAAGAAAACCTACTCCCCAGCCTCCCTCTCCACTAAGGTGTGAAAAGGACACTGGGTGGAGATACGCTTTTCAATTCATTCATCTGTCTAAAAACAAGGATTACGAGTGTGAAATCCGAACTGTGGCCCTGTGCTTTCTTTCTCAAATCCTTTTCATAGTTTCTTCTGAATTCAATTCGAACTGTTGTATAGTAGGCCTCGTTTCCCATCTGAACATTATCCCCGAACAGAACAGACTGAACAAGTCGAATGCAACGAAGAGAACGAGCAGAATACTCAGCAGCTTGTTCTTCTTGTTCCCGAAAAAAATCTGCTCATGGATTTGACAATGACAACAGAAGCATTCTTCGTAATCTATAAGGAAAAAAAAAAAAATAAGAAATAAAAAACAAATAAAAAACCGAAGAATAAAAGTAAATACAAAGTAAAATGTAATTTATAATAATTAAATAAGTAGTATAAAATTACAAATACAATGATAAAAAAGTAAAAACTTAAAAAGATTACAAAAAGCAACATATTAATTGAATATAAATAAAGCTTAGATAACGCAACAGAAAAAAAGAAGCAACCTGAAAATGAAAATATAAAATAATAATAATAATAATAATAATAATAATAATAATAATAATAATAATAATAATAATAACACTAACATATTCGTTCGGCATAATTCCATGGACAAACACCGAACTCGAAGCACTACAACGCGCAACACGCACTACATTCACGAAACACAACATGCACCACCCCAAGTCCGCTACGGAAAGGATGACTCTTCCCCGCAAGGAGGGAGGCCGAGGACTCATCAACCTCATCACCCTACACGAAAAACAAGTACATACACTTAGGGAACATTTCCACCAAAGAGCAGAAGACTCCTCACTTCACTCAGCCATTGTCAAGGCTGACACACACCTCACACCCCTGAACCTCGAAAACTCTTCTCCAACAGTCACCACCCCTGACTCCCACACTCAGCAGCTGCGTGAATCATGGGCTCGTAAGGAACTCCATGGCAGACATCATCATGAACTCAGCCAGCCTCATGTCGACATGGAAGCGTCGAACAGATGGCTGACGAGTGGTGAGCTGTTTGGGGAGACCGAAGGGTTCATGATCGCAATACAGGACCAAGTCATCTCCACGCGCAACTACAAGAAACACATTCTACACGATGCAAACACACATGACGACAAATGCAGGAAATGCCACACTACGCATGAGACGATCGACCATGTAATATCAGGCTGTCCCTTTCTCTCTCAAACAGACTACCTCCACCGACACAATCAGGTAGCGTCGATCGTTCATCAACAACTAGCACACAAACATTCACTTATTAAGAGCACGGTCCCGTACTACAAGTACATACCACAAAGCGTATTAGAGTCACCCTCATATAAACTATACTGGGACCGCCCCATTCACACAGACAAAACCATACATCACAACAGACCAGACATCACACTTGTTGATAAGGTCAACAAACAGACCTATCTAATTGATATTGCAGTGCCTATCAGCAAGAACATGCAGAAAACTCACGCAGACAAGATCAGTAAATACACTGATCTAGCACACGAGCTCCAGAAGCAGTGGAGGCAGGATCGAGTACGTGTTGTACCCATCGTTCTGTCTGCCACTGGTCTGGTGCCTCACACATTGCACCACAGTCTCAGCACACTAGGACTTCACAAAATCACTTATGCACAACTGCAGAAGGCTGTGGTACTCAACACTACACGCATAGTTAGGAAATTTATGGACACAAGCACACATCCCTAATCATTCTTGCACACATCTTTACACTTGGCAGTATGTGCTTTGGTCCTTGACCCGCCATATTGTTTTTGCTGGGGAAACCCAAGGTTTGAAACATACAAACATAATAATAATAATAAAACAATTTATTTATTTATAGTTAAAAAGTAAAAATATTCAAAGGAATTAAATTAATTATAAATAAATAGCATTGAGAAATGGAGATTTATTCTTTGCTTTTGATGAAAATAAATTTTAATTAGACTATTACATTATTGTGAAAATACTATAAAACTTACTATTAATTTATTTATTATTTATTTATTTATTTATTAATTTTTTATAATACTCCTTTTTTATTATAATAAATAAATTATTTATTTATAATTAATTGTTTTCATTTAAGTTACTTTAGCCTTTAAACAGTACCATCTCTCGTTGGGCGTGTATAGGAGGGACCAAGTTAGGGAACTGATCAGCAACAACCAAAAGAAAAAAAAAAATCAAAATTCGGGAGGTGGAGGCAAGATCCCTTCAACTTGCTATCAAACCAAAACGATAAAAATACGATTAATCTATAAATTTTGAATTTTCGATGGGGCGGGAGGGGGACTTATTAATTTTTCCTTGTCCCATTCCCCCTTTCACTGAACAAGCCAAATTCAGCAAATTCCTGTCCACACCTGAATGACTAATCCCGTTTGAGAAGCCACTTTATTTATATTAAACTATTTATTGGAGAATAATCATATGTTCACACTTAAAGTTAAATACGAAGTTGTTTGAAATTTCATCCTAAATCTCGATCCAGTACTTCGTTTTCATCTTAATTTGGTAAATCGAGAAAAGTTGAGAAAAAAAGGAATTACAGACAATGCACTCTACTTTGCTTTCATGCCTTGGCTATCATCGACGGGAATCTGAGACAGCTGTTTCGTCCTTGTTAAGACTCATCAGCAGATTTACCTTCGATCAGGGGCTCGTGTCCTTCTCCCGCTCCCGGGTCTGGCACCCTACAAAAGCAAATAACAATTGGAAAATCGCTGTAATTTTGATTGCTTTTGTTTCTATTACATACAGAAACAAAATCTTGGCTCAAAATGTATTTCAATACAAGTCCCAAACACCATAATGACTAAAAAGTCAAAATGAGGCAAGTCTTTAACTATTTAACTATGAATTATATATCAAATCGAGAAAAGTGTTTGAATACGATATTTTGACTAAATTTAGTCCCAGTCTCCTTACCTGTTGATCGGATGTGTACCAAAATCAAAAGAGACCTTCCTTACAATAGCCTACAACTACTATAAAACTTTAGTATTCTAGGATTTATAAGGTTTTGACTTACTGTGATCGGAGACGGACATTATGTCAGCTTAAAAATTTTTAAACTTTTTTTTCTTCTAACTCTTTTTTCGACTACATGTTTTAAGCGGAGTTATAATTTTAGACCTATAATGTTGTTTGTTGCCTTGCGGGTTTAAAACTAACACCAACAGCCACTGGCTTAGCAATGGATCCTACTGTTTGTTATTATGTCAGGTTTTATATATATATATATATATATATATATATATATATATTTCTCTTTTTTTAATTGTAAGGATTAATGATAATGCTTTATTGTAACACTTTTCTTCCGTTTTATAGTAGAACCCTATTACAATCCAATCAAAAGAAGAAAAAGTACCACAATAGGCTGGCAATTAAATGTAGTTTTAGATAATTTGTAGGAGACACTGTCACTAATCGTTAACTACGTGGCCCCGTTGGAGCTTCTCGAACCACAAGATAGAAACATTCGAATTGAAGAACCTCTGATTGATAATATTGAAAAAAAAAAGTAAAGCTGACAAGGGAAATATTTAATAATAGCTTCTCAAAACCATATCTGAGCCATTATATAGAGGGTTAATAAATAATAATAATAAAAAAAAAGAATTAAAAAAGAGAAATTACTAGGATGAGTCAGAAGGGAAAAAAGAGAATACTAAGAGATGGGAGGATCTTCCAGAGAAGCCTTCTCTCTATCACAGAGCTTCTCAACCGGTCTTCCGTGAGGGTGTTTTTGATGATCGCGAGAATAAATCTGTAATCAACATTTAGCTTCACACTAGCGAAATTTCATATATAGATTAAAATCTAGACGTCAAATAACTTGGACAAACAGAAATATGAATTAGTCTGTTTCGTTCTAACAATTGAGATTAATAAATATTAAATCACATTCAATTAGGCTTAAAAAAATATTTCAGATATCTTAAAAATAAGATTGTTAAATTCACATTATATTCATTGGTAATCTTTAAGTGCCTTTCAAAGGATTTTACAGCAATAAAAGCAATGAAAAAAATTATGCCGTGGAATTTCTGCAAATATAAAAGTGCGCTAAGAAGCAAAAAAGGTTGAGAAGCACTTCTTTATTAGAATAAGATTTCCGAGGATGATACTTTCGATAACACACAATTAAGGGCGCAATCATGAAGGAAAGCTTTTTTTTTTTCTTTTTCGCTAGCCTTTTCCAATACAAACGGAGTGTTTGTAGGCACCTGTTGTTATGTTGGCACCTGTTGAATTTTTTATTTCTTTAAAGTTTAATTTCACAACTCTTTTTTATTTTACCCATTATTTAGTAAAGAAATTTAATAAATGACACACGATACAATTATTGCAATTATATTCTTACTTAAGCATAATTACATTTTAATATTAATTGCTTATTTTCTAGATTTTCTTCTGAATATTTGTTTGCTTCCTTGAATTCCAGATACAACCATTATTTATAAGGACACGAAAAAAAAATAACTGTCTAATTTAACTTATGTTTCCAAAAAAAAAAAATATATATATATATATCTAGCTGTTTATTTCCATCCACGTCTCGCACTCAACTAATGTTTGTCTGGAAGAAAACCTACAACCCTTCGTGATTTTCTCTAAATTATTTTTATATCTCCTCACTAATATTCACAGCAACAGAATTCTGAAAGAGGCCATTGGAAAGTAGGTTTCTCTGGAAAGCTCAGTTTTCCATTATTGGAACTACTCATGTTTGATTCTTCGCAACCAATGGTATTTTTTAGTCATATTTATTTTCATAGGTTAAATTTGCACACAATTAGACAGTGTGATTTTTATTTAAGTAAATTAAAAGTGCAATAAAGTGTTTTTCCTGGTGATGTCTGTGCAAACTTTTCTTGCATGGTGGAACAGGATATTTCGAAGTTTTTTTTAGCATTTATAATAAGTTTAGTTCTGACATTTCAGTAAGATAATTTTACAAAACATGGATTTGAGCAAATTACTAATAAATTCAAAATGGCATCATAAATTTAAAGTTAAGGTAATCACTCTTTAAATGCAAAGGAATATCAATATGACTCCTCGGCTATTGAAAATATAGTCATTTTTTTTTCTTTCTTTTACTCACGATCAGTTTGTCCATTAAGTATAGAGTGGACGTTCTCTGAGAAACTAAATAATTGCAATAAGCCTCAGGAGTAAGTATCTTCCACCCAAACAAAACGATAAACAAACGGGAATCAAATTGCTTTTGCGGAAAAACGGAAGTCGTGGTTGTCATTGATCAGATTCCTCCAACGCATTGTCCTAACAATAATACCAAACCACGAGGATTGCATGTGCGAACACGGTTGAAACTCAAAGTTCAGGAAGCCCTAAACTAACAGCTACGAGCGCACAAACACTACGAGATCACGTGTTTGTTTTTTTTTTATGATTTTCCTATAGTTTATTAGATTCGAACGAAGTGAACGTTTTCCAGTGAACGTTATTTAGATTCAGCGTAAAGGGAAGGTTTTTTTTTTTTTCCCTCCATAACAGTTCTCATGCATTTTACATGAATTGATGAGAAATCAAATCAGATCTTTATTTCAATGACATTTTGTCTCATAAACGAAATACAAATGCTTTCATCGGCTTTACGTCAGTTTTTGTAGTGGTGAAAGTAAAAGGTGTATAGAATGACGATAGTAGAAAATTGAAATTATGCTCTAAAATTCTGTCTTCTTTTATCTTTTTGTATAATAATAATCTTCTCTTATTTTCTTTCCTTGGAATAAGCCCTTTACAGTTCGTAAATTTCTGTGTAGAGCTGTTAAGAGTCTAATACTGCTATTGTTGCATACTTTCTTTCTATATGTGGCTCTAAAATGCATTTATTACTAAAAAGAAAGCCTAAGTCATTGCCAGCTACCTAACAGTAATCCACAGAAATCTGCACAATATGTAAGAAACATGTTAATACGCTGGTTTAGCAGACGGATTACGAATAAGGAACCCGAGTTTAATTCCGTATCCCCTCTCTCTCAGAGGACTTTATAAATCTATCTTACATGGCTGTATGTGTATATTTTACTTTCACGAGATTAATTTCTTAATGAATGCATAGTTCTCAGATCCTTTCTACGCCATTAGAAAGTGTTTTTGTGCCAATGGAATAATCATATATAATCCACATGTTTTGGTAAAGAAATTGATTCGCAAGCGAAAGTTCTGTTTGAATATTTTATCTATCGTTGTGAAGAATATCTAAAAGCTCTATTAATTGGGCTTTTATTAATATTAGTTTCAAAAATATATTTGTGGTTCCTTCTATTCCGCCATATGTTCTTTCATCAAATAAGTCACCTCGTGACTGAAGCATGATTTTCACAGAACTTGCTTTTCGTGTTTCTTATTTAATTGTTATTGCTTGAAGAAGCTGTAATTTCAGGAAATTGTAGGATGATCTCGGTTATGTACGAGTTTATCTTTATATTTATTTTATCTAATAAATAAAAAAAAATAAAACTTTATTTTATTAAACTAACCTTGGAGATTTACTGAAGACTATAAGTATGTACATATGAATGTGTAGCCTATGGGGCCTTTAGGGCGACGCTGGAGTTCAGTCTCCCAGAGATTTATTGATCGGGGACTAAGATGAGGTCGGGTGGTCAGCCCAGCGCTCGCCCGCCTCTATCCCCGAAAAAGAAACCCGGTACTCATTCTTCGCAGGAGTCGGTAATTGAAGCCGGCTCCTTCAGGCCGCAGTCAAACACTTGGTTACTGGGCCCACGAAGACTGTAAGTAGGATGCGAAAACTTACAATTCCACTTTAGGGTAAAATAAAATGTTGATATCCAGTCATTTTTAATTGTATTAATTTGGGGTGTCAGGGATGATTAGAGCTTAATTAAACTAAAATTGTGATACAGAGCCATTGCTAATTCCATTATTAATCCCACATCAGAAATGGGCTTTAGAGTGTTACTTAGAAATGAGATTAAGAATTATGACCTCATCTTCCACGTTAAGGAGGATTAAGTAAATGAAAACTTCCACCTGCAACAAAAATGGCTAAAATCCCCTGTTTTTCTGAATTGTGAATTATGGGAAAGAAATTGAAATATTCATCGGAATCTATCCAAATGTTGAAGGAAGTTTAAGAAAATTCATGATAATTACAATAAAATTGTTATGCAATGGAAATTTTAAGACAGCACATCTTAATGGATAGATAAATCAAAACAAGGAAGAATTTCATATAATGTAGTACAATCATATTTCAGTTAACAAATCTCTGGAAACAAAGCCTCTTATTTTTGAAGGTTAGAAATAATGTGCTGCATCGAATATGACTTCCTCTATATAAATTAAACAAGTAGGACAAGTAGGCTAGAAATGATTTTTAATCGGATTTACTTTAATAACTTTTATTAAACAATATTAGGTTACCCACTGTATTGACAAAACAATAGATCTAAATTTAGACATTAAAGTGCTTAGACATTAGAAACTGAGCTGGAATGGTCTGTGGCGGAATCCCAATGGGATGGTATTACTGTAAATTTCTTGTCAGCAAAGATGATGGAGTTTGTTTCCCCTGAATCCTATAAAATAATAATAATAAAAAAAAGGTTCCAGATCAAAAATAGAAGCAAGAGAAACGAAAGTCATGTAACACAATCAACTTTAAAAATATTCATAAATCAAGGCAATAATCTATATTACTAAAATCTTTTAATTCTCTGTCTGTCTGTCTGGCGCAATTTTCTAAGCGAATGGAAAATAGAAATAATTTTTACAATGAAATTTCCGCGACGGGAATTGAACCTGCAACCTTCTGATCCGAAGTCGGATATGTTATCCATTAGGCCATAGGGACTACAACTCTTTTCATATTGTTTTTTAACTTATATCTCCGCAATTGTTGTGTTGTTGTTGTGCCCCAATGTTAGTGCAACAATGGAAAACGGTTTTTCATTTTTTATTGTCACGAGGAAGTCGACAAATTCAAAATGAGCATTATTGAACTTCAAAATAATGCGTTAACTGCTTTCTTCGGAATCGAGTTTTGTTAGATTATCTTAAGTTTTATTTTCTTCTTATTATTACTTTTAATAATTGAACTGTACCTTATTAATATATTTTTGTAAAAACAACTAAACTTATTGATTCATGTGTTTTTGAAATTTGTTTAAGCTTCCAACTATTTTGTTTTGTTGTACTTATTCCAATTTTATTATGCTTGAAAAAGAGATGACTTGAAAAGAGTCTTCAAAACTTCACAATGTTGCTTTAACCCCTTTCATTGGAATCGATTATTCTTGGATTATCTCATATAAACCATCGTTTTATCATCGATAATCAATTAGTATCGAAATGGACAATGAGAGAAAGGATGAGATCTTTTCAAAGAACTGTTAATAATGTCGTAATCTCGGCCATTCTTGACTACAGGTAAAATTTGTCTGAAGTCTCCGCCAAAGAGGAAAATTTGTCTAGATTCACAAGTCATCAGAATTTGGTTATCTTCACTCGAAAGAATAGTCACAATCAATTCGTCGCCAGGAGTATCGTATATAAGCTATGATCTTCATTTAACATCTATATCAACCAACGTCCATCTAAATAAATCTCTTCTTCAAATATCTATAACGAACAATCTGTACACGGGAGATGGCCTAGTTTTTTTAAAAATATATTGTGAATAAATTGAAACATATACAATAATAACGTTAAATAGAAGATGTAGATTTTTTTAAGTGTTGAATAAATCATTGGCGTAGCAAAGGAAGCGCGACTTCGGTCGCCGACCCCCTCATTTTTGTTAGTGTTCATTTGAGATCTTATCGCCTGCTACTGATTTATCCTATACTTAAAAAATTCTACTTAAAAAAATCTTCTAGTTATCGTTTTATATTATTTTTATTTTTCTAGTTAGCGCACCCAGAGCGATTGATCTGGGAACGACGGAACTCGGTAGTTGTGCCATTGATTGCAGTAGGGCTGCGATTGTCCCACTACAAATGTTACCAGAGGCTTTAGTAGACTACTGTGGTCATGTGAACGGCCGTCATATGATCGCTGTGTGTTTTATAATCAGTGTGATTGTGGAGTGCATATCTCTGAGCACGCCTCTGCGACGCATTTGATGCCATTTTATACAACTTTGAGAGAGGTCGTAGCGCTAGACTGCGGGAGGCAGGCTGATCCTTCCATCGAATTAGCCGCCACTTAGACCATTCCGACTGTACTGCGCGACGGTGTTGAGAGCAGTGGAGGGAACACACGCGGAGGCAAGACACTGGAAGACCTAAGCAGACTACAGAAGAGGCTAGTGTCATCGTCCGACAGACGAATACTGATCCAAAGGTGTCTCTGTCTACCATCCAGAGACCTTAGCGGCATTATTACAATCCCTTGTGTCTATCACACGCTTGCATAACGATTCTTGCATTCTCGGCACCCCTTACGCTATCTGCCATTAATACTGCACCACCATCCGGCTTCATTTGCAGTAGAGTAGGGAGTGGGTGGCAGGGACGGCTGTGGACTGGCAACTCCAGGTTTTGTCTGGACAAGGATAATCACGTACTGGAGTATAAAGAAGCACTGGACAGGCACAATCTGGACTTCATTGTTGCCCGATATACCGCCAGGACTGGTAGCGCCAATAGACTTGTCGTCCATTGAACATGTGGAAGACAAGCTGGGACGGCAGTTTCGGCATCAACGGATATGAGCGATCTGAAGCGGCATTTGCGACAGCTATGAGAGATCTTCGATAGGATTCTAATGACTCTACGACTCCATATCAAGCCGTATCGCCGCATGTTTTAATGTTTAAGACAGTATGACACAGAACTAAAGGGACTGTTGAACTGTAGAGTTTTGTCCGAATAAACAGCCCATTTGCTTTGATATTATAATCAGTTCTTTGCATCATCTTTTTCATTGCCTATGCCAAGTGTCATTCCATTTCGACTGCTGCTTCTGGATGTGTTAATTTTTTTTGGCAATTATATGTATATTCGAGGCATACAATTTTTAAAAGTAATAATTCAAGAAATAAATATTGTTCTTTTTATGTGTATTTTGTTTACTTTAATACATTCTTTTTTATGTGTATTTAGCGGGTCACGACCAACCTTTTTGAGAAATATTTCCTTGATTAGCTTAATTTACATTATTTTTTAACGTGTACGAGTTGAAAGGATTTTTTAAAACGTGGACAATACTAAAACTTTAGCACACATAATCAAAATTCAAAAGTAGTAATTCATTTAAAAATTAAGAAAAGATGCAGGTTAAATTCAGCTTCTCAACCTGTAGTCGAAGCGGGTTGAAACCGTCCTTGTTTAAGTATATTTTTTTTTTTATCTTTTCTTAATTTTTAGATGATTATTACTTTTGAATTTTGATTATGTGTGCTAAAGTTTTTAATATTGTCCACATTTAAAAAATTGATCAGATTAAGAGAACTCCCTGTTGATTTTGTGCAATTTGGAATCTCAGCTGAGAAGTGAACGAATACGGATGGAAAATTCGAAATATACAAATTACAATTTTTTGTACATAACAATTCAAAAAATAAATATTGTAATTTCAAATTACGCTATTAACATTAATAAAATGTTATCTCATATCAGCTCAGGTGGTGTGAGTGGCATTTGTCTAAGATTAGAGGAGTAGAATTGTAATCCCGATGGAGGTATAGAATTTATCGCTACATATTTCTTCTCCGGATGGGTTCGAAGGTTCGCTAGTCTTCTGTCAGAGCTATCTCTTACTTTGGTGTTAAAGGCGGACTAGTGTCGGACTGGTCTTCCGACTTGCGTTCTGCTAATGATCATTAGTGTCTTACCTCCTATGCTGACTACACTCTGAAGAGGATAAAAGTTGATATTTTATTTTTACCTCCTATCCTCAAAACGAAACAAAGCATTTCAAGGATTTTAAAATACATCTTTTGTAAAGTATTCAATTTTCAATTTTCTTTCTGAACGCGAGTAAATGATAAAAGAAACAGAAATATAATTAAAAGGAACATCTTGTTTCGCCAATGAAATAAAGTTTTCATTTTTTTTTTGCCACATCTTCCTATCTTTTTATGTGAGTGACGTCACGTGACGAACTGTCCCAACAGCCCGTGTATAAAATGAGTCGATAACAATGGCGAATTGTTACAATCACTTCCGATGGCGAAGGCCGCTTCGGGCGATCGAGGAGCCAACGATTCGTTTCCGGTCGGTTTGGCCCGAGCTCACGTAGCGTAAACATTGGTTTCTGGTTACTGACTTTGTTGTTTAGATCGTGTGAGATGCTACCGCCCTTCAGTAGCTACAGGAGAAGCACTTTTACGCTTTAACTACGACTCAAGTCAGAAAAAAAATATCAAACAACTCTAAGATATCCATTTTAACAACTAATAAAAGAAATATGAGAGATGATACAGGAATCATGCTTCTTTTTTTTTCCATTATATCCTCTTTCTGTCACTGGAGGCAATATTCAATTAAATGTGTAATTTCGAAATGATTATATTGATTTAATTTTATTTAAAAATATTATAAATGATTGATAATGTGCATTGTTTTATTGATTTATTGATAGTATTTATAATTACATTAAGCTAAGGTATTTAAAAAAAAATCATTTTCCAATATTTAAAAGCTCCATAAAGAAAAACAAGAGTTTATTGTAAAAATTCAGATCCACTTAAGTTTTAAAAAAAAAATTATAGTGAACCTTATTAAATGAAAACAAATTATTATTCACTATCAAGATATTTCATCTTATTAGTTTTATTTAGTTACAATATATGAGTCTATGTATATCTCGTGTATGTCTTTGGTTGCAATATCCAAGGGACTGACGAAAATTCTTTCTGTAAATGTTACTACGTCCTATTATGATTATGCTTAGTTCTACCTATAAGTACTTTTTCTAGCGACCTCTATATGCACACAGATATAGTATAAACGTATGAAAAGAAATAAAAACAAACAAAGAATAAAATAAAAAATATAGCTTATGTTTATCTGATTGTTAACATAATTTGATGTATTTATGCATTACGTAATTAACTCTTCGTATGGTCCAGTAGCTCAACTAGTACAACGTGTGATTTTAGGCTGGAGAAGGTCGACATTTTTTGGCTGATTATTTCTCCTTCAGATGAGTCTCAGGGTTCACTTGGTCTTCCGTCAAATCAGTACCAGCTTTGTAATCCGGAAAGGTTAAAGCGGCAGAGTTTCCGACTGGCCTTCGATCTCAATTCCCTCCTCATCGTCTGGTGATCGTTGGAGTCTTATTTGCTACATTGCTTCTATCTTCAGTCGTGATCTTGAACCTTTAATCTGCAATTAATTCACTAGAAAAGTAATAACATTGGAAAAATGGAAAGCTTTAATATATGTTTTTCAAATTTTCTTTGAGGTAAATTTTATGAGCATTATCTTTCATTTTACTGAAATAAACTCTAACTTGGCATCAGATTCCTTCTTATTTTTTAAACAAATAACGTCTCTATATCCGACATTTCATTAATAACGTTTGTTCTGCTATATTTATAGTAATGACTTAATGTTTATTACAACTATAAAGCTCTCAACTACTTGATCGTGAAATATTGCTCCTAAAAAATACATTACTTCTTCTCCCATCTCACCTTCATAATTGTGTACATTGTAAACGAGATATGTAAATGAACTGTGAAGTCAAGAATCGTAAGTAAAAAAAAAAATAGTTTCCACCCTTTTCAGTTCGTTGGGATGTGATTGGTTGATTAAGGATTCGAAAGGATTTTGGAATATTGTGAATTATCTTTGACTTGTTCAATTCTATATTTGTTTAAAAGGACATATCTGAGTTGTTGGCCGTAAAAGTGAAACTAAATTATGCCATCCTTAAGGTTGAAAAACTGTGCTAGAATAATGTTCAAAGATTAAAATGTAGAGTAAGATACAGTTTGCGCACAGTGTAATTATCAATATTTCTAATCTTTTATGTACGAAAATTTACTTTTTGAATATCTATTTAATAATATCTATTACTTTTTAAAATTCGAAATTTAAGAAAAAATTTTCCTTTACCAAATTCTTTTCGGACGAACGTCGTCCTTTTGTCTTTCATGAATGTTCAGCTTTTAATTTGCAACCTTTGGCATTCGAATTT
>JAFIDM010009631.1:270660901-270694774 GCA_023159025.1 Thereuonema tuberculata | reverse complement strand
TTTTTTTTTTTTTTTTTTTTTTTTTTTTTTGGGGGGGGGGGGGGAATTATGAGAGTGCATTTTTTTATGGTTATTATTAGTTTATTAAAGCCAGGGTGGTTCCCAGTGTTTGCGGGCCTCTTGATGAATATTCTTAGCAGATCCCTTATTAGAGTGTGTTCTTTTGCCTAACTTTCTTAAACCAAGAGTTTTTAGATGCTTCCTTTTAAATTATTATTACTTTGATAAAAAAAAAATGCGGAGATGTTTAGATATTTTCTCATAATTTTTCATTTTTATTATTTTTTTTTTCTTCCAAAAGATGCAGGGCCCAGGACAAAAGTATTGTGCGAAGTCTCGAACTTCACCTAATTAGGGCCTACAGGCAACACCCCACCCTGTGTTAACACAGGACTGTCAGCATCGGAATTTCAGATCGCTTCTCTGCGTAAGAAGGTGGCGATGCAGAGAAACCAATCTGTTTTTCCTCCAACTAAACATTGAGACGTAAGGTATTTAAGTTCTTATAGAGTAACTTAAATGGCTAGTTTTGGAATGTACTAATTTGATATTTCTTCTTTTCCTCCTAATAGTTTGTTTTTACAAAGGTTTAAGTATTGGTAGGCTAGTTAAGAACGTACAAAAATATCCCTATCATATTAAAAATATGAAAATTACAACAAGTAGATTGAAAATGTGGCTTTTTTTTTTGGATTATCAACCATCGAAAGAAGTAGAAAGTTCAAAGCAGTCCAGGAGATAGAGACATGGACATATTAATTGTGAAAGCTTTATTGGAAAAACTAAAAAAACATACAAATAAACCTGTAATAATTAGGCTATCAATTTAAATAACTACTTCGGCATTATTGAGTATTAGTTATTGAAATAACTAATTGGTTTGTAATCGAATAGATTTCTTTTAATTCGCATACTATTGTAACCATTGCTAATAATAATCCTAATTTCCCAATTGCTTCATATATAATACACAATTTAGATAGTGGGTGATTTTTTTTAGTGTGATTTTCCTAATAAATGAAAAAAAGTAAGTTCTCCTACAAACACTTTTTTTTTTTCGCATTAAAATTTTGCAGCTAATAGACACAACAATCTTTTTGAAGCTTATTCGCCGATTTCGCGAATTTTGAATACCTCTGCCTAGTGTAGGTTTAACAGGGTGATTCATAATTATTCCATCAATACAAATGATGAGAAAAAGTTATTTAAAATACAAAAATATAAAAATACAAAAATCAAAAAGAAAAAACATCAAAAATAAAAAATCAAAAAAAGAACAAAAAAAAATCAAAAACGAAGGAAGACGGAAGCAACCTTCAATGCACCTGATCAAGAGAACATCTGCAAAACAAAATAGTTATTATCTATTAATTTTCTATGTATAAAAGATTTTAAGGAATTTATTTTTCTATGTATTTATTAGTTAAACATCTACTGGATGTCGAACATTTTTTTTTTATGTATGTGTGTAAAGTAAATAATTATTCTTTGTATGTATGTATGTTGAAGGAATAATTTTTCTATGTATGTATGTATTTGAAAGGAATAATTTTTTCTCAGTATGTATTTCTTTAAACAGATATATAAAAAAACAAAAAGTATATAAAAAAAGTATATAATTTCAAAGAAAAGAAAATAAAAAAGAATATAAAAAATTTAAAAAAACTTAAAAAAAGAATATATATAATAAAAGGAGCAATTTTCTTTAAATAATGCGCTATAATTACTTCTAAATTTTAGTTTAGTTTCAAAAATTTAACACCAGATGCCGCTGATGAAGTGAGAAAATCAGATCTCACAGAAACAGCTTTCTGAAATTTGTATTGGGTTTTTTTTAAATTTCAGATAGCTGTCCGGCTTAGCTATATATATATATATAAACATATAGAAGTAATATGAAATAAGTTTATTATAAATAAAATTAACGCTTTTATTAGAACAACATGTATAATACCTTCACATTTCAAAGAAATTAAGATTTAGTAGATTTTTATGTAAGAAGCAGTATTCTTTACAGGTATTTTTTCAAGGAAATTATCCTTGGTTTCAGTTTTTTTTAATGGATTAGTAGAGTTTATTGTAAAAGGGAGATTCAAAAGTTTGGGAACCACTGATGTAAAGACTTGTTGTTCTTACAGTAGTATATTACTAAGAAATCTAATAAAAAAGAAAAATTATAAAAATTATATAAAAATATCGTTAATTTAATTAAAAGGTGGACATAGTGTTTATCAGTGCAGAAGAGACATCTTCAAACAGCTGTTTCTAGGTATATTGGCAATCCTCAGTGGAGAGTAGTCACTATAAAACCCCTAGGTCCAATTACGGAGGTTAGTATTAGGATAGGAAGGGAAAAGAATGAGACCTCCAAGTATAAGTTAAAAAACAAGAAATACAAAATAAAAATAAAAGACAAGAAATTCATGTGACAGTCTCCGCTGGCCTCAATGAATTTTCTAAGCGCATCAAATAACAAAAAAGCGCCTGTGTATTTCTTGTTTCTTAATTTATACTTGGAGGTCCCATTCTTTTCCCTTCGTATCATTAATTACATATATGGTAAGAATTGCCTTGTTTTAGCTGACTTTTCAAAGGAAACTGAGGATCAACAAACAATCAGTATGTGTATTTTTGTGTGTGAATGGTCTAACAACTTGGAATCGTTGAATGGATCTTCTTGAAACTCAGCATGCATAGTGGAGGACTGGGATGGTCTTTTACATTTGAAATCTTTTCCAAAAGGGCCTTTTGTCGTGAAATTAGCAGGAGATTGAAGCTACTGAAATTTCCATAGAAAAGCAATCGAATCTAAACAAAGGACCTTATCCTGCTTTTGTTAATCTCTTACGGCCGATTTCTCCAAATAACCTTAAGCTAATCCTGGATTATGTCCAATTGAATCTAATAGAGTGGCGACATTAGCTAATACTAATATCGTTTAGAGATATCGGCAGATATTGTCTTAAACACTTATATTAAATCCTTAATCCATTCTCCTTGTTTTGATACGATTAAAATTAATCCCGATTTAGGCTATTTATTAATATTAATAAATAATATAAAATATTAATAAATAATGAGGATTAATTTTTTTTTTTTCAAAAAATGGAAAATTCGTAGTGTTTATATTTAGTAGAAAATATCATTTGTCGTTTTGACAACGTGAAAAAAGAAAAATAGAAATTTTAAGAAATAACATTTTTTAAGGAAAGTAGGCTTTAAGTTCTTTGGAAATTCT
Organism: Thereuonema tuberculata; assembly: GCA_023159025.1. Lineage (NCBI taxonomy): Eukaryota > Metazoa > Arthropoda > Chilopoda > Scutigeromorpha > Scutigeridae > Thereuonema > Thereuonema tuberculata. The sequence goes on along the minus strand of JAFIDM010009631.1, from coordinate 270,691,536 downwards.
TGTTTATTCGTACATTTTGTTACTTCTCTATTGATGTACCCGAAGAAATTTCTGCCTCCGGCACTGTATCATCAAAAATAAATTGTTTTGGGAAAAATCACGAGAATGAATTTCAGTCTTTCCTAACTTTAATAAATAACACTAATATTTATTAAAAACTTTAAAATCAATTACTTTGTGTATTTTCGATTTCACTTCCACGAGCTGGGTTTACGTTGTGATGAATATTGCATTTGTTTATTTTTCCCAGTCTTAACATTTTTCGGTCCATCTGACCCCAACAAACCCTCAGGCGTTACCACAACAAATTATTGAAAAAACAAATAAACACAAAATCGGCGCTTTCCTTAAGAATAGCGGAGTTGGGGCAGGGATCACAGGGCCAACTCTCGACTGCGAAAACATTTCCCCGATTGTTTATCCAATTAATGTTAGAGTAGTTAAAGTCAGGTAAATAACCATTTTAAGGCTGATTACATTGGAAAAAAGTGCTTAAAATCTCAAAGGAAATTTCAACTGAACTTGTCACCCATTAATAAATGCGCTTGAAACAATCTTATAAAATACAGATTAAAGTTATGAGACACAAACTGAATAATTTTAATTTTGTAACCTAAGTTACATTACAGGAAAATAAAGTTCATCCAATCAATCAGTTTGTATACTTGAATATACAATACTTGTAGGAATCCTCTTGAAGCTTTGCATGCACATTTAAGGACGACAGACAATTTACTTTTTTACCATAAGTCTTCTTAATTCTCCCTCTTCTAGACATTCTATCTATTGAAAAGTCTTCAAATCTTCAAAATAAAACAAAAATAAACGTATAAAACCATACATTTATTGAAATAAATATTTCTTAATTTTCGAAAAGACATGACTTCTTTTCTTTTTCAAAGCCGAAAAACAACAACAATACGTTACAAACAAGTAGAGGAAAACGATACAGATATGAACATAATTCATACATAAAAACAAATTAGAGGAGAAATCGGAATTGGCTGAACACTGTATGAATAAAAATCATTGTGTAAAAAATGAAATCAAAATTGTATGTATTGAAAAAGATTGTAAAACGAGAAAAACCATGGAAAGTCTACTAATTAGAAATACCAAAAAGATAAATATTAATAGAAATGAAGGTGTTAATGTAAACAAATTTATTGTGGAAATGGCCAAAGAGTTTAACAATATATGTATTTCAAATTGTAAAAATAAGGTGAAAATTAAAGAATTAGGAGAATAGCATTTGTAAGTATTGTTGTAACAATACAATTTCATGAATGTCTCATATCTGTATCGTTTTCCTCTACTTGTTTGTAACGTATTGTTGTTGTTTTTCGGCTTTGAAAAAGAAACGAAGTCATGTCTTTTCGAAAATTAAGAAATATTTACTGTATTTCAATAAATGTATGGTTTTATACGTTTATTTTTGTTTTATTTTGAAGATTTGAAGACTTTTCAATTTACTTTTTTATATTTTGAATTTTTTCTGTGTGGCTCCTTGTGAAGAGGTTAATGCTCGAAAATGAAAATAATTCACACAGAATAGCATTTGAACTGAAACAGTGATGTTGATAAGTTTGTTAATCCTTGTGGCCTAAGGTGACCATAGTGATGGTGTCACTGAATAATATCTCAACTTGGAAATTTAAAAACCTTTGTCTTAAAAAACCCACCATTACATTACTTTTAAGCTGTTTCTTAAAAGTAGTTCGTATTAATATTGTAATAAGCTGTTAATTCATTAATAAACCGTTAAAACTGTATTAGGAAATAAAAAAAAAGCAACATTATGAACAAATATATAAACCAGCCATTATGTAATTTGCCAAATCCAGCAAATGTTACAGGATGATGCTAAAGTCAAAAATTGAATAATCTAAGATCTCAAATTCCGATTAGTCTTTCCCATGGGTTCTTAACAGGGGTATTCGTACCCTTTGGGTGTATGGAAACCAAATGAGAGGGATATGGGACTGGGTCCATGAATAATTTGATGACTGATTATCAGATGACATACTAGAAAATTATCAGTAACTCTACCACGGATTCTATGTTTTCAAAGAAAACAACAGCAAAAAGCCCCCTAGTTGTAGCTAACTTCTGTAGTTGCTATTTTTATATAAATAAATATGGTGAAACGTTTATGATTTTCTTTCCATTGTCCTGTTCCTAGTTACTCAAATGTGAAGTCAACTCAGGTTACTGACATCTTTTGAAGTCGTAGTCCCTAACGTTAAGGCTCTTAACTGCGGGTTCAATGCCCGGAGGAGATCGGGGATTTTTCCAGTTTTAATTCCCCTCCAGATGAATCCTAGGATCCATCCAACCCTCTGTAGAATGGGTATAGCGTTTCTTTCCAGGGCGTCGGTCTGACTATCGACCACCAGCGATCCAAAAAGGCTCTAATTGTTTATCTTTAACTAATCTCTAATAGGACTGGCGACAATGATGAGTCCATAATCTGGTGAACATTATAGGGTCATATTGGGCAATCCATTGGGTCTCTAATCTTTAAAAAAGTTAATTACCCTTGGACTAATCCTTCCCCATTGTTTCTTGCTGATGGTCTTGGATCTGTGGTGCAGTAAAAAATTACATCTTTGTATCTTTCTCCAACGGATGCTAGGAAAAATAATATAACTTCTTTTTCTTCAAATACCACAGCCACAACTTTGATGTATGAAATTAATTAATTTATGAGTTACTGAAAATAACAGAGTTTGCATTTTTTTTATTACTTGAGCACATTAGATAAGTATTTTGAAATATTTACAATATGTTGTCGGAAAATTACACTTTTTGTAAAGATACTAACAACAAACATCTATCATTCGCTGTCATCAAATTTCATGGAAAAGAGTTAATTACTTCCGTCATTATCAACTTGTTGAAATATCGGTAATGAAGCTCTTACATTTAACATGTTTTTTTGAGAGATTAAAACGCCGGCAGATGGCACTTGTGATATGGCAAGCCTGCTACATATAAGACACTAGTCATGTGGTTTGAAGTATCAGTTCGAAGTGGACTGTGGTCCAAGGAAAACGACGATGGATCAAAGTAACTTCACATCATTTCCTATATAATTCGGACATCTTGCAGCAAAGGCAGTTCGCAGCATCAATACAGCATTTGGGGAAGGCACAGTGAATGAACGTATAACACTGTGTTGGTCTGGAAAATTGCGATCCGGCTATGTAAGCTTCGGGAATGAACCTCGCGGTGGACCCCAAGGATCTATCAATGATGCCAAGCAGAAAAACTTGATTATTATTCTTATTCTTATTAAATCAAATCAGTGATGCATCAGTGATGCAAATCATTTCAGTGATGCATCAAATCAGTGATGTATCATTTACTTTGTTCTATATTCTGATTTTTGTATGTTATTCTATTTTTGCTTAACTAATGTATTCGAACCTGTAAATGGGATTGTTTTAGTTAGGGGTGTAACTAATAAAGTGGCCGGACAGTGTATATCGTAATCTTATGTTTTTGTGGAAACAAATCTCTGATATGTCGAAACATATACATAAATGAGTTTATTTTTTTTAGTAATAAATATGTAATCGTTATTCCAGTTTAATTTGTTGTCAACATAAATTCCCAACTATTTATATACATTTACACTTTCAATTTTTTACAATTACATTCTAAATTTGTATTTTTGATATTCTTACATTTTTTATTATGTAATTTGATATTAATATTATACTGTATTGGTTTATTTTTTGTCTTTTGTTGATTTATTGACATTTTATTTATATTTGACCATGAGATTATATTATTCAAATCATATTGTATTTGTTTATATGCTTCCTCTTCTTTTATGTTATCATTTAATAAAAGCACATCATCAGCATAAATAAAGATTTAAGAAAACTTAATTGTCTTAAATATTGAGTTTATAAATAAGAGGAATAATAATGGTCCTAAACTGGATCCCTGAGGTACACCTTTTTTGGGATTGAAATTTTACTTGTAGAATTTTCTATTTTAATTCAGAATTTCCTATTTTTGTAAGTAAGTTTCAATTAATTTATTTAAATTCCCTCTTATACTCGTATTGTTTAATGTTTTTATCAGTATCGTACGATTTATCGAATCAAAAACTTTTTTAAAATCTATGAAAATTAATAAATTAGTAATACTTTTGTTGAGATTTTTGTTTCGGATATTGGTTAACTCACTTAATACGATATGAGTGCTTTTATTTTTCTGATAAGCATACTGATTGTAATTTAATAAGTTATACTTATTAACATAATTATAAATAGTGTTTGTTAAGTATTTTTCTACAATTTTTGAAAAGTTGGATAAAATTGATATTGGTCTGTAATTATCAAAATTATCTTTTTATCCTCCTTTATGTATTGGTATTATTTTTGAGGTTTTCCAAAAAGTTTTGAGATTGAATCTGACACTCGTCTAGCAGTTTGAGAACTATGCAACAGTTGCACGACATTTGGCGGCTACAGGCAAAGTGAAGAAGGATCCTAAGTGAGTTGAAACCCAAGACTTTGAACAGTACAGTAACTTTGAAAGCCCAACATAAATTTATATTTATTATTGTTTGATAAAAATAACACGTTGGTATTACGATCTTTTAAAATTAGGTAGTTTTAGGAAAAAAATGTTGACTATTTACACATAATGATCAGTCATTAAGTTAAAATACGGGGGTATTAGTTGCACCCAGACAATACTGTAACTTCTTCTTGGGAGCCATTTCCAAGAGCAGTTTTCACAAGAATAACAGTATCCTAACACAAGGCGGGCATCGGAATACTTCACCTGTGCTCAAGAGTGGGCGTAGTCAGATAGTCAGTTGTTAAAGATTTGGTTATTTTCGAAACCGATTCAATGAATAAGAACTTATTAGTGATTTGTTTTCTTTCTGATCCTGAAGTCTTCGTATGCCGTAAAATTCAGCAACAACAGGGTTGTTTTTTGGTAAATTTTAGAGAAAAATCTCCTAAAACAGAAAATTTCAGTTTCAAATGAAAGAAATTTGACAAGTTTCAAGTACATTGAAATCAATGATTCATACACACCTCCTGAAGTGGTGCTGAAATGCTTTCTGAGCCCCTTTCCTGCTCCATTAGCTACACGCAAAAATCTTATAGGACTCCAGGAAAACTCTCGGTACAGGCTAATGCTGCCCCCGTTCTAGGATCTTGAAGCACATAAGTTATAACTAAATCCTAAAATCAGAAGAATTTACAACAACAGGTGTTGTGGTGATAAAGATTTGAGCAAGGATCCACGATTGCTTAACCAATTATTTTGTCTAAAACAGTGTTTTCCAACCTTTTTTGTGCTGTGCCCCACCTAAAGTATCTAAAGTATGCTATGCCCCACCAAATTAGATATAACTTTCAAAAAGAAAATTAAAAAAAAAAACTTTTTTAATTTTTACAACCAAAAAAAAAAAAAAAAAAACAACATTGCTCCATTTTCGAATTGCCTCCCTTAACAATCAAATTGCCCCCCTGTGGGGCGTGCGCCCCACGTTGGAAACACGGGTCTAAATGGTGTGAAGCTACTTACCGTAGCAATATAGGGAATAAGATTTGTATTCTCTAGATGGTCAATGATATTAATGAATGCTTTCTTTCTTTCTATCTGGCTAATAAATAATGCTAAATAACCTTCGTTGTTAATATGTGAGATCTCTATATTTCCTATCTTTAGCCTTGTAGTTTCTGAATTGAAAATGATGGGAAGGACATACAACTGCTCTATTAGGCTTCCCGATCTGCACAGAAGCTTAACCCGAATTTTTCGAGATGTTACATCCATAAGAATCAACGGAAGTTTTAAAGAAGATCAATAAGCGAGACCAAGTTTTTTACTAGGCATCCTCCCAAAATAACTATTTCACGGCTTATTAGAGGTCATCCAGGAGTAATCATCAGTAAACAGAGAAGTCTGTTTTATTATTATTTCGCAGACCAATATTGAATTGACTGATTATTCTAATAATACGAATAGGAACACATTGGTTGGGTCTTTGACGGCCAGTATGGGAAGGGTGCAACTCTATCTGCGCATCCTCCAACTGCTGAATCTTGAAACCTCTGAGATTTGCTTTATTTTTAATATTTTTTTTCTTTTTCTTTTTTTTTTTTGTTCTTGTTTGTCTTTTGTCTTGTTAAGTGTTGTGTTGTTTTGTGTGGAGACCTGAAGTCTGCTCTGTATGTGTTGGTCTCCTTATCTTGATGTACAGTAGCCTACGACTTAAATAATACGAATAATTCTTAACTAATATCTGGAGTTATTATTCATTAAAATATTGACATGCATTAATGCAATGGTTCCCAACCTTTTTCAGCTGGCGACCCACCTTTCCTTATCGTTTTTCAGCTGGCGACCCACCTTTCCTTATCAGAATACCTCCACATATATAGGAATAGAAGAATATAGAATAAAACCATATTTGTATCGTATCCCTTCCATACATATGATCGATTTTCCAAATTTCTGATCTTTTCTGATGGTTTATTCGATGGTTTCTGGTAGTTTTAGGATCAAGTCGCGACCCACCTGTAACCCTTCCGCGACCCACTAGTGGGTCGCGACCCACCGGTTGGGAAACACTGCATTAATGTGTTGTTGGTTCAAATACATTTTAGTGTTTCACAACGAGACTTTACTAAGTATGAAGATTTCGCTTAAAGTAAGGAATGTAATACTCTAATACGATAACATAACATTCTATTCTTAAATATGAATGTTAGAATAGAATTATTACTCATTTTTTTTAATTATCGTGCCGACAGTATTCTAGTGTAGACTGACACACATCCAGACAAACTGCTACGTAGACGGCAGTCGAAAGATGTTCTGAATACCGAAAAATCCGAATTTAAATATTTAATAATGCTCTACACTCCGATACCCATTGCATAAAACGACTGCGCTTGCAATGCTAGGGGAAGGGGTCAATGTTTGAAGTCATGAGAGGCAAAATTTTAATTTCAATTGTAAATAAACATTCTATCAAATTTCAAAGAAATCAATCCATTCCTTTTCGCAATGGATTTATGAGTTGTTTTTTGAGGAGTCGAGAGATGGAGACCAAAATAACGATACCTATATTTAAGTTGGACCATAAATAAGGCCCATAACAAATTTTAAGGAAATGCGTCCAGTCGTTTTAGTGTTAAGCGCTTACAAACAGATAAATAGAAGAAAAATGTTCAAGTGAAATAGTCATTCTTCGACTTCTCAATTGAAAATTCATTTCATAATATTTATTGTATTAACATTAAAATATGTAAAATACAAAGTAAACTCAAGTTTAGTTAAAAAAAAAAAGTGCCCACCTTTCTCCTATATGCTATCATTCTCATAATTTCTATCCACTTTATGAACTTATGCTCTAAACTCTTGGCCAATGGAAGATGGTGAAACAAATGAATGTAAATGAACTGTCCACATTTCTAGCATCTTTTATGAAGTGTACATAAATTTCTTTTATTTTACATGATTCATTTTATTACAACGTTACGAAATTTCCACTGAGTTTCAAAATAGTCTTCCGATTCCTACATAGTATCATGTTGAAGTAAATAAAATAAAATAAATTACACTGATAACAGCAGACGATTACACACCATTCTATCATCAGTATGATTTTCATTATAGCAATATTGAAAAAAGCAGTGGAATATTTACTATTTATTTTGGAAGAAGGAGATCATGTTATTTTTTTAAAAGCTGTATCTGACTTCTTTAGGATTATTTTACTTTAAATATTTTCGGGACCTGAAGCTTGATAGCATCGCCCCTAAAATATGCCATTGGGAGAACGTAAAAATAGAATGGGTTTGGAAGGCTTTGCAGCGATCCTTGCTGTCACTTCATTAGCATAATTTATCTAAATCGCTTTTTATCGATTTCTGATAACTGCATTGATGTTGGGATTTTGCACAAGTAGCTTATTTCTTTGTTATTTATCGATCAGAAAAGGAAGTTTCTTTATAATCTCCATGCTTTGGAAAATTCGTACTACACATTACTTCCTTTCAATTTTGGCTTCAAAGCAAATATTTCACTTTAAAACGATGAACTTGAAACGAGCAGATATTGAAAAGATTATGAAATATATTTAAATGCAATAAATATATTTAGTTGCATTATTTCCACTTTTTTTTCTTAAAATTTCTTGGAAAAAGACTGAGAGAGATAAGAATATCAAGTTGAATATCAAGTTGTTAAAGATCTTGAAAGAGGCCATTATTGATGTAATACTAATGGAATTTTTTTCTTTTCCTGTATTTCCAAAAAAAAAAAAAAAGATTTTCTTCAAGAGCATTTGAAGCGGATTGGGTGTTGTAGATTCAAGTTCCTGCTCATTCAGTTCCCGGAGGTTTTGATATGAGCCCTGATTTGTAATGCACTTTGCGATGTTATATCACATTTTGATGAATTTGGTTTTTTGGGTTATAGAGCATCGCTGTATTGGGCTGCAAAACTTCGCATGGCTAAAATGCCAAGAGTGAGCCTAGGTTAAAAAAAAAATTATATATAGTCATGGCAACTGTATTTTAATTGCCAAACATGCAGCAACACTGCAATTCTAGAAACTATGTTTGAAAGCCTGTTTGATGTTCTTACGATTGGCACCACTGATGTGGTCTGGGTCATTGAAAGAACGTATTGGGGCAAGTGGAAAATACGTGTTTGGAAATCATCGTTTAATAAGGATTTCTTCCAGTGTACACAAGGAAGAAAAAGCCAAGGAATACTCAATACACATTATTACTACCCCTCAAAGTAATCTTTAAGATTGTCCACCGTACGTTGCCAGAGTTTGAGAACTGCTGTCCAACGCCAGATAAAAAATAGTTACCATGACTTCCATAACTGCCCACATACGCTACCCTACACTAATGGACCTGACAGTGCACTTTACTGGAAACATGTGAAAGTGTACCTGATTTAAAAGTGGGATGGGCACCCACGTGCTGAAATTACATTAGCAACCCTGTGGGGCATGCTTTCCACAAAGTTTTGATACAGAGCTATGGGTATATTTGTCCTTCAAGAACATGGCCAGTGCAGCTGTAGATGTCGGACGTGGTTCCCTGGCCCTCAATCGATGCTCTAACTCGTCCCATATATTTTCGATAGGGTTTAGGTCGGGACTCTGAGCAGGCCATGGAAGCCGCTTTACAGCCATCTCTGTATACCACTGCTGGACAGAGGCTGAAACATGGCATGGAGCATTGTTGTCCTGAAAATAACAATCGTCATGCATTTGCCAGATAGTAGGCAAATTATCCCGACTATCCAAAATGTCTTTGTAGCCTTCGGAGTTCAAGGTTCCCGCAACAACATGCAATGGTCCCAGGCCATACTATGAGAATCACCCCCACAGCATGATTCCACCACCACCGAACTTCACAGTTGGAACGATGCACTCGGGTAAAAGACGTTCGCCTGGCATTCGCCACACTCAAACACGTCCATCCGACTGGAAGAGAGTGTAACGTGATGAGGCACGTTACACTCCATGAAATTGTTTTCAACTGCTCTACAGTTCAGTTGCGACTTTGCAAATACCACTTGAGTCTGGCGGTTCTGTTGAATGGTGAGATGTGTGGTTTGTATGCGGCAACACATGCGTGGATTTTAAGGGCGTTCAATTCCTTCCGCAATGTATTGTGATGAACTGTAACCCCTGATGCCTGTTGACACTCACTGATCACGTGCGCACATGCAATTCGACGATCTTGTCTGATTTTATGTAAATATGCAGGTGTCCGGTCCATTACTGTAGGGTAGTGTATATACTGTAAATATGGAAATATAAATTTATCGACTAGGCCCAAGCTCATCAACACATGAACAGCAGGGAGTGGTTAAAGAATTTGTCCTATTTTTCGGCTCTGACATCTTCAGTATTCTTCAGGAGAATAAGAAGACACTAAGTGAAGAATGGACGAACTCACCTGAAGAAGACTCAGGTGATCCAGTCAAAATATTGAAAATTATCATCTGAAATAGGGGAATATTCATATTTCACGTGCCATTTACAAATGCTATCTGATATTTGTTTTTTGTTTTTAACTTTCGGATCGATTTGGTGGATTGTTAATTATTCCTTTCCAAGATAGGTTTTATTAGCACATTAACCTATGAGCACATGCATTAAGATTTATTAGTTGATTTCTTCGATTTTTGATTTAAATCTGGACACAAATCGATCAAAACAAAAAAAATTTCAGAAATAAAAATAAAAGAAAATCGTTTTTCAAGTGGAAAATTTAAATGTAGTTTATTTATACGTCTGTATTAATATCACATCATTTTATTACCATACCGTTGCTAGTGTATCAATAAAACATTCTACCACTAAACTCCAATCTGAAATATAGATTTTTTTTTTTCATTACAAAGTAATGCTAAGTCATCAACGCACGAGTAAAGTCAAATTTACAAAACAAGATAGTAGACATACCAACGTTCAAAGATACATACATAAGATGACAACAAGAAAAAAAAAATCATCTTTTATCATCGGATCCTAAAGAAAAACAGTTGTTGACTGAAAAGAATTACAGAAAACAGGAAATAATAGAAAAAAGTCGTTTGGAAGCTTCCGAAAAAATAAGAAAAAAATATTAAATAGCAGAAAGAAGCAACTGAGGAGTGGCATTACAGGAAACGAATTCCAAGTTCATTTGTTTGGTTGGTTTTTTTCCCTTCAGACATTACTAAATACTAATTTTTTTTTTTATGTTTTTCGGCCTTTAGGTCTTTAGCTATTGATCAGGATATTAATCAAAATCAATAGGAATCAATATTAGAGCGACACAAACACCGAATTTTCCTGAGAAAATAGGCTTAAAGTTAAATAATTCTCAATGGATTTAGTATTTAAACAATAATATTAATTTTCATCAATAATTAACATTTATTCAACATTGGTTTTAGAATAATAACCTATATTTGTTTTAGATGGCTATAATGCATTATATATGAGCATTGCTTCTGCTAGATTTAATTTTAATTTTTATGTATTATATTATTTTTCTTTTTTACAATAGTGATGTTACGGAGGAGAAATACGTATCTATCCTATTATTAACCCCACAATCCTTATATATTATTTCTCAAAGGAGTTTTTTGTCGGAACGCCATATTTCCTTTATTACTTCATCAAAATCAATGATTGAGGCATCATTTTGAAGATTACGTTCCCCGCTAATGACGAAAAATAAACAAATTGTTTAAAATTAATGTTTTCGTTAAAAAACTTTATTTTTAAAAACTTTTTATAAAAATGTAGACACGCTTTAACAGAAGCGCCTTATTTTTCGAAAGCGAAACAACATTTCAAATGTTGCTTTAGCGTTGTAACCTTCAAATATTTCCTTTTTTGAATAAAAATGCACTTTAAATGATATTTCATCGTTTATTTAATAACAACAGATAAAAAACAAACAAAGATTTATATTTTAATAAAAAAAAAACAATTAATTACAATAGAAACATAAAAATTAGTCAACTTCTCATATATTATTTCTCAAAGGTGTTTTTTTTATTTCCCTTAATACTTCATCAAAATCAATTATTGAGATATTTTGAAGATTACGTTCACCGCTAACGATGAAAAATAAACAGATTGTTTAAAATTAATGTTTTCGTTAAAAAACTTATTTTAAAAATCTTTTGTGAAAATGTAGAAGGCGCCATCTGTTCATTTATTTATTTGCACATTACCATTCGGTGACTGATCAAGATACCATGGGAATTATTCGCACGGGTCAACCTTTTTATAAAACTGGAGAAGACGCCATCTATTGACAATGTGTTTAACTAACATGCACACAAGCTGTTGGATTTGTTTATTATTTCTCAAAGGTGGTTTTTTGTTGCGAATTATTCGCACTATCTCAGTAGTCTCAGTATGTAAACAGAATATATATATATATATTTTTTAATGTTTTGTAGTCCTATTATATTAATCTACCAAAATCAATTTGCAGCCGATAATCACTTATCCCAACTAGGCTTATTTTATTTTTTATTTATTTTTATGAGTAATTTGAAGATAAGATCCGAAACCTCATAAATGCACACACAAAAAGCCAAACTCGAAAAACACCTAAACACATTTCTAAGATCGGAATCATGAACTTCCGTACTTGACTTTTGAACTAGCTTATTTAACAAATTAAAGTAATAAGAAAAATGATTTTTTTTAAACATATTAATAGACATTTAATGCTATTCCATGGGAATTTTTCTTATTTATGCTCCCTAATTTCTCGACAAGAATACGCACACAAGAAGAAAAAAAAAGGAAATCATCTCTTGTTCCTAAACGTGCATGCTAAGTTTCAAGAAGAAAAGTTATTAGGGCGGTCGAAAAATTATATGGGGGAAATATTTTCTTTAGGAATAACAGTAAATGTAGTTCCTGAACCAAATTTCCATTTTATCTAATTTTCCAAAAAGGTACTGAATTGATAAATCTCACTTTCTTAGGCTAATGCAATCAAAATACGATTATCAGAATTCAATGACACTATTAAAGGATTCTCTTATGTAAAGAAAATACCATACCATACCAAGGTAGGTCAATCCGTAGATTGATTCAAGTCTACGGAACCCTAGTGACCCCCGAAGGGCGACCCCTAGGAGAAGCCGTAGCTATACAAGGGAACAGATACTGGAGTGGTTTCCCGTTGCCTTCTCCAGGACGCCATTACGGAATGACGTCAGACCGAAGAGAAAGTCAAGAATAGGCTGACAACACAGGAAAGGAAATTGAAACATCCATGCTCACGACCAGGATTTGAACCCGGGTACCTGCACACTGGCCTCACAGCGACGCCTGAGACCACACGACCACGGCCGTAAAGGAAATAAATTCCCTTAATTTTAGCGGTTAATATTAAAATGGAACTTTTCCTTATTGTCTAGAAAAGGTAGATATTATTGGTTCCTCTTTTTCACTTTTCTAAATGAATTAAAAAAAAACTTCAGTCAATTTCAAAATAATACAATGTTTTTAGGATCATCCGTCATGGTGAAACTAAAATCATTAGCTTAATTGGTGTAACTAATCTCATTAGAACTAGTTGAATAACAGCCTAGCGACGGACATCTAAATTAATATAGTACACATAATTAAAAATTTTCAGTATTGAATGGAAGAGGAAGTAACTGATCCCAATTTCTATACTCGTGCACTTTGCATTCACTTAAAATCTTCGAAACATGTTTCAGGAGGCTGGATACCTCGCCCTCATAATTGCTTCACCTCAAAATTTATTAAAAATTTAAAAAAAAAAAGAGTAAAATATGTAGGCTATCTTTGGTATCAATAATAGAGCCATACACCTGATTAATCACTAAACAATTTATAAACATAAAAGAAAGTACAACGTTTCACTGCCGAGAGACAGCCTTCTCAAGTGACTACAGTGACTACAGTGCACGTAAACCCGTTGTATTATGTAGGCTATCTATATGTTACTGCCGCGGGAAAAAAAATGATTCCCAAAATACTCCCACATTATAATGTTTAAAAATGTGTCCACATCGGAGTTTAAAACCTGCACATTATTATCCCATCGTACCGGGTGGTTATAATTAAAGTTCCCCACTTCGACATAGCTCTACATAGCTTATATACAAAGTTGCATTACTATCCGTCCAATAATACGGTCTCCAGACCACGCAGAAGTGGGGAACTTTAATTATAACCACCCGGTATTTGATAGCCATGAATTGCTAAAGTCCGTGTCAACCTGTGAAAGCACGATTAAAACTGGCGACCGGATCACTCGAATGAGGGAGTCTGTATCTTTGCGCCACCGAAGGATTTATTACCTATCTTTCAGGAAGTTAAACAATGAAAAACGTAGATTTCGTCATTGCATTTGCAAAAATCTGCCTATATTACAATTTTTTTTTTATTTTTTCATTGATAAACACTTTATCACAACTTAATTTAGATTAATTTAGTTTCATTTCAAATTAATTAAAGATTCTTAATCAGTTAAGTATTTATTTTTAAGTATTTATTTACTTTTGTATGTGTGTTTGTCTTTTAAGTTGTTTTTTTTTTTTAAGTTAATTTGGTCATTTTTATTATTAACGACAATTAATAAGTGAATAAATTTTGATTGTGAAGAATATTTTCAATATATTTAGTTTTTAATATTTTACAATAGCTGGATTTTTTTTTTAATTTTTCTAAAATTAAAAGAATTCAGGACAGAAAAAAGAAAAGAAAATGCTAAATTAATTTTTTTTTTCAAGTTCAGTGATTTATTGATATAACTTTATTGTTATAAATCATAAGTGAAGAACGAAACGATTACTCTTTCTCATTATTTGCCCTGACAAGAACTACTCATTATTTTTAATTCACCCGTACCCTCAGCTAATAATGTGTCATCAATAAGCGTTAGTGGAAAGTCAGGGGCTTTAGTCGAGCCTCACTCTCCGACCACCGCCGCCTGAAGACAACCATACTCGTATATCGTCGTTATTTATTATCTGAAGGATTTTAGAAGCAATAGAGATTTCTTTTTTTAGAATAAAACTCATGTAGCTTCTATCTAATGAAGCCTTGACCGTTGTTAATGTCCAAATCACACTATCCTAGTTTTGCCATTTTTTGATCATTAACATTATCATTGAAGCTCTTTGATAGTATGATGTGCTTCTGTGATCATTTTCATCATCAGTTTCATCATTGTATAAGCTTTAAACTTGCACTAAAATTCAGGGAATTTCAGTCAAAGATCATTAGTGAGAACCAATCACAGCCGGCGAAGCTGTGACGTACCTGTAAACAAAGGTGAACCTCCACATTCAGCGGCGATGAAGTAGCAGGCCCTATTTTTTTTTCCGCAGCTTCGAATCAATCTATGGTTATTACGAATTATGTATTATAGTGAGGAAATTATCTTTCGAAAATAAACAATATTTTTATTGAAATAAATTCATCCTATGCAAAAGAAATTCATCCTTTGCAGTTGTCTATTTCTTAAAAAAAAATTTCGTTTCTTATTGAAGGAACACGGGGTTCGTAAAGGACTGTGAGACTATTTGTCGTTCTTTGAGCTTGCATTCGCGTGCAGTCCGTTTTCTTTTAAATATTAGAAATTCTAAAATATACTACTGTAGAATGCATTACATGAAGTTTGGAACGGATTGACAACTTGCTAAAATTCATTTAAAATTCTGCGGAAATTGTATTGCATAAAGGCGGCTTTAACTCGTAACGAAAACTGAAGACGAAAGTTTGAAACCCCTTTTCTGATTGATTCTCGATTTTAAAAAGCAACACCAATCATATGAAGCATTTCTTCACATTTCTATGAACATGTGGTTGATTTGGGCAACAAAATCAGATGACAGAAGCACATCATCAGAAACAAAGACAATTTCAAATGATGTAAATAATGATGTAAGTAGGATTGCGTTATTTGGCCTTAAGTGACATCAGAACGGTGAATAAGTCTCTCTAATTTTGGCTAACAATTTTATAAGTCTCGCAATCTGAAAACTATTAATGAGCTAACTTCAGTTCGACAATGGCATGAACTGATTGAAAAGTTTGAATACACATTTAATATAATTCGAATGGCTTTGTAAACCTTTACCAAAGACGGCGAAACAATCGAGCAGGAGAGAATTTAGCCATATTGAATTACTAAACGAATTAATTTCCGTCATTGTCTAAACTGATGTCTTATTAAAAATGAGACTGTAATAAGATTTTAAATGTATGATGATACTATAAATGTTACTTTTATATCCAATTCGTAATATACAGTCTTAGCAGATGTGATAAGATTCATTGATAGTGTTTAGTTAACGAGTATTTTCTTATTCGAGATGCTAACCGTATTACAACTACGTAACTTCTACAATGCTGCCTTCGTTTGCATTCGGAGTGTAGTCTAAACAAAATAATCATCAAAATAGAGGAAGAAAATTCACAAAACTCAATATAAACACTTTTATAATCGATCTTTAAATTCATTCTTAGTCTTATAGTACTAGTTATATCATTCAATTTCTTTTCTATTCTCGTTGTTAATTTAATTTTTTCTTCATTTTGTTGCTCAGCCTAGTAATGGCTTTTAGTATTTACTTCAAAAATTAAATTGAAATTCTTTTTACTTTTATTAAAACCATTTATTTGAAGTAGAATGTTATGAAAATGCTAGTTAATTACATATAGTAAACGTTTCAGAAATAAAGATTGGTCGATGGGTCTTCAGAAAAAAACAGAACTTGCTGGTAATATTTAAAGACACTTCTTTTTAGGAGCCTAAGAAAAATAATAGGGATTTTATTATTATTAAAGATTCATATAGGGATACTTAGTCATTCTAAAGTTTGTTTATATAACATATTTATATTAATATGGATAACAGAAATATGGTGAACATTTTTTTTTTTAAATAAATAAAATAAATAGTTAAAAATACTTTTCTTCCAGTTCAAAATTTAAGCAGTATTAGAAGTCTTTATCATCGAAAATACGAGCAATTGTTACTTGTAATCTAAAAAGAAAAAAAAAAAAGACGGGGAAAGCCTTATTCTAAAACGCTTAACTAGCAATTTTAGTTTAACTGTAGTCGTTACAAAATAAAACCCTGGCTTTAATGATACTGTTTATTCTGATACTTCCGTCATTTGGTTTTGATTGGCAGCTATCAACTACATTTATTCTACATTAAGCAAATAGATGGAGTCGTGCTTAAAAGAAAAAAGAAAAAAAAAAAGCAGACCGACCTTGAATTGCCATTGCGTGAGATTTTTAATTTATTAATGCTGTGGGAAGCAAAAAATATACGGACCCGCCTCTATTGTCGGAGAAAGATCTTAAAATAGAAACATTTTTCTAATAATATATGAGCGTCGAGGCTGCCGTAGAAGAGAGCGAGAGAGAGACTGTCTCAACCAGACGACCTGCTCTGACCCTGGGGGTCAGGCTGACAACCACGCGCTGCTGAAGGCCTCCTCCCCGAGGGGAACATGGGAAGCCTTTCTCCCCTCTTTGGCCAATGTTTTGCCCTCCCAAAGCCCAGACGATTATTATTTCAAGAGGTTATTGGCATAGGCACGGAGATCTCAACCCAGACTCAAGGGAAAACCTCGGTCTGACTCATTACACGACTGTTCAATTTTCCAAAATAATAAATCACCCTCCATGCAAGTTTTGATCATCGAGGTGAAATAAATATTCCAAATAATCTGAAAAACAAACGTTCAGTTTATGAGGATATTAACAGATGGCAAAAAATTAGATCAACAATAGGCATAACCACCTCTTTAAGAAATTCACTTCGACTCCAAAAATTATTAATACGATTTAGAACTTCAACAGAAATTTTGATTCAAAATGAAATGGCATAAATCATTATTTGAACTTAATAAATATAACAGCTCCACAGCTGTTATGTAAGCGATTAAGATACTGTCCCGAAGAGATTTGCAAGGAGTTATGCAATTGCGTATGCTACAAAGAATATTTAATTATTAATAATAGAAACACCAATAAATAAATAAATAAGACTTTATTTAAGCAAGAAAAAAAACTTTTTTTATTTTCATTATTTTATTGTTATATATCTGCAGATATATTATACGTATTTCAACTTCGTTTATTAATTTCTTAAGAGCACATTTAGGTAATGGAACAATTGGTATTACTATCAATAGAAATACTTAGTTAAGAACCTACATCAATGCCAAAGGAGACCATTAGCTAAAACTACCGGAATCAAAGTTACAGATCTGACCACAAGAGGCCGACACATGAGCGTTTTTATATGTAGTTAATTCAAGTAATTTAAAGATAGGCATCTAAATAGCATTTGAACTCTATCATTAAATTTAAAAAATTGTAATAGATATTCAGTTAAAATTTAGTTATTTTTTTTTACCTTTATTTTAAATAAAGTGTTCAACTGGCCAATTAATTAAAATTGTTCTAAACTTTTTTTTTTCCAAAATAAATAAATAAATAAATAAATAAATTAACTGCTTCTAAATTAATCACGGACGATACCATATTTTTTCTTAATTTGATGAACTTACAACCAATCTAGTTTTGCAAGATTTTATTGTGATAATAAAAAGGACAATTTTCTCAAAAATATTATCTAATCAAACAAAAACATAATTCTTGATGAGCATTTATACTGTGTTATGGATTGAAATACACACTCAAGAAATTGTTATATAGGGATTTGAAAAATTGTTAAGATTAGAGATTGAAATAGCTGATTTTTTTAAGATCTCAGTCACATGCATAAGATTTTCGAATTTGCCTCACTCATGACCTTTGAGATTTACAACAGGTTATGTATATTTGTAGATATCTTTTAAGGGAGAAGTTCCCAATTCAGATCATTGACGATCCCTGATACAGCTAATATAAAGTTAGAGAAATAAGGAGATATTGAAATTTTCTTAATACTAAGTTTTTAGTTATTTTTTTTTTCTTTCTATTGAATATATTGTGTCTTAATTCAGGTTATAAGTTGGCAACCTTACATCGATTTTCCCCTCCCCTCGTTTTTTTTTCTTTTACAGTTTTCTTTTATAGTTTTCTGGTCTATAAAATCGAAAACTTTGATAAGCTTTATTCTAAGATACGTAGTAGCACTGAAATTTTTTGATATCGCGCCTCCCTTAAACAACTACAGAAAACTTCACGTCTCGTCTCTTCATATTAAACAAAAAGAGAAAAAAAAATAGTAGTCTTTTACACTAGAAACTGTGAAACGTTGTAGAAAATAAAATGTGCTGAGTCAGAAGTTTGAAAAAAAAAAAAAAATAGCTCTTAAAAATACCATAGAAAAGGTACAATCTAATCACCAATCTACTAATTGTAATCTTGCTTCAAATTAATAATGCATTTTCTTCGCATTTACAAATGGTCGTACTCCTAAAGTGGACTTAAAATAACTGTTCAATCACCAAAACGTATTAGATTAGACAGAACGTTAAAATCTTAAAATACAAAATTGGATATTAAATCATTGCGTTATTCTTTGAGTTATTTAAGTGCATTCTATTTCTAGCTTTACTTAAAATTGTCCCTGAAATATACCAAAGCTTAATGAGATGTGACCTTATGAAATTTCATGTAATTTCGTACATTGCTTTTTGCGTTACTTAAAAAAATACAGTATTTGACTCTTAATATAAATAGGCCCGTAAACAGGAGCTGTACATACTGAAGTTTAAAAAGATCTGAACATTTTAACTCTTACATAGAGAGTTTGATGATGATCATTGCATTTTCTTTAATTTATTCATCTTTGAGTGTTTTGGCCTTTACGCAAAGTAGCCCTTAAATATATATATTTCAAAATCTAATCAGATCTAGATAATAAATATAAAGTTTGGTGTAAATCGGTTCATTAGTTATTGAGTTATCGTGTCCAAAACATTCTCATTAACAGACAGCACACGGACACACTCTCAAAAATAACTAAATTTATAAGGAACTGACAACATGAACGTGAATTATAATCAGGACAAAGATGTTTAGTATGAGTAATGTTCTCATTATCAGTAAGTTTTAAGACATGAAAATGATTAAGTATAGAAGAAAAAAATTATATTCGCTTACTTGACTACTTTTCCATTATTACCGTAAGGATAAAGTTAAAAAAAAAAAATGAATATAAAAGAAAATTGTGAAGGCTTTGTACAAACTTTTGCGTTTATACTATAAAATTCCTTATACTGCTTCCTTTACTACTGAAGACTTACAGATGAACTTAACCTAAATAAAATGTTGTTCCAAAAAGTACGTTTTCAAGGTCCTAAAAACGACACAACTGAAAAACCTACTTTAACTTCTAATATCAGTCTAAAATGAATAGTAGAAGTTTTCCAGTTTTGGAAGAAAAATAATTATATCATTTTATTCAAATTATTAAATCTAATTAATCAAGTATATCGAAGCGAACTAATCGATTACTAAACGGATTAATATCGATTGTTTAAAAATCGGTAGAAATCCATTATTTCGATTCTAACCCTCGGAATTTTGGTCACTATCAAACGCTACTTTTCTCTATAAAGATCCAATACGAAAGCAATTTCAAGTATAAAAGATAGATCGGTCTCCTGTTCTTAAATATAATTGCCAAGTTTCAAATCAGTCATCGAGAACAATGGATAGATCTTTACACACTTCATTTGATCCCTAGGAAAATAGGCTAAAATAAATTTTCCAGATTTCTGATATGAAATTTTACTATTTAGTTGATAACTTTTTTCCTTTGAGCATTCCTCAATTTGTGCATCACTGCTATAATCTCAAATTACGAGACTTTTCCACACTTTTTCTTAAACCAGGCTATTGTAATCCTTAATATTTCTTACTGTTAGCAGAACCTTGTTAAACGTTCTGCACAGTTACAGAAAATCAGGGAAGATTCAGGATGTTATTTCTGGTGGGTGACTGGGGGAGGGGGTGCAACAAATTTCGTAAACTAACTCTTTTGGCAATCTATTCAATTTGATGACAGCATTCAGGGCCATAACTAGGCAGGGACAACAGGGGCACTTGCCCAGGGCCCAGACGGAAGGGGGGCCCCAGAAAGATCGAAAAAATTCGCATTATATTAAAAAAAAACTGTACGCCTTTCAACAACTTTTTGGGAACCTGTCCGACAATAGTAGCTCACCTCCCCCCTTCCTACTACTGTCCTGTCTCGTATAAAATTTAGTGTAGGGGGGCCCAGTGATGAGGTCTTGCCCAGGGGCCCAAAAAACAGTTACGGACCTGACAGCATTATTACTGTTTGTAGCAATAACTTTAGGAGGAAAAAAAGTTTATATTCCTTTTTTTACTTATCGCATGCTTTATTAGGTCCTTTTTTTAAATCTCTTAAATGGATACATTAATAAACAGAATCCCTCCGTGTGGGTGCTTATAAATGTTGAACTACAGAGGATTCCTTTTCCTGTAGGATAACCTCCTTGGGTGATAAACGCTCGACCATCTGTTTGCATAAGACATAGAGAATCGTATCCTGAGAAAGGAAGATTCTTATGTTCAGCAACTCTTACTTGTTTTTTGTTTTCATCTTGTAGTTGTAGTTGCAAAATACTGTTTCACCTCTGCTTCTGGTAAACAAGAAGATTGGAGCTAGTCCCCATAAGATCAATCAGCTGATCACTTCTTGCTAGTTCTGTAGTAGGTTTTGGCTAGGATCAACAACCTACTCTGGCGGTGTATGGGGTTAGCTTAATCTCGTATCTCCTCCTTTCTGTTCGGTTGTATTTTTTGTGTATCCCTGGCGTTGCCTTGAAAGCATTTTCAGCAGTCCCGACGTTCCCTCGTCGGGCTCTGTGGCACTAGCGGATCCAAGGGGTAGGGGAGGGGGGGCAACCCCCCCCCCCCCCCCCGGCCCAGACGCCTTTTTAAAATTGCAGTAAGAAAAGGAAGGAAGAGAGAAGAATTGAGAGAAGGAAAGGAGAAGAGAAACGAAACACTAAAAATTAAGCACGGGAACGAGAGAGAACGCTTTATTTGGATCATTAGTCCCCACCCACAGACCACAAGGCAAGGACCTTTAACATTTGCCCCCCCCCCTCCCCATGGGACCTGGCTAGATCCGTCATTGCTACGTGGTGGGTATTTCGAATTCCGATTTTTTTTTCTCTTTTCTAATAGATCAAACAGATTTTCCAACATTGGGATGCAATTCCCACTCAGTCACCAGCCACTTTTTCCAATTACTACCAAAATTACTATCAAAATTGTATCAAAGAGAATGTCACAAAATTGAACGATAATTTTGTGATCTACGTTTGCAGAAGCGGAAGTGCGACACACGTTGAAAGCCGATTCCTGATTGGTGTCAGCAAACATCATTTCCCGCGCATTTGATGAGCACACGTGGTTCGTATTTTCAGTCGTCACTAAAAATTACGAAAATTAAAAAAAATGCCAAACAATATTTTTTTTTTTTTTAATTTTGTAACTTATTTTCTTCTTATTTTTTTTTTTTTTTCATTTTTAATGAGTGTTTTTTATTTTATATACGTACGGTATACGTTGCGGAATGTGGAAAGTAAGTTTCTATTATTTGTTTGAAAAAATATACAGCCTATTATCACTATTTATTTCATTAAAAAAGCAGTATTTTTTAAAAAAAGTAGCTTAGTAATTTTTTGATAAATTGCTGTTTATTCATTAGATTACCTGGTAAAGTAATCTATCCAAATTGGTTATTGTTGTTGTGTGGCTCAATAGGTTCCAGATTCAAACTAATCTGATTCGAATAGTTTAATTTAATTTAACTATTCGAATCAGATTAATTGGAATCTGAAACCTATCGAGCACACAATGCATCCATTTCTAATTTAGTTTCTAATAAAACATTTCTAATTTAGTTTCTTAATAAAACATTTCTAATTTAGTTTCATAGTACTGTAATTTAATTTAAAGTACTGTGAAACTAAATTAGAAATGTTCATCCATTCAGGTTTCTTGTACATAATGAAATTTTATATTATTTGAGAATGAATCTTCTCGTTGTTTTTTTTCAAAGGAATCTCAACTCGTATACATCGGCCGATGGTAATGCTGAAGTAGGTTCAGTGCGCTAAACTGAATTCAACTCAAGTTGAACCCATCCATGTTTACAACTATCAGTAATATGATTAGCGGCATGTAGAGGCAAGGACAACTGTTCCAAGTGTGGAGAACTTTACCCACGGTGCAGATCCTTGTACTTTACCTAAATACGCCAATTTCTTCAGCGATCATCCTGCTTACTCCCGGGCTTGTCCTCGCTGGAAGAAAGAAAAAGAGATACAGACCATTCATGTCAAATATTTTCTTTCGTATCCCGAGGCTAAGAAATTGTAACAAAGTTGGCAAATAAGACCTTTGCTTGAGTTGTTCAATCGAAGCATACCTCTTTCAGACTGACATCATGTAACCTTCTCATGAATCTTTCTCTGCTCTTAATAAAACCCTCGCCACTCCTACTACACAGTTCCATCGCACGTTCTAACTTCATAGTCCATTTCACAATTAGCAGTTTTGTCTTTGGTGATGTGTTTGGGGCCAGCTGTTGTCCCTGCTGGGCTAAGTTTTTCACAGAAGAGACCAGGAGCAACTCAACGCAAACTTTTTATTCATTCTCTTTCATATTCACGTTCACCTTCTCGTGCCTGTTGGAGATATTCTCTCCGAAATGGTTTTTTGAGGTTGATATGGAGAAACCTCTATGATTCCTTCTAAATTTGAGTCAACATCATCACCTCAGCACTGATTTCACTGTATTTTTTTTTAATCTTTTGATAGCTTTCATACAGTGGAATTGCTGAGGACTACGTTCCAATTTGGACGATATCAACGTCTTTCTTCACATCTAGTGGCCTGATTGGCTTTGCCTCCTGGAAACTTTCATTACGTCACAGATTCCGTCAACTTAAAAAGCTACTCAATGCTCAGCAAACAGCATAGTGATACAGGAGAAAGAATTTGTCTCTTCATATGTTACAACGTTCCAGTATCTTCTCAGTATCCTTTAGAGGTTGTAGTCATTCGATTGTTAGCCGGACGACTACTGACCATCTGCAGTCTGTATCTTCCACAGAATAACAACAACGTTGGAAATCTGGTTTACTAACTGTCAATTCTTTTTTTTAGTCCTTGGAGACTTTAATGCTTACTCCCCGATCTGGGTCTCAGCTACAATAAACACCCGAAGATCTTCTAGATCAGCTGTTCCAATATTCTTGGGTACGCGAACCTCTGGGGTACGGAAAGGAAGGTTGAGAAAAAAATGCGAAAAAAAAAATTGAATAATGGCAGAAAAAGGCACATATATCAACAGTGTAAGACAAAAGACAAGGTAAAAGTTGTCGAAATAATCCAACCCTAGGTTAAGGGTGGTGCGGGTTATTTCTTTATTTGACCATCAGAAAAGTCTTCATTATCCCTCCCTAAACAGCATTTGACGACACTGTAAATATATACACATTGTCTGTTCAACTCATTATTTAAATTCCATTACTGACCTATTTATTTTCAGTTACAACATACAAAACTGACATAACAGCAACTACATTAATTACAAAATCTTGCTAATATTTTGAATACATTTAGGAAAATGGGCTGTCAATGGATGCGCAAGTGAAAAAAGGTTGGGAACCGCTTCTCTAGATCTTTGTATTTTCAGTACTGGTTCATTTTGCTTCCACGCCAAAATTATCCAAAATGTAATTAACTTCCACTTGACTCTGCAGTACTTTTACAATCTCTATTTTTCTGAGAGATTATTGACAGTCTTGGAGGCAGTGATCATTTCCCTTTCATACTAGCACAATTTCTACTCGACTTTCATGCTTGAAGTTTGAATTGGTAAATTGGACACGTTTTACTGATAAGGAACACTCGAAGATCTCCTAGATCATTATCTTTGTATTTTCAATTCTGGTTCATTTGACTTCAGTGAACTTGAATCTGTTGATTCTTTTTGATAGTATCAACAACATACGTAAATCAGTAACATAATCCTTACTATCACACTTGCTAAATTCTTCAGTCGTTTTGAAGTTTCCCGCCGTACCCAAAGCCACGGTGAATTTTGTTTTTGGCACATAGAAGAAGGCATGGGCTATTTTTGGCTGCTATCGTATGCCAATGAGTCTTGTTTTTAAGAGCTCAAGCTTTATCTCGACGACTCCGACTAAAGGAATTTTGCCACTCATTTATATCTCCCTTATAGTGTCATAAGTTAAAAGTTAAAGTGTCCCTCTACAGGCCTGGACAGGCCTTTGGGGCGCAGGACGTCAGGCTCCCAGCGTTTCGTGACCAACGGGACGAAGTTGAGGTCGGGTGGTCAACCCGACGCCCGCCCGCCTTTAACTCCCGGAAAGAAACCCGGTATCCATTCCACAGAGGGCTGGGTAGCCCCTAGGACCCGTTTGGAGATGAAAGGAGCATGGAAAAATCCCCGCCCTTCGCCGAGGCCGGGAATCGAACCCGTTACCTCCAACCGCAGCTAAGCGCTTACAGTGTCATACATCATTAAAAACTCGTTGGAATAAGATTCAAAAAATGAACGGTCGCTATTCTTCACAGCAGCTCATGATTTGTGAGGAAAATGGTACAGAATTATAAGCCATCCATGATCAAGTTGAGGCATTTGATAAAGCTTTTGCTCCAGCCTCTTTCATCACTTGAGATCAGATAACATTTGAAGCTTTACTTCCTCTAATAGAGAGATTTTATTTTCATTGGAGGAATTATTACGGAGTATTTGTATTGAAAAATATGCAAAAACACTGTCAGTGGTTCAGATGGGATTCACTATGGAATGTTGCTACACTTATCCTTGCTGTGTTTCCTATCGGGAATTCATCAGCTTTGTTTAAGTGATTTATCTAATTTCAATCAGATAGGAATCCATAATTAAACTAAAATTTTATCAGCAGCATTTTAAATCAAAAATTAAAGAAATAGCTTCCACTGAAAAGAAATGAAAATATTTTTGTTAAAATAGCTTCCCATGTAACTTTAAAAAAATGAAGTCAAATTAATTAATTTAATTTAATTTTCGTAATAGCCTATTAAAAAAAAAACACATTAATTTAGCAATTCACCTTTATTACTAACTTCTTTTCAATAATCAAGTTTAAATATTTTAAAGAAAATCATTTCGTTTTTGTTGTATATATTTTTTTGTTTTAATTGTTCTTACTTTTTCCTTTTTTTCTATTGTGATTTACTCTTATTTGAACCTGAATTTTATAAGTTATAATGATCATATTGTTGTGATCACGAATGACTAAATTATTTCAATTGCTGAATCTTACTGACAAATACAATGAACCCTTTCAAAATTAATCTACGATACGACTGATTAGGGCTGTGGTCTTTCATTCGAATCGGTCTAAGTCTAGGTTCGAATTCCGGCATGGGTTTGAATGTTGTTTTCTCTTTTCTGTATGTGTTTCTTTTATTTTTTTATTCGCCGTTTTTTATGTTATTTATGATGCCGTTTAATCTATGTCGCTATTGTGCCATTAAAAAAAAATTGTACACATGAGATATGTTTGCGATCAAAGGACAAACAAAAATGGAGCATTTAATGGAGAACCGGTGAGCTTAGACATCCTCTTCCGAATGCTTCTTGTTCATTTCACTAGGTTCTATTTGGTTATTGGAATATTATAAACAAAGAAAGACCATTTTATACTATTATTAGAGTATTCTCTACTATGACTCGAGGTCTTAAATAACGAAGAATTACAGATGGGTTATGTAGACTCAGATAGGAAATTTAACATAATCTACCTTCCCAAATAGGCCACTACTACTTAATATGTATATCTAAAGTTCTGATAACGATGAGTTCCAAGTTTCAACATCGACCAATTTATTTAAATCTTTTCGTTTTCCATCAATTAAAATAAAACCTTAAACCGTATCTCTTATTTCAGCGTCAGCTGTGAACAATATGGAATGAAGATAAATGTAAACAAGACAAAGACTATGGTTATCGGAAGAAAGACAAAGAAGATAAACATAAGTATTCGGAATGAGACATTGGAACAAGTGAACAACTTTAAATACTTAGGGTGTACTATAAGTGATGATATGAACTGCTGCCAAGAAGTCAAGAGGAGGATAGCAATAGCAAAGGAGGCTTTTAATAGGAAAAGGAGCATCTTCTGCGGACCTCTGGAAAAAGAACTAAGGAAGAGACTAGTGAAGTGCTTTGTGGAGTGTGGCATTGTATGGGGCAGAAACATGGACATTACGACGCAGTGAAGAGAAACGACTAGAAGCATTTGAATATGGATATGGAGAAGAATGGAGCATGTGAAATGGACAGACAAAATAAGAAATGAAGCTGTGCTAGAAAGAGTGGGTGAAGAAAGAATAATGCTGAAACTGATCAAGAAGAGAAAAAGAAACTGGTTGGGTCACTGGCTGAGAAGAAACTCCCTAATGAAGGATGCACTGGAAGGAATGGTGAACGGTAAAAAAGTTCGAGGCAGAAGAAGATTTAAGATGATCGACAACATTATGGTAAATGGATCTTATGTGGAGACGAAGAGGAAGGCAGAAAATAGGAAAGATTGGAGAATGCTGGGTTTGCAGTGAAGGACCTGCCCTTGGCAGAGAACTATGTATGTCTTAAAGTTGTCAGCGACTTTAAGAAAGTAAAGGCTATGTATAAGAATTTGTCATTTACATTCTTCGAAGTTTTCATTTTGGAAAATTTATTCCATGTATGAATGTATTAAATAAATGGAAATGTAAATAGTATCAACTATTTAAAATAGTAATTTTACTTACAACTACTGCATATAGAAGTGAACTCCCTATGCAATATGGTTTCAAATGTAAAGATAGGCGAACACCAAACAACATGCTGGGTCAACTTGTCGGACGAAAACATGTTGGATGAGACTACCCGGGGCGAACACGAGACGACAGTCAATGCATGTCGGTCGGACATCCAACCTGATGTGAAATACTTCACTTGTGACGTCAAGAATAATGCGGTGTTGTAGTTCCATACCAACTATATTGTTTCGTGATATTCAACAGACGTTAAATATTTTTTGAAATTAGTAGGCGTTCTGTAGGCGAAGTTACTGTTACGACATCAATGCAACAATAACGAATCTCCAACAGCCAATACAATCCATCCTCTCCGGGCAACAATGACGTCATGTCGTCCCATATTACGTCGTCACTTCGTCCACTAGCGAGCGGCTATCCCAGAATTCAATGGGAAGACAGCCGATGCTGTTAAATTATGAAAAATGGGAGGTTTTACAAACTCTCTGATAAATTCTGACACATAAATTTAATGCATTTCAGTGTAAACTTTATTTCTGTATGAACGGAAATCGCAATACTCTAATAGTAATTGTGTAATCGCTCTCCGTCGAGCTAAAGCGGGGAGAATGTTAGAGACGCCATATCTTAAAATGGGCGTGACGTCACGACTGACGTGTTCCAACACTACACTGTGAATGGGTAATTTCCGCCCGACACACGGCTGCAATAAAACGGAGCCAACAACATGTTGGCCGACTTTTGTCGGCCGGGATCCTCTCAAAAACAGGCTCAAAGGATATGTTGGGCACCCAACACGATGTCAAGTCGCATCGTGTTCGCCCTGCTTAAAGAATGAAGTATCTTACAGCACGACCAGGGCCGTAGCTACCACCGGGGCAGTACCCCGGGGCCCCCGAGCAAAGGGGGCCCCCGAACGAAGGGGGATTTTTTTTTTATGAAACCATAAACACTTGTTGCCCTGGATTGTCGTTTTTTTTTTGGTTATTTAAATAAGATTGTCTTTTTTTTTTCTTTTCTTTTTTTTTTTTTTTGGTTGTTAAAATAGGATTGTCTAGGGCCCCGCACTCTCCTAGCGCCGGCTCTGCCCCGGGGCTCCCAATCCTCTAACTACGGCACTGGGCACGACCAACAATAGAAACAATCGATAGTAGCGCTACAACTACAACCAATAGACAATAGCACAGACCAGCTGAGGCTGACCGGTTTTAAGTTGTTCACTTTATATTATACAGTATAGTACGAAACCATAACAGTTCTCACGAAAATAATATACATATACAGTTTCCTTTCATGAGAACTGTTATGGTCTCATACTATCTCTTATTACAAAATTTTAACTTAGTGAGATTAGTTAGAATATACTTAGTTCAGTTTCTTCAGTTCTGAACTATTGGTAGATTGTTAAAATAGCCAGGCTGGCTGTTGACCTCACCATAGGCAACGCCTTTCTGATTCATTTCATCGAGGGTGGCGGGTTAGGGCTGATGATCTCGTTGAAAAGTGAAACAGCTGTTCCCTAATCCACCCCGTAAAAATGAATCGGAAAAGGCAATTCTTTTTGTTTATTCTTGTGCTGGGCTTAACAGACATTTTTCAGTTTTTCAGTTTCATTGTTAAAATACTTCCCAAATTTCTGTCTTGGTTTTATAATCAATCAGAACTTGCAATTCTTTGCATAAATTTCTCTTCATCTTGTTTATTAAGATTCCATATATGAATTAAGTTTTTTTTTTTTTGCACTCTTTCATTTTAAAACTTTGACGAGAGGGAGGGGGGAGCTTTACTCGAAGAAGAAACCGCCAGACCCAAATAAAGAGGGTATCAGGCGAACATAATAATACAAGACAGTACAACACATAAACATAAAAACTGAGGGATGGCAATGCAGAGAGTGAGAAGAAAAAAAGAGTAATTCTCTCTCATCTCTATGCCCTTAAAATCAGTAGAAGAGATGAGTGAGAGACTACATTTGCCTAAAAAAATGGATGGTTTGTTCTAAGACAAAAAGTTCAGCAACCTATGAAGTTACGACATATGAATAAGAATGAAACTGAAACGAAAACAAAGCTGGAGGGGGGGGGGGACTAGTGCATTTCTGGCAATTTGGTTTATTAATGATCTGTTGACTTTTAAGATGGTAAACTTTATACCTTTCTTCATGTCAGTGGTTGCCAAACATGTAACCAGATACCTTACGAGATGTGTTTTTTTAGGTCCTAATTGCTGACCATTGTTAAAATTTCTTACAAAATAAATATTTGTGAATAAAAATGAAACAAACTGATTAGATTGCAGTTGTAATTTAACTACAAATAAAAATTATATCAGCGATAACTTCATGTTAAATTTGTAAAGTTTTAGTTAAGATGTAAGGTATTTGAAGAAATTCAATCTTTGTCGATTTTTCGCATGTAAAACATTCGCATGTAAAAATATTAATTTATTCTAAATATTTATTTAGTCAATATTTAAATGGCTTTTTTAAATTAGAGAAATATAAGTTATTTAGACTGCATCTATTAATTTTTATCCACAGCTAATCAGTTAGAGTTCAGTCTAGCTTTCTTGAAAATAAAATAGACACAGATAAAATAAACTATAATGTTACTTTCATGCTTCTAGTCAGTCCGTTCAGACTTTCAATCAATCTGCAAAATTATTGATAGCTTTGGTAAATATTGATTATATTGGAAATCGGATAAACAATGCATCAGTGCTTGGGATCATAATATAGTTACTAGAAATTGTCAATAATAAAATGTTCTACTCTCATCTGGATGTGCTGTCCTAACTTGAAAATAATTTAAGAAAGCCACATTTTCACAGTTGGAGTGACATTCATGACATGTGACTGACACACCCAAACCTGAGTTCGAATCCCGGCATTGGCTTGATGTTTCCTTCTCTCATGTGTGTTTTTTCTCTTCTTTTCTAAGACTTTTTCTAGATTTCAATTCCTTGGCTCAGATTATGTCTCTCTTATATCATTAAAAAAAGAAAAAGAAAAACCAATTGAAGTGAAATAACTCCTTCAAAATAATGTTCGTAAAAGGAATGGTTGAGCAATGCAAGAAGTTATAGTCATCAAGTCAACTTCAGAGCATTAATGATAGGGACTGTGTTCATTAAGTTATAACCAAGGCAAAAAGGGATTTTATGTATAATCATTATTAACCTCATTCAATAAATGCAATAATTTTGATTATAGTATGGTTAGATTTCACGAACAGTTCTTTTAACCTTAGAATGCCCACACCTATTTAGATTTGAATTTTTTTTT
>JAFIDM010009631.1:270591912-270650901 GCA_023159025.1 Thereuonema tuberculata | reverse complement strand
CATTCTTTGAGCAAGATTGCTTCATCAGACAGTTAGGGATAAGCTTTTATAACCCATTCCCTAATGCACAGAATTTGTCATGAATTCTGTGTATTAGGGAATGGGTTATAAAAGCTTATCCCTAACCGTCTGATGAAGCAATCTTGCTCAAAGAATGCGAAATATCACGGATATAAAAGGTTTTTTAAAGATAATGTGTTGATGTGAAGAATTTTTTAAAATATTTACGTGAAATTCAATTTTTTTAAAAAGAAGACATAGTGGTAATTAGTAACAGGTGGATAATATTTTTGATTTATTAAATTATGAATAAAAAAATCAAAATATCCGTATCTAAAACCGTATTCAATGTTTTAAAGTTTTGATGTTAATAGATGGTATTGAAATTTTTAATTTTTGATTTTTATGGTTGTCATCATTAAAAAAACGATTGAGACTTTTCTCTCCTATACAAAGGATTGCTTCACTTTTGTTTGCAGATGATTTACGCAGTGAGGTCATGTTTCCTTCCACCTCCTAACTTTAACTGTTCCAGAGTTTTCTGTAGTAAGATTGTCAGGAAAGAAACTCAAAAATCTCCTTAAGCGTTTAAAGAAAAGAAAAATAAGTTGACATTCATGTTCGTCATAAAACAAATCACTTGGATGCTCTCAATCCACTGATAACATCTCTGTTGTAAACCATGAGTTGAGACTACTTTGTTTAGGTCATCACACGAGGTTGCAACAACTCCATGAAAAAAAAGAAATAAACAGAATTTAGCTTCCAAATGAAAAGAAATTGTAGAGTTATTCTTCGTCTATCTCAAACATCCATTTATCTTTATTAAAAAAATAAGATAACTAAAAAAAAGGATGGAACCAGATGTTTAATAATGAATTATAAAAAAAAATTATACAATGAACAACAATGAACTTTATAGGACTTCTACTCTAAACAACATCATAACATAGTAGATAAGAAACTCCAAGAAAGTCTAAACCTTACTTTCCTTATATTTTCAGATTTACTGAATAGAACAATATGAATTTTGCATTTTATGAAAAACAAAAAATTAAAAATCCGCTTTACTTACTTGAGTTGTTGAAACCGGATTAACTTTAATCATAGTCGATCGCCCTCAAATACTGGATTATCTAAAAAAAAAAAAATCATTGTTTAAAACAATAAAGTATAAATAGAAATAAGGTAGGTTGCCCAAATAAGACCCACCTAACGTTTAAAGATTTTTTATATTTCTACTGCAAGAGTGAAAATTCTGAAAACTGTCTTGAAAGGTAGTTTAAGGTGTGCTGTTATGAAAAAGTGAAATTTAGAATTAATTGCATTTGAAATTCTTTTTGTAATAACAGTTTTGAAAATATAACTGAAGGGCCTTATTTGCAGCTCCTGTTCAAATATCAAATTATTCTACATTATTCTACTGATGACAAACTTTAAAATGACATAAAACATGTCCATGTATGTTATGTTGCCAAAAAATGGGGACGATTTTTCACATTAAGTTGAAATAGTAACGAGAAAAGCTTTGGACGACTTTTACTGTTCAACTGAAACAAATATGGCGAAATAGTCCACTTCAACGGACCTAATTTTTGGTGTAGCCGCTAGAAGCCAGACCTGTCTGAAACATCACTAATCTTGGTAAATTGTCAACGTTCTTTTAATAAAACGAAGGATGGGCCTTATTTGGGCAAACTACCTTAGAATACAAATCCTTGTTTAGATTCCAAGCTTTTTTAGGGATTTTTTTCTTTTGTCGTCTTCTCGCAGCTAATGTCTCGATCCAAGTGGAAAAAATGTCACATCATGTACCATTATGTCTCTAGTCTTTAAAAATATACATACCAAGTTTCAAGAAGATCCACCTACCGGTTCAAAAGTTATTACAGGAAGACATACAGACAGAAGAGTGATTTGATAAGCCTCACTTTCCTAAGATAATTAAGCTAAGAAAAATAATAGTTTTTAAAAATGATTGGTTCTAATAAAGAAAATTCTAATAAAACCAAGCAGGTGGGGATTGTTGTTTTGGTAGCAATGCTGTTGTATTTCTATCACGCAACAACTATTAAAGCTGTACAATGGCCAGATTCTAATCCAATTGATAACTTCGGGATTATCTAACGACTGTTAACTCACATCGCCACCTACCACAACAAAGATCGCCAGCTGTGAAGCAATTTATCTCAAGTTAACAATTGATTGTAATTTGAGATTATTCTTGTAAAACTACGATGTATCGCATTTATGTCATATTCATGTTTACCAACTAATTCGTTTTCTTTGGAAGATGTTAGATCCTTTTGTTAAGGCAATGTGATTCTATAAACAATCAGATCTATAAAGATCAAGCACTTTGATTTATCTATAATTTTAAAACCTTAACACGTTGAATTGAAGTTCTATTTCAATAGTTTTTCTAAGAATAGAATTTCTAAATTTCTAAGCAAATAAAGACTAATTTTTTATTATTATCATTTAACTTTCTAATAATTAAGATACTTGAAGGATTTTTTTTCCTGATTAAATTATATTATTAGATAATGATTTATTAATGCAACATTGTAAATTAGCTGTAATTACTGCAGATCCTTATCTCCCGTTGAACACTATTTCATAAGAATGATTTTTAGAAACTTGGGCCTTCTTTCTTAACTTTTAACTACAGAGTTTTAGAACTAAAAAACCTTTATGATTGTACTTCCTCTCCTAATAACTTTTGAACTAGTGAAAGATCTTTTTGAAACTAAATATACATACAAAATGATCTACACATCTTCCTACTGATCTTTGTGGCGAAATTTAATAGATTAAAAGTTCCTATAGAACAGTGGATGTATCCTTTCACTGTATAGCATTTAATGAATTTCTCTAAATGACGACTAACAAAACATTGTAATCCATTGAAAATTTGTCCATTGATAACAATTATTTGGATTTAGGCAATTTAAAGTAAGTATTCGCAGATTTAATCAGCAAAGAGAAAATTTGAAAGTAAATTGTTAGTACTTGGAGATATTAATATTTATAAATAAGGAGTCTTTTCATTAGTATAGATTTTTAAGATTTTTTTTTAGAAAAAAAGGGCTTGTGCGATTTTTTTAGGAAAATAGGCTTTAAGCTCTTCAAGGAGTTCCTTGGTTTCTTCTCTGAACTTACAAATAACTGTTAACGAAGAGGATGTTTGAATGTTAGTTGCCTGCTTTGAAATTTTTACTATGGAAACACCAGGTGGAATTCTGAATGTCTATGTTTAAGACGGGTCCTCTTTTTTTTTTTTTTTTATCTTCTCGGCTTTTGTCAGTTCAAAAGATGCAATTCATTTACTCAGCCTATCCTGACTTTGGCAGCTTTATTAAGGGGCTGTTACGATGTTTACGGGCTATTGTAATCCCCGCAGGAGGGTTGTAAAATGTTTACCTCTCTCCCTGTAGGAGCGGCGAGACCCCACCCGGGGCAAGGAGAATCTCCCCCTGGGGGCAGAGACGAGGGGGAAAGGACTTCCCTTGACAACCAAACCAAAGGAACTCCTGCATTCCAATAGCGTCTGAACGAAATCCGACACACTCGCAAAAAATAATGGCCTATAATCGTAACGGTTATAATTCCTAAAAGCGTAATCAACTTTATGGATGCAATTAGTTATTTGAAAGTAAACTTACACTGTTTTTCCTCCAACTTATCGCCGATGCAAAATCCGTTTGCGCAGGCCCAGCTTATTTTTATTATTTGCTCATCTTCTGAAAGCAACCAAAGAACAATAGACTTTCATACATTTAACAGCGAGAGTAAGATTTAGTTAAGTAAATCAAATTCATCTCTAAAAATCGCACAGTAATTAATTGATATAAATCACTCTTTCGCCTCTACGAAGTTCATTTTGCAGCGAAAAAGTACTGTCTTGATATTTTTTCATCCTATTTATTTATTTAAGTAAAAAAAATAAAAGAAACTATCTTCCAAAATCTACTTAATTAGAGAAAATAAACCCAGATGATTCATTTAATCTTTTGATTTTTTATGTTTTTCTTTTATGTTGTTACTTATCCTTCGTTAATTCACACTTTTTGTTTCATAGTTTTACCATTTAAACAAAAAATGTTTAAATACTAAAACTGATGTTAATTGCTTAAATGATTTTTTTTCCTTCTTAATTTAGAAAGAGGATAATGATTTCAATCCCAACTTCATTAATGTATGAAAAAAAACCAACAAAAAAAAAAATTAAAATGAAGCTCAGCAGAAAGCTTGGGGGAATTGGGTGGGGGTGGGGATGACTTGTAATATCACTGTCAACTTATGCTTTTTTTTTTTGCTTCTTTTTGAGAGGGGGATAGGTGGGATTATATCCCAACACGACAACTTCGACAGTGTCAACAATCATTTACCCTCCAGGGAGAAATAAGCTTAAACCCCCACACACGAACCACACACACAAACCTGTTTGATAAATGAACTCAGAGCTGAAAACACATGTTTATCTACCGAACCGTAAAATAGGATTTAACCTCTTCCTCAAAATAATAGTAATAAAAAAAGAACTTTTTTTTTCATTAACTCAATTATAATTTACAGTTTACAACATTTGTCTCTGTTTTATGCAGTGGTTTTGAGTATTTAAAGTAATAAGACATTATAAAAATAATAGGAATCAGTGGGAATAAACGTCTGTGTAATCAAAATGAATCTAAATTTTGATGCTTCGTTCATCAGTTATATCAAGTAAAAAATGAAGTATACGTTATAGTTAAATAAGCGTAAGAACCTGTATTTGACAAAAAATTAACAGTGAGTCTACACCCCAACTCCTCCTTTAAGTTTTAATGTAATTTTTTTTGATAAATTGAATATTTGATAAATAATGTGCCAGTTTCGAGTTTTTACAACGATTTGAATGTAAACGCAAAATTAAAATAAAAAAATAAAAACACGTAGACCAATCTGTTTATCCATTGTCCAAGCGGAGCCTTTGTCCTAATATTTTTGTTTTCAAATTTTTCAGATTAAATATTTAATTATTCGTTTTCCATATTTCAACAACTGTTTTATCAGAATTACTTATTATTGATTATTTTTTTTAACTTTTCTTAAAATGTAATTCTGAAATTGAAATATTAAACATTGTTAATGGTACTTTGGGGAATGTTTAGGTAGTTGGAGCGAACATTTGATATAAAATAGTTTAAGAAAGGAATTCAGAAGCACTTTCCTAAAGCTAATAACGATGTATAGTAAGCTGGAGAAAGACGTTTAATTAACTATCCGATAGGAACTTTTACTGCTCATAAGAAATTAAGCTGGTGAGAAAACGAGCCCCAATGAACCTGTTGCGTTAACTGAAAATATTTTGAATTTCATTCGGTTAATGTACACTCATGGACAAAAAAATTAGCGCACCAAGAAGGAGTCGTCAAAATGAAACGAAAATTTACATACGTAATGACTACTTTGATATAAGTAAATGATAAGAAAATCAAAGAAAAAGGATAATTTATTTCAGAGAAAAAGGCAAAAGAACGGAGGAGTTAATACTCCGTTGGACCCCCTCTAGCGCGAATGCACGATGCGATACGATCGGGCATTGAGTCATACAAGTTCTGTATGATGTCTTGAGACATTTCGTTCCATATTTGCTGTAACCTTGCCTCTAGTTCGTTCAAACTCGTGGGATGCCCAACTCGTCGTCCCAAATGATCCCAGATATGCTCGATTGGAGACAAATCTGGGGATCGGGCAGGCCAAGGAAGGGTAGTAACAGTGCGGAGACAGTCTTGTGACACCCTTGCCGTATGAGGCCGAGCATTGTCTTGTTGAAAAATGGCTCCTGGGAGCCGTTGCATGAGTGGCAACACATATGGTTGCAGGATTTCATGAACATACCGCTGGGCTGTCATGGTGCCACGGAACAATACTAAGGGTGACCGTGTATTGTAGGCAATGGCACCCCATACCATCACACCAGCTGTGGGAGCGGTGTGTCGCTGTACAGCAAAGGCAGGATTGAAGCGTTCACCACGGGCTCTCCACACACGAACACGATTGTCATCACTGCCGAGATTGAATCTGGATTCGTCGCTAAAGACCACCTGGTTCCATTCCGCTGCAGTCCAGTTTCCTCGTGCGCGGCAAAACTCCAAACGGAGGCGTCGATGGGTGGGCGTCAAGGGCAGCACACGTAATGGGCGCCGCGATACCAACTGTCCTTCAGCCAGGTGCCTTCGTATGGTTCGAGAAGACACAGCGGCCCCTAGTGAAGGTGCTACCTGTGCCTGGATGGCGGCCGATGAAGCAGTTGGCTGTACGCGTGCATTTCTGACTATGTGGCGGTCTTCTCGACAACTGGTCTGTCGAGGGCGTCCTGAGCCTGGTCTTCGTGTACATGACATCTCTCGGGTCCACTGGTCCCAATACCTCCTCACAACACAATCAGAGCGGCCTAATTGACGAGCTACTCGCCTAACTGACCACCCAGCTTCCATCATCCCGACGATTCTCCCTCTCTCAAACTGCGACAACTGCGTATACTGTATTCGAACACGGCGTAATGGCTTGTCTACCTCAGCTCTTCCTTTGTAAATGATTCAGCACACTCAAACAAGCTTTGGTTACCTGTTTTATACTCCACAGAGTACGATGTTCAACGCCCTCTATCGGCTATTCGTAATGCGCAATCACGCTGCATTTCTAATCATTTGCATATCTCCCCGACATGTACCTTCATTGCAAGTTTCGTTACGATCCCGCAATTATTTCTTGGTGCGCTAATTTTTTTGTCCATGAGTATATATGTTTCTAACCCCAGTGTCCACTGGTGTTCCACAGACATTGATAATCTTAATCTCAGTAGAAATTTTTAAGAAATACATGAGGATTTTTCAATGTCCTTTGTAAGTAAAGTAAAGATGATGTAAAAATTAAATGATTGAAATTGGTTTTCAAGCTAAACGTGTTTCTATGGCTTCCAGAAGACGAATGGAAGATTCTGAGCGCTGGCGGGCTGTCGGACGCATTGAAGCAGGACAGTTTATAACAGATGTTGCTCGTTTCTTCGGCGTTCATCATTCCGTCATTTCACGATTATGAAAACAATTCCAAACCAGCCAAACAGTTGTCCGAAGACCTGTAGCCGGTCGTCCAAGGGTTACGACCACCGCGGAAGATTGATATATTGCTGTTGTAGCCAAACGGAATCAAAGATCGACCTCCACACGTGTGACATCTATGGTTGTAGCGGCCATTGGTAAGACGATATCTGCCACTACTGTTCGTCGAAGGCTACACATGAATGGTCTGTACGCCCGGGTACCACGAGTTTGTATTCCTTTATCCGTCCAATCCAGAAGGGCACGATTACAGTGGTGCCGCCAACATGTGAATTGGACTATGTCTGATTGGGGTAACGTTATGTTCACAGATGAGTCCAGATTTGCCCTACAACCCGATGGTAAGCGTTTAAGGGTCTGGAGGGAACAAGGCACACGCAATCGACCCCAGAACATCATCGAACATCACGTATTCCGCGGTGGAAGCATCATGGTCTGGGCAGGGATTTCATTGGGATATCGAACCGAACTGCAAATCTACAGGCGAGGTTCTATGACGGCTGTACGGTATCGAGATGAAGTCCTAGACTCCATTGTGAAACTGTACGCTGCAGCAGTTGGTCCTTCTTTCGTTTTAATGGACGATAATGCGCGTCCCCCTAGAGCAGCCATCGTTGACGACTTTCTGGAGAGTGAGGGGATTGCGCGTATGGAGTGGCCGGCTTACTCGCCGGACCTTAGTCCAATTGAAAATCTTTGGGATGCCCTCGGCCGTGCTGTATGTCGACATTTCCCACCTCCAGCCACTCTCAGAGCTTTAGAAACTGTCCTACTGGAGGAATGGCGATTACTGGACTCTGCGGTGGTTGATCACCTCGTAACAAGCATGATCACACGCTGAAAACTTTGTATGGAGGTGAGGGGTGCTCACAAACCCTATTAATATCGGTTTTTATTGTTTGTTTTGAATTTAAACATCATTTTGTTAATGACGCAAATATGACGTCATCTTATAATTTCTGGAAATTCAATATTTTTTTATCTCTGTATGTAATTCTTTGTTTTGTTTCATGAATAAACATAGAGCTACTTGCAGCGTTTCATGTCAATCAAAGGAGTACTTGTCCATTTTTTCACATTTTACAGCTCCGTGCTTAACTTTTGGAAGTGAGTGTATGTTTATACTTCTCACTCTGCCGATGCATTGTTTAAATAATACGTGGGACCTTCTTACCTTGGAAGAGAATATGTCCCACGTCTTATAATTTCAGTTTTATCGCAGCTGTGCTCTTAAGTAGTCGGAAAATTGTGATTACGATTGGCTGACGTCGGATCCAATTGCAACCGACTCCTTTTGTTTTGACGATGAATTAGAATTTGAATTAAAAGTGTCGTA
Organism: Thereuonema tuberculata; assembly: GCA_023159025.1. Lineage (NCBI taxonomy): Eukaryota > Metazoa > Arthropoda > Chilopoda > Scutigeromorpha > Scutigeridae > Thereuonema > Thereuonema tuberculata. The sequence continues at coordinate 270,642,459 of JAFIDM010009631.1, read as the reverse complement.
ACATATGCTTTTGAGGGGATTATCATTTTGATGTGTCATATTAAGTCTTGGGTGTGCCGCGAGGAGGAACACTGGTCTAAGCAATACTTCTCAATCTTTTTCACTTCACGCCACACTTTTATGTTAGCATAAATCCCTCGTCACGTTAACCTTTTTTAACGCCTATATTGCAATCACAGAATCCTTTGAAAAACATCTTTGATTTACCAATATAACAGTCTGTTTTTAAATAATAGGTAACCTATACTTCCGTTTTTAATGACAATTAATACTCTATTAACTTTGTTAGAGAATGTAGTTCATATTTCTGTTATTTGTTCTCTAGATTTTATTCTAGATACAATCATTTGACCAGTGTAAAGTTAACGTTAATTACAGATGCATTCTAAGAATTTACTTTCGGCACACCAGTTGAGAAGCACTGGTCTAGAGAATAAAAGAATAATTGTAAAACATTTCGGAACCGAGATCCGTGAACTTGATTCACTTCGAGTTACTACATTTGATCGATAACAGTCTTCTGCTGAATATCATTGTAAAGAATCGATAAGTTCTTGGATGTCATTTATACTGTACCTCAATATACTTTAGAGGCATGGTTTTCCCATGTTTTGTTGTTCTTGAACGTCAACTTGGCAGTCTACTAACTTAGCATCTCCAAGTTACAGCCTATGCCTGCTTCATGAAGTCTGATATGTGAGGTCTGGCTGGTCAAGAATTGCAACTTTATGAAAGGTAGGCATTCTAAAAAAAGTGAAGCATATTGGGATGGGCATTGTAAAATAGAATATCCCTCTCTAAGACGGTATGAATGAAATAACTACCGAGTGATTAAAGTCATTGTGCCCTAACAACTATCATTGGGGATTCTTCAATCATCCCCACTTTCTCCTCTTATACCTAATGTTAAGAAGGAATGTCATTCTTATCAATAATTGTGGTTGGATCAGTTCGGAAAGACTTCAAAGCAAAATTCATCACTGTGGTATCATTTGTCTCTTCATTGAATTGGTTCTTTACTTAAGAACAGTGCATCTGACATTGAAATAGAAAAAGAAAAAGTTGGTTAAATGTTTATTTTTTCGTTAAAAAAGAACATTAATTCTTGAGAATATGAAAATGATAGTTGGCGTGGCAATTTTCGGGTAGCTGTATGATAAGATTAAAGCATCACGCAACATGCGAGTACAGTGAAGTCTCACTTTCACGAATATGAGGGGGAACCAAAAATTATTCGTATAAGTGAATATTTCGTGTAAGTGAATTACATATAGGACTTATGGGGTTTCGCCGGGGAATGAGAAATTCTTCGTATAATTGAATGTTTCCTATAAGTGAGTTTCGTATAAGTGAGACTTCACTGTATTTGTTTTTGTGTTAGGATTCAGAGTAATTGTCACTTGTTTATTCTGGAATGTAACATTCTACCAACGTTGGCAATAATGAACTTTTAGCTGCGAGAAAAGTAGCAATTACTGCTGTGTATATTACAGCAATTTGTCCACTTAGGGGTTTCAAGTCAGATCTATGTTATTTATGTGAGCCTGCATGTGTCCGTTTTTGATATATAAGCTACGTCATTGCATAACTTTAATTGGAAATATACTGACATGATGCTATCCATTATTGACTCATCTTTCTCATTTGTCAGTTGATGATAGAAACAGTTGCATTAAACAATTTCAATAAAGTTGAATACTTTAAGCTGTCTGCTATGGCACATTGTCACTGATTTAATTCACCATTCACTGTCGTCTGATCTTAGGTACTTGAAGTAATCAGTATACGTCCAGATCCTCAAGTTCCCTTATGCACTCGCAAGAATTCGGATACTTTCTTTCTTCAGTGTGAATAATTTCAATTAAAAGTCAATGTAGTTTGAATACTGTTGGTTCTACATTCACTCAGCAACGTTTTTTCCTTTAGCCACATTAAATGAAATTGAGCAATAATCTTCCAGTAAGATGGAAGAAGATTATTGAAAGTGCATAATTTTCAAGGTCAATTAATGCTGCAAGATAATGATAATTTAAATCAAAAAGCAGTTTAATCTCTTTACGTTTTAGTTATTTTCTAGATGCCCGCCCGTCTCTTCGTTCCGGAAGCTTTGTATATGTAATGTGACTACAGTCAATGAATGGAAACCAACATTGTATTTATTCAAAATAAAAAACAAAAACAAAAAAAACACATTACATCAAGTAAACAACAAACTACAACATACAACTAAAACGAAAAGTAAATTAAAGTTTACATTCTAAGCAATACAGTATATGCAATACAATGTTTATAATTCTAAACATTTTCTCAATCTATACTACTATTATAAAGCAGAAGATTTTGTGTATTTGAACGCGCTAATCTCAGGAACTACCAGTCCGATTTCAAAAATTCTTTTTGCGTTAGAGAGCCTGCTTATTGAGAAAGGTTATAGGCTGTATAATATCACGCTACGATCAACAGGAGTGGAGCAGTAAACATAAACATCAACAAATCTGGCAATCTGAGATTCAAAAAAGAGTTCTAACACACTATTAATAGGGGGAAAGGGAAGGAAGCATGAGTCAAAAAACAATATAAAATAAGTTACAATTATAATTATGTATAATAATAAGGAAATGGTGTGATATAATGAAATTAATACAATAAAATAGTCCTTAGCCGTTCCGGCATGGCCGAGCGGTCTAGACGGCGGTCTGTCGTGTGGACGTTGTGTCGGAACCCCGGTGTTGGCATGGCTGTTTCTTTCTTCTTCTGTGTTTCGTCCGTTTCTCCCTGGGACTTACTATCTCAGGGTTATCCTGGATGGGAAGTGAATCTCGTCCCCCCTTCTTGACTTTCACTAGTTTCGCCCTGACGTTGTCAGGTTGAGCTAGTTCCGTGGTCCCTAGTTGGCCAAATTCGATAAAGGAAGGAAAATAGTCATTATAAATACAGATAATAAATTTCATGAATTAATTAAAAATATTTAAATAAAGGTTTAAATTCAACGCCGTAAGGCTCAGTCATGTAGTTGGCCCCTTAAGCAACAGTTTAGCTTTAACGAACTATTTTTTGTGAATGTGTTTGGTTAATTTCATTGAATAATTCTATGCGTTTCCTATATAATAGATACTAACCGTAATAGGTAAGCGTACGTTTGACTTAATATATATAAATTTTAGTTTTTAGTTACGTTTAATAAAATCAATTTGTAGGTAGTTTTTTTTTTAATAGGTTGCGACGATCGTGTTATGAATAGGTAACATTATATTATAGACAAGGAGAAAAAACTAAAAATATCGTCTACAATGAAGTACTGTAAATTTTCATTAAATAATTTAAAATATATCGTATTCGTAAAAAAACCTCATTATCTATTTTATTATTTCTTAGTATACAGACATCAAACTGAAGACACTTTCTGTCAAGTCGGTTTATTTTTTAGTGATTGGTCCTTTTATGTTTCCACATAATTTCCAGATGGTATTTATAGTTAATGCGATGCACTTAGTTGTGTACTCATAATGTGTATGAAACAGATATTTAATTTAACGCGGGTGAAACCGCGGGGCACAGCTAATATACAATAATTTTGGTTTAACATTTTGAAATTTTTTTCTCTAAAAAGAATTCTGATGAGTTGACCATGCAACAATACTCCTGTTGCCTGGCAACGCACATGCCACATACCATTGTTGCGGACGAAGGAAGGCACACACACACACATGCAGTTTCTTTTTAATAATACAGATTTTCAAAATACAACGATATTAAAATAATACCTAAATAAAAAAAAAATTACGTGCTGTGAATATATCAATGAAAAAACAAAACAAGAAAAAGTAAAACGAAAAGTAAATGAAGTTACTTTTCGTTTTTCTTGTTTTGTTTTTTCATTAAAATGATAACTTGCTGATAAGTTGACCGTGAAAAACTAGCATATTACCAATAAAAATATCATCGTATTGACAATAATATCTCATCTCTAGATTTGTTTCTTTATTTATTTAATTAGGAGGTTGAATAAAAAGCTAGCAAATGATTATAACAAGCTATTAATAGCTTATTTGTTATTCTGTATTTAGAATTATCACTTTGTTTTCAAATCAATCCTAAGTTCTATTTGAATGGCTAAATATGATATTTGTTGTAATGAAAACTTATGTATACTTAAAAGTATCGTTCTTAAAATATTGAAGCTTCTTTCAAAATTAATAAAGATTCAAAATTATTTGAGATCGTAGTTAAAGTGTAAACTTATAATATACACTGTATATTTGTGATATTGTTCGAGCTTATAGATTTTCGTACGACTGCGAAAGAGAAGCAAACAGTTTAAATATTCAGAATGAAATATATGAAAGCAACAATGAAATAATTAAGTAGGCTATTTATGATACATTGGTTGGTTCAGAGTGAGCTCAGAGCAGTGAAAGTGTTAACTAAAACTTTTAATACTCAGTCCTGCTTGTTGCCTTACCTAAACCTCAGAAATCCACATCCCTCTTCGTAAGCCGTTGATACAGTGAAACCTGCTAAGTTGACCACCCAGTGGTTCCACGTTTTCGTGGTCAACTTAGACAGGTGGTCAACTTACCAAGGGTACAATACTTTCTTTTTGATTTTCATATTTTATCATCTACATACTACTACTATACATATACATAGTATAGTACTACGAAATTATACAAAATATGAAATGAAAATGATACAAAATAGGAATAATATTGCTTATTAGGGTTAAACATTAGTTATACATCAACTAATTAATTATTGAATATTATCATAGTTACTACTTCATGTACTTCAGTAGTAAGTTGAACAGAAACAAGTTAATTTAATTATGAAACTCAATTTATTATTGCAGCAATACATGGACGTTAAAACACGCCTTAACAATTCTTTCTTTAGAAAATTAGAAAAAAAAATATAAAAGTTGTTAGAAATACATAGAAAAATTCTGGAAGTGGTCAAGTTACAAAGGTTTTGAGCTATGCTTTGTGACAAATTCTGCCTAATTACCTGGTCAACATACAAGTTAGACAGGTGATCAACTTATAAAGGGTTCACTCAATGTTAAAGTAATTAAGCCATTCCGTTCCTGGTCAATTAGGTCAACTTAGACAGGTGGTGAACTTGACAGGTTTCACTGTATATGTATTTATCGGAATAATCAATTTAAATATGCAGAGAAGTAGTTCAAGAAATTAAAGTCTAAATATCGTTGACTAACAATAAAATGTAATTAAATGATTATTTAAAATTAAGTTTAATAAACCGTTAATGATTTTTTTTTTATTATTATTAAATTGTCCTTCATCTTGTTATTCTCTGAATTCTATGTACATATTAGAAAATTTAATTAGGTTAATTGTAGAATGATGTAAGTTACGCGTAGCAAAGTTAAACTTATTATCCTTATATATTATTTCTCAAAGGTGTTTTTGTGTCGGTACGTCTTAACTACCTTAAAATTTTAACCAAATCAATGATTGAGATATCATTTTGAAGATTATGTTCCCCGCTAATGACTAAAAATAACAAATTGTTTAAAATTAAATGTTTTCGTTAAAAAACTTTATTTTTAAAACCTTTTATAAAAATGTAGACACGCTTTAACAGAAGCGACTTATCTTTCGAAAGCGAAACAACATTTCAAATAATATTATAACGTCGTAAACTTCAAATATATCCTTTTTTAAAAATGAAGATGCACTTTAAAATGATATTTCATCGTTTATTTAATAAGAACAGATAAAAAAACAACAAAGATTTATATTTTAGTAAAAATAAACGATTTTATTACAATAAAGAACCTAAAAATTTGTCAACTTCTCATATATTATTTCTCTAAGGCGTTTTTTTTATTTCCCTTAAACTTCAAAATCAATGATTGAGATGTCATTTTGAAGATTACGTTTACCGCTAATGACGAAAAATAAACAAATTGTTTAAAATTAATGTTTTCGTTAAAAAACATTATTTTAAAAATCTTTTTATAAAAATATAGAAGGCGCCAGATGTTGACAATCTGTTCATTTATTTATTTCCACATTACGATTCGGCGACTGATCAAGATACCATGCGAATTATTCCCACGGGTCCAACCTTTTTATAAAAATGGAGAAAGCGCCATCTATTGACCATGTGTTTAACTAACATGCACGACAGCTGTTGGATTTGTTTATTATTTTTCAAAGATGGTTTTTTTTGTTGCGAATTATTCGCACGGGTCAACTAGTATATTATAAAAGCGTTATTCTGTCTGTCATAAGACTTTACGTTTTTCCAATTTTGTGATCAAACTATAAGAGATAGAGTGGTCATGTAAATGGATAAAATGTAGATCTTTTTAAGACAAACAAAATGCTACAAAAATCTTTCGAAAAAAGTTTTTAGTTTCCAAGATGGTGCCTTTTAAACGGTCAAATTTTGACTTTTTCTCAATTTAAACGAAAAGTATAAAAGATGGAAGAGAACATTATATTGAGAAAATGTTGGTATTTGAAAGTTCTATCGAACGATATATCACTTATTCACAAACGCTTCAACGTTTGCAAGATACATGCAAAAATGTGAATTTTCGGTTTGTGACGCCGACCCGCAATACATCGGAGTTATTCGGAGAAGCCACAACGAACTGGGAAGTTATATATTCTCCGACGATCGCAACATTAATTTGCTAAATAAATAAAGTTTTTTTTTTTGAATGCTATATATGCAAGGGTTCCGGAGCGAAGCGACGGTACCCGGCTATTATTATTATATATTATAAAAACGTGTATTATAAAACGTTATTCTGTCTGTCATTCTGTAAGCAAAATGCTACATTACAAATTACTAAAATGTTACTGAAATAAAGAATGTATTCATAAAAAATGAAAATATATTAAACAACTGTCCAACTATACTGATTGGCGACGTAAATATAGATATTTTCAAAATCAATAAAAACAATGTAGTACAGAAATATGTAAAACTTATGTGCAATAATGGTTTCAAAAATCGTCTTTACGGAACAACAACAAACCGCACAATTCATGGAAATACGAAAACAAATATAGATCATATTTTCATAAATAAACATGATATCAAAACACCAGGAATAATATGTAAAGAACGAATCGGATAACAGTTGAAAATGAGAAAATAACACATCCAAATATAATCTATAAAGAACTAATCAATGATGTTAACAAAACAAAATTCATGAAAATCTACATATATAAAAAGAAAAGTCCTGACTCATCAACGCTCACCCCAAACCCTTGGATCTAGAAAGCTGAAATTTTGCACAGAGGTTTCCTTTATGATGTAGACAAGGAATAAGGCCGGATTTTTCGAAATTCGGGATAGGGAATAATCTGGCAAACTGACGATGAAGTGTATGGCGGCAACCCCAGGTGTGTGGCGCCAACCCGCAATACACCTTAGTTAAGTGGAGAAGGGCACAACTGGCTGGAAAGTCGTATATTCTCCGATCTCAATATTAATTTGCTAAATAAATAAAGTTTTTTTTTTTTTTTTTTTTAATGCTATATACGCAAGGGTTTCGGAGCGAAGCGACGGTACCCGGCTAGTATATATATAATAGAACATGAAGAAATGTCACATGAGCATTAAGTTGCTCTTTGCTATTTAAGAAATTCAAATCATTATTAAATTTGGGCTCGCTTCTCTTTTGAATATTATAATAATAATAATAATAATAATAATAATAATAATAATAAAAAAAATAATAAACAGTGGAGGCAGGACCGAGTACGTGTTGTACCCATCATCCTGTCCGCTACTGGTCTGGTGCCTCATACATTGCATCACAGCCTCAGCACACTAGGACTTCATAAAAACACTTATGCACAACTCCAGAAGGCTGTAGTACTCAACACAACACGCATAGTTCGGAAATTTATGGACACAAGCACACATCCCTAACTATTCTTCCAATTTTTTTTATTTTTTTTTTAATACACTTGGCAATATGTGCTTTGGTCCTTGACCCGCCATATTGTCTTAGCTGGGGAATCCCATGGTTTGAAACTTTTTCGATATAATAATAATAATAATAATAATAATTCGGTGATTAACTTCGCTCCATTGAGATGGAATTGACAAATACAGTGCAACTTGGATAATTCGAAGCTGAAGGGACCACTACAAAACTTCGAATTATCCAAAACTTCGAATTACACAAGTTACATCTTTTAACTTTAATTTCAGGTCCACTGAATGCTTGAAAAGATTATTCTGTCAATAAGTAAATATTTATTCAGAAAGATCATGATATGAAAGACTTAAACACTATATGTATGTAAACAAAATAAGATTTATATTACGTAAGCTACAGTACACATTACATTCAATACAGAAAATTATAGTTTTGCAAAAAATTGTGCAATGTCTGATTGTTTTGTAGAATTCAGTCGCTTAAGGTTAGCAAAATCATCAAGCATGTTTAGTGAATGGAAAACAGCTTCACGTATGTTGGTTTGTCCTTTAATGTACCGACGAAATTCGGCGCTATCCCGTACTCGTTGGCGATTTGGCATTTCTTCTTCACACCCTTTTCCACCTCGCGAATGATGGCGACTTTTCAGCGAACGTTAAATTCTTGTATACGCGTGGTTTACTGAAATACATGGTGACACTGACAGCAGGAAGCTCGAATGGCGTCACGTGTCGAACAGTGGCGGGAAGGGGATTTCAGTTGTCACGTGTCGAATTTCTTAACGATGAAACGCCGAAAAATCGTTATGGTTCGAAATTTTTTATAAAAAACTTCGAATTAAGGAAGTTGAACTGCGAATTATCCACGATTTTTCAACATTGATTTAATAAGAAATTCAAGGGACTAAGAAAAATCTTCGAATTAACCACGATTTCGAATTAACGACTTTCGAATTATCCATGTTGCACTGTATATACTTCCGAATAAAATTGTGTCGTAAATGAAATTTAAAATGAAAATAAAAACGACACTAATGCTGTAGTTTTTTCTTAGATTGTTGATGATCTGTATATAGGAGAAGCCAAACTGTCAATCAAATACCATGTGAGTGCGATGAGTTTGTTGATTCTTGTCTTTCATTATTTCAGAAATAACAAAGTACTGTATATCCGATTGGAAAAAAGAAAACAAAAAAAGCCCAGTTAGTTTTGATGCTTTGATCTTTGCATAATTGGAAATAACAGTGGGAACAACCTTTTGCACTTCATCGGTGTAAGTGTAGCGTAGAATAGTAAGCCAATGTCCTTGATCGTATGAATGGAAGTCCAATAACAAAGATGTAATTGCTCTTTGAATTGTCAACTGCTTTGATTGCTCCTGCAGTGAGACCATGGCCAAGGTAATTACTGCCTTCCTGCAGTGTTGTAATGGAAGGCGTTTTATTTATTGCGTCTAAAAGTTTCATTTCCCCCCACTTTTCAATTAGAAAGAGTCTCCAGGAGTTTATGGCTAATTCTTCTTTTTCCCATTTGATTGATAAGGAAATCAACGATATCTCAAATGCTTTCTTTAAATGACTTTAGTTGCTTTTTTGTTTTGTCTCTATCAGAAGCTTGAAACTATCGAAAAATCAAGCAATTTTCACTAATTTTGAGAAGTATAATCCCACTCAACCAATCCACATTAGAACTTTTACTAGCTGGAATTCTAGCACATTCAAAAAATTTAAAGTTTGAATAGAAGTTAAAATACTTTAATAAGATACTAGACGGCTGCCCGTCACTTTGCTTTGGAAGCTTAGCATTGGAACAAAACAAAAACAAAATATTTATTTATTTACAAAATTCAAGATGTAATTCGTTCAAGTAAACTAAAACTTAAAACTAAAAATAAAGTTTAAATTCTAAAAAAATATATGCAATAGAATATTGAAATCCATTTGTAACTTTCGGAAATTTGTTGCCTGGTAATGCTCATGCGAAATTCCATTGTTGTGGACAAAGTTAACCAAACAACAATACTTCTACTGCCTGGCAGGGCGCGTGCGAATTGTTGCGAAATTCAATTGTTGGACGTACGCACGCACAAACACACAATTTTTTTAATAATACCGATTGCTATAAGTTTCTAATAAATTTGTGGTTAATGATAATACTTTCTGTTGTTTGCAATTCAGATTTTAACTGTATTGGTTTGAAAATCAGTAGTCAAACATCGATGAGTGAAACCAAATGTTAAGTAGATGACATCCTAGAACAGCTGCTTCCACACTTTTGATCAGCTGAGAGAAGTCACGAGTAAACAGCAAGGCCTCAGTATATTCTAGTAGAAACAACCGTAGGAATCAATATGACACCTTCAACAATTGAAAAGCAATAATAAATTCACAGCAAAAGGTAGATTGAGAAATTCAAGTGTGAATAGTCCTAGTCATTTACTGTACTTTTTAAGTTCATTCCAATTATCCAATCATTATAAACGATGTCAGGTTTTACAAAATACATATACATCTGTTTTACAAAAATTGACAATCAGGCAGTTTTAATTAAATTTAGTTCTTATTTATCTATTTTTAAATAACTAAAGAACGTAATGTTATCGTTTAAGAGGATTGCTTGTATTAAGAGTCCGTTCTCTGAGACTGTTGAAATATCTCTTTCATGAAGTTATCAATTGAATTATCGATTGAATGTCAGAATTATCAGAAAATTATTTTAATCAATTCCTAGAAAAATTAGTCCATAAAATCAATAAGTCTTTGTATGTGATTCCCGCCAAAATCTTTCGACCCACTAAGTGGATCTTCTTGAACCTTGGTGAGCATTTTTAACAAGGGCGCTCTTGCTTCTGTATTTCTCAATGTGGTTCCATAAAAAGAAATTCTCATAGAAAAACTTTAGAAGCGAAACAGTGGACTTACTGGCGGCAAACTATGAAGTTGCATAATGCATCCCTAAACTATAAAATTCATTTTAAAATTGTGTTTTGAGCTATTTTTCAGAATTTTATTTTTTTAATTATTTACTTAATGATTTAAAGTTTTTATTGTGTGTTTTGATTTGATTCAAATTCATTTATATTTTTAAATGCTGGCGGATTTACTTTGTATTAAGAAAATGGAAAATTGTGAAATTTTGGCTACCATTAACTGCATTAACTATACATAGGCTCATTATAGTCTTCAAATATGAAAGTTTTTTTGCTTTTTACAGTTGACCATCAGTACTCTAGCAAAGTATGTCTAGCTTATATGAAATTCTTGAACGCTGCCATGCTCATGCTTTTTTTATTCTGATGGCGCGAATATCATTAGCCAATAGCTTATAAACCGTACGTTTATTATTATTTTAATTTTATTTTGTACATGTTACAAAGGAAGATTATCGTAGTAAAAAGAAAAAAATACCGTAAGTTATTTCATTAAATAACAGATTGAGTTTTTCAATTTCGATAGTAGTTTATCTGTGGAAACTTTACCCAGTTTATATCCTTAACTTCATTTTCATTACTTTTTTTTCAAAAGAGGAGTTTATCTTTAACTATTTCCTTTTTTTTTGTAATCAACATTGCAAACTATTTCTTTTAGCAAAACAATAGCAAGTTTTCTTTATCACTGGTGAACTGTATCGATGACTTCTGTTAATGCTCGTCAGTTTTCCAATATCGTTACGAGGCGGGTGATTGACATCGGTTACGAACCAGAAGTGCTTTAATGTGGAGGTAGACCGGTGGGTCACTTATTACAAACCCTCAGTTCTTAGAAGAAGGGAATCAGTATGCAGACAGCGTGTGAGTGGGCCAGGAGGCACTGACGCTAAAACATCTCCCATTCTGTTTTTTTTTTTTTTTTTTTTTTTCTTCAACATAAATTCTTATCTTATTTCTCGCCTGAGGTTCAGAATCACTGACAGACAAAATTATCTCTCCGGCAAACTTTTATTCTTGAGAAAAAGAAAAAGGGGGGAAAAACAAAGCACGACAAAAAAACTCAAACTCAGTAAAACTGTTCAAAGTGATAATGTCATTTATATAGTGGTTTTATTGAGAGAAAAAGCTTTTGAAAAAAAAATCCTGTCTGGATAAGTTCATAATTTTTATAACTGCTGCTAGTACTTAAATATCAATAACGATTTCTGTGTACTTAATCGAGGACCTTTGTTCGTTTGAGGATTCAGCCTCATTTTTAATGCCAAATACTCACTTCATTAAATTGAAATTTTTTTTTTTTTTTTTTTATTTATTTTATTTATTTATTTATTTCTAAATTTAAAATTACAGTCCTGCTAGGTTTTCAAAATGAAATCCTGTGATGCAGGTGCTGAAAGTATAAATAATTTATATTTGTAATTTAAAAAGTATTAATCATATAAAATCATATAAAAATTATATAATTACGCAATTATACGAATTATACTTAAATTAGATTCAATTATATAATTATATAAAAATCAATATATCACAGAAATATAAAAAGAAAATCAAATACAAAAAGAAAATTATTATAAATATCATTCATTACAATCAAATTTAAGGTTCCCAAATTATTTTTTACTTATTATTCTAATTACAATTTCTTTCTTTCAAAGTTTATACTGTATAACATTACTGTATAACATTAAAAATTTCTAAATCTAATTGTGAAAATAAAACTTTAAATAACAATCTCTCATGCCAAAATTATTCAACTAAAAAATATATAAACAAAATATCAATACACAAGACCAAAAACACACAAAATATAAATATAGTATATGTAATCAAAAATACCTAAATATTCCAGATAATTTCGCCAAATATTATTTTTTTCAGTATTTGCTTTTTTAATATACTTATTTTATTAAATTTATTTTGTTTTAATTCATTTGTAATTTGCATAAAAATCTTTAATAGAATTCTATTTTTATTTCTTAATCCAAAGTTGTTCTTAGGATTTTCATAATATAAAATCTTTATTAATGTATTTCTAGTAATATTTTCTAAGTTATAATTTCTAATTTGATTTCTAATTTTATAAAAGTTATTTATTATTAAAGAATATAATATTTTTTCTTTTGGCATTAAAATTTTATATTTTATTCTTATCTGTATTTTTTCATTCTTTGTTAATATACAATAATCTTGTATTATGTAATTCATTATTTTATTTAATATTCTATTTATGTTATTAGTGTCTGTATTGTAAATGGTTGAAACAATCGCCAATTTTTGGACTTAAAGGAAATCTTAATATTGAATACTAATTTTAACATTGTTGTTGATCTACTGTAACTTTTCCTAATCTATTCCGAATACTTCCTGAAGTCCTTTGATATCTAGCAAACGTTTAATGGGTTGTTTACTTTTAGGTGATGAATGAAACCAATTCACGCACATAAGAAGTTCTTTTTCTTTCTTCATTCATCTCCTTCTGATTTAGTTTGGATATTTTCGAAATTAGCCTTTTTTTTCTGGTTTTGTGTAAACGAATTGTAAAATCACTTCCGCTGCTGAGATAAAGTTCTGATTAGTTTTCAGAACGAATATATAAAAATTGCTGCCCGTAAATGCTGCATTCAAGTTTGGATATCAAAGAATTTGCAGCAATTTGAATTCGGTTCTGTTTTTGTTTTAATATGGACGTGACTCTCTCTGCATCATTTCAATAGGATTTGATTTAGAAGCTTTCTGACAATTTATGGAATTCGTGAATCCTAATGACGCCAGTCAATTCCCGAGAATAGCCTCTAAGCCGTATATCTGGCTTCAGATATACTAAGACGCAGTCAATTACTAAATTGTAGTGTAAGGAAGAATCACATCAAATACATATAAAAAAACGTCGGTCCAGTTGTTTCGGCGTGAATAGGAATACTTCGATTGCTCAATCAACAGTGATTTTGAGTCCCTGCAAAACTACCTCAGTCTATTACCGATAAATCAGTTACCGGAAAGATATGTTGCTCATATTTCTGCACTTAACACAGAAGAATCTAAAACTTCTAATGAAACGTATTAAAAGTAATGCAGAAAAATTTCTGTATTATTATTTTTAGGGCTCCAGTAGTTAAGATATCAAATCCTTAGTTAAAGGTAACAAAGAAAATGAAATAAAAAAAAAAGTCTACTTAAGGTACTCTACATATAAATAGGGTTCCTTAGATAATTGAGTTCTAATAACAGTTAAACTCTAAGGATAAATAGGGTTTGCGTTACCGGTATTATGAACGAATAAACTTCTGAACATAACAAAAATATCTTTGGCAAATAACTCATTTCAAGCAATTATAGATAAACATAGATTATAGTTTTAATTGACGAACCATTCTGCAAAGGTCTTAGAATCAGGACCTCCACAGTACAAACTGAATTGGAAATTTAAGTTTATTTGTTCGGGGGTTATCTTGAATTAGCAACGAATGAATTTTTTTTCTGGTTGAAAAAAATTAAAAAGGAAATAAACAACAGTAAACAGTGTAGAAAGATTTTATTACTAAATGGGCTTAGTAATAAATAGATTACTTTACTGTTAAATTAATTGCCCCCCCCCCCCCACTCCTGAAATAATTTAACATACTAAAGTAAATCTCTTCTCTTCTCTGTGAAAAGAAAATGAAAATGAAAAATTTTCGGCATAATTTGAAGTGGTGAATAAATATATATATATTTATACAGTCGGACCTCGATATAAGGGACCTCGTGAAAGTGATCTAATAAGCGGAGTGACCTTACAACCGATTCATACGCATTTGTCAATAAATAAGCATTATATAAATACAGTATAATTCTTTGTAAAATTTAATACTGTACGTACAAAAATACCAGTTTATTAGGTTATAATTTTTCAATTTAATTGAACCAATTAAAATTAATGGAATCAGAAAGAAATTATTTTAAAAAAATTTTAATTCGGAATAAAGTTGTATACAAATACTGTAGTACTAGTATGCTCAAGCAAAGTACTGATGTACAACTGGCCTTACTTACAATAATCCATAATATAGGACTGTCGCGATTTCATCTTCTGTACAATGTTTTCTAAGTTTTATAGTTTCTGAAAATTTAATGCTCTGAGTGCTTCTGCTTGTGTCACCGCTTCACTTTCAGCGAAATGACGCGGATAAAAGATCGTACCCACAGAAAAATTTTTGGAATTGAATCAGTGTGGCACAGAAATCACAGACAAAAGTGACCTTCTATGCGATTACGATTATTCGATACGATTCTATGCGATTATTTAAGATCTGACCATACATCCGATAATCCATATCAAAGAATTCCGGGACTTTAGAAAAGTGACCTTATATGCGGGGTGACCTTATATCGAGGTCCGACTGTATATATATATATATATATATATATATATATATATAATGAGTCTTAAAACTGAACAAGTTACGCTTATGAAAGGAAAAGTTTTAGAAAATGAAATTTGCCTCAGTATTCTATTGTATACGTATAGACCCTGTATTCCAAGAGTTATTTTATAAACGAATCATACATCGAATTATAGTAGTGGCATTCTACGAACCCATGTAACTCCAAGCCGGTATTTAACCGGGCTCGTGTTTCACGGGTTACTATCGATTACAAAAAGAGTTGTCCTGATGTGGACCACGAAGAAGTTATAATTATGTGATCACTTTGAAACTTTTCCAGTTGGTCAAATAATAGTTACAAATTAATGTTATATTTCTATTTGTAACTCGATAAGCCGTAGATATCAAATTAATATCGAGATCATAGAATATAAGACTTCACAAACTTTTCTGCCCTTCTCCGCACCCCTATCACTTCAAACCTTCAACAGTTGAAAAAAAAATCACTTGATGATCATAAGCGGAATTTCAGCATTTTGATTGACGAAACATCCTGCAAAGGTCTTAGAATCAGCACCTCCACAGTATAAACTGAATTGGAAATTTAAGTCTATTTGTTCGGGGGTTATCCTGAATTAGCAAGTAATAATTTTTTTTACTGGTTCCAAAAAATTAAAAAGGAAATAAACAACAGTAATCACTCGGAAACCGTAAAGTATCTTAAATTTCCATTTAAGCTAACTTGAAGATAATTTAATTCATGAGAAATTTGTTAGTTAAAAGTGTATAATGCTTGTCGACTTTGTTTTCCCTCAAAATATTGCCCCCCCCCCCATTTCTGTCTATATTGATGATTACAAAATAATATTATATTCTTATTTTGTAACCTGAAAACCCCGTAAAGTACCCTTCAACAAAGTTCCCCCATCCCCGCTTACACCCCTTTAGGATGCGAGTATCATAAATTCGTCGAATACAATATGTTTTAGATTTTGACAAAGAACAGTCATGCTAAATTTCGTGTTTCCAACTGAAGCGGTTTCAGAGATATATGTAACCTTCAAGAAAGTTTGCCCCCCTGTTTACATCCCTTACTACGGATCCGGGTTTTCGTTGTTTTAAATTAAGAACATTTAATTACAAAAAAAATTAAGAAGAACATTATTGATTTCTAAATAATAATAAAAACAAGATAATTAATGCTTTTAGAACACTGCCAAAAGCAAAGCGGCCCTACAATATGCACAATTTTATAAACAAACTTATATAAACATAACTTTATCGGAAGCGACCACTTTTGACCCCGAACTTCCGGTCAGGGAGTGGTCCTAGAGGTCTGATTTTTTGGACGTGGTCACCTACTTTTTGATGCTGAACACAATGGTGAAGGTTTCGGTCCCCTATGTTTAACAGGCAAACTGTAATCTAGGGGCCGCTAACATTGCTTTTATGCTGTCTGGATGGCACACGCTACAGCGGCGAACGGTTAGAGATATTCGAATGAAACCTTCACCATTGTGTTCAGCATCAAAAAGTAGGTGACCACATGTAAAAAAATCAGACGTCTATGACCATTTCCTGAACCTCCCCCCCACAAGGCGTTTTCTTTCTTTTAAAAACACCTTTAAAAGACAGAAAACGCCTTTGGGGGCGGGGTCAGGGAGTGGTCCTAGAAGTCTGATTTTTTTTACGTGGTCACCTACTTTTTGATGTTGAACACAATGGTGAAGGTTTCATTCTAATATCTCTAACCTGTTTGGCCTCTACAGAGTGTGACATCCAGACAGGATAAAAGCAAGAGCGGTCCCGTAGCGGTTTTACAGGCAAGAGGTAACCTAGGGGCCGCTAAAAAGAAAAGAAAATTCATTTTCATAAATAAAGAAGGAAAGTAAAAAACAGGAAGAAGAAAAAAAGCACCTAATCTGATTTATACCCGGTAACCACACCTCCAAAGGCCAGCGTTTAACTGCTGCGCCACACCAACATCTTACGTATGGAGACAGAAGTGAGTTAATGAGCAATACTTGAAAATTTTACAAAAGTATGAAGGGGGTTAAATAAGGGGAGTGGAAGATATGTAAGGGGTTTCATTGTAGCCTGTTTTTTCCGCAGGGTCCTAAAGAGTAATTCTGCAAAGTTTGGTTCAGATCGTTCTAAGGACCTAGGAGTGAATAGCGAACAAACAAACTTCTTCCTTTATATGTATAGAAGATAAGTCGTTCATAGAAATTGACTAAACGAACTAGGCCGAATTATTATAAATCTGAATTTTGTTTAGTTCGCAAATATTGATAATTTGTTATTTAAACAGATAATTTGATGTCTAAATTGAAATGTAAATTGCGATCATCCGAATTATATTCGAACGAGTCTTTTGCTTTTAAGCATCTGTGTAGCCTCCTTTTTATAATCCAATTCGAAAAATTAATCCTTCTCAACATTTAAAAAAACTCACTTACGAAATTTGCTTTAAACATTAAATCAAGTAATTTGTGAAAAATAGTAATTTATCTGAAACATCGAAGCTGAAATATTGAAATAACAGCTGTAATATTTCTATTCTACGTTTTATATGATTTTCTTAAAGAAAAGAGGCGGAAAGTGAAACAGTGAAGCTTCGATCCACAACTTTAAAAAAAAAATCACTATTTTAAATATTATTCCTTTGAATATTAATATAGTTTTAAATTTATATTCTACCCAAAATTCAAGAAATTCTTTATGGAACGTTCTATAATAATAAGTGAAAAAATGTATTAAATGATAACATAGTTTTTACTATTCACAATTTGTAGCATAATCGATTTATCCAGATTAGAATAGAATTATATCAGAGCACGTATTAACCTTGTAAATTTCAGTGTGGATCTAATGCTGATGTTATTCAAACTTAATATACAGGGTGTTTCGGAAATCATAGATGAAGCGAAGAGATACGGGTTCCAAAGGTCATTTTGAGTCGAAAATGTTCTATGACATTTTGTTGTACAGGCCAAAGTTTTAGAGTTAAGAAACGAATGCTTTGGGAATGGTCCCGAATCAAAGAAAGCTCAGTTCACATTAGGAAGTGTAAGTAAATAAGGTAAAGGTTTCTGACAAAAAAGCAATCCGGATAACAAAATCCAAGACTGAAAACAGGTATGATAATGAAAGAAAATGCCTTATTTACTTACACTTCCTAATGTGAACTGGGCTTTCTTTGATTAGGGACCATTCCCAAAGCATTCATTTCCTAACTAAAACTACGACCCGTACAACAAAATGTCATAGAACATTTTCGACTCAAAATGACCTTTGGAACCCGTATATCTTCGCTTTGTCTACCATTTCCGAAACATCCTGAGTATGAAAAATATAAAATGATTTTTAGCTTCTGTTTTAAGACCCATTTCATTAACTACAGTTTTCTATTAAAGCTTCAAAATAATCTCCAAGGTAAAATCAACTGCATTTTTTTCGCGCACTCTGAGCTTGTCATCACGGGTAAATCTGGCTGATGATATCTAATAAGACAGAAACGGCCGTCTCAGATTCCCGTTAATGATAGCTCAGGGTGCAAATCTTACTTTGGTGCATTTTGATTTGTGTTTTTTAAGTTACTTTATGCACGTTAAACATTATTTTTATTTCACTTTTTTCCCGTTTGTTGAAAACTAATATAGTCGTGAAAACGTTGAATCGTCTACATCTGACAACTTTTATGAAACTTTTCAATGCAAGTGCAAACTTAAAATGAATTATAACAAATTCTACGTATCTAATAATCTAACAAAATGGGGTCCCACTTTACAGAAATTCATATACATTCCCACCTTCTGAGTCTGTAATCGGTAGAATTTCGCTGGCTGAGCAGACCGAAACGGCCAACCCAGTCTCTCCCCGGTGACACCTTGAGGTTCCTTTGTGTTTTCCTAGCTTCCATTTTGTTAAAATGAATTACTTTATATTGCTGGAAAAAAAATAAGAAGTACAGATATTTCTCTTGTCAGCTTCACGCGCATATTTCTCTGCGGAGATTAACACTGTTCAAATATAAAAGCTACATTTAAACTTACTTTTCTGTAAATATTGGTTTCAAGTTTCAAGAAGAACTGTTCACTGATTCACAAGTGATGACAAAGGTCATCAACTTCAGTTGCTATTGTGATCCAACGGATTAGCTAAAAGGATTTCATATTCATTATTTAAGACAATCAGATAATAACAGAGAAAAGAATAAGATAGAGATCCATTGTGTAGATGCGGTTTTTTGTCGTCTTCTCGAGGTAATTTCTCGAAAAGAAAAGATTTCAAATATAAAAATTACATCGTCCTTAGCCTTCGAATACATACGTTAAGTTACAAGATTCATTCAGCGGCTCAACACAGACTGAGTGATTGGATGAGACTATGGAAAGTAGGCTAAAAAACAAGATATGAAATAATACTCTTTGAAAGAGCTTTATGGCAATCAAAAAATTAAAAAAAAAAATGATTTAAAATTAATTCTTGTAAATATTTCAAGACAAAGTTATAAATTTGCATTTGAAAGTTAAAAATGCAGTTAGGTAAATAAACTTATGAGATGCTGAAGAAAATGGTTTGAATTGTTGTTGAATTCGTGGTAGGTTTTCTGAAATAACGATAGCGTGGTTAGTTAAAGCTTTGCTTCAAATGTCAAAAGCCTTTGCTTTGCTGAGAGCTTTTGCTTTAAGAGGCTTGTAGGTCTCTAGCGTTTTCTTTGGCAGGGGTTAGCTTTGAAAGAGGGGAAGTGGGCGCAAAGGAACAGGGGAAGGAAGGGGGTCGAGGGCCGGCGGCGGTCGAGCTCTGGTCCCGCGGTCGGTCTCTAAAGACGCGCCTGCACTTCGGAAGTCGGTCTCCCCTAGTCAGAACGCACAGCCTCAGGCAATTCATTCAATCGGCGCTCCGGCATCGAGGCAGCACCAGCAGAGCCCTCCACCGTCGGATTTTAATTGGTGGATGCTGCAGGGGTCGAGATGGAGGGAAAAGGAACGAGAGATGATCAAGATGATGAAGCTGTATGGAATAGAAGAAAGCTAGTATGCGAACAAAAAGGATTATGTGTATTAGAACTCGGTGAAATACTGGGTTTTATTCTTGAAGTCTTGAGTACGTCTTCATTAAGCTTAGCCTGAGACTGATCTAGCAAAAAAAAAAAAAAAATATTAATGTACTTAATTTCTTCGTTATTCAATAAAAAAAAGTGGAAATCGTCCTTTTTTAATCAATGTTAAGATAAAAACAAGCTATAGTTAAGCTTATCAACTTTCGAATACAACATCATTAACATCGTACAAAAAAGTTTTTCATGTATAAAAAATAGTGATGAATAATTAATAAAAATTTAAAATGTCAAAAAATAGTCAGTCGCTTGGAGGTCATTGAAAATTTAGAAGGAAAAGAAAAAGTAAGCGTTATAAAGATTAATTAAAAGCACTTCCCTGTAAAGAATTTTTAATTAATCTTTATAATGCTTACTTTTTCTTTCCCTTCTAAATTTTCAATGAGTAAGATCAAAATAACCATCAAAATCAGTTGGCATTCAATTCCAAAACCAAAAGTTATGGATATATATTTGAAAAACTAAACGTTCGCTTCCCTGTAAAAAAAACTTTTAGTTTTTCAAATTTGCAATATATCCATAATTTTAGTTTTGGAATTGAATGCCAGCTGATTTTGATGTTTATTTTGATCTTACTCTTTTTAGATTAGTCTAACATCTATTAAAATCAATAGGAATATTCAGTAAGAACTTTAATCTTCTGTTGAATTTCTTGATCCCAGATTAACATTTACCTATTTTACTTAAAAAAAAAAGAAGTAATTTTAACCTTTAATTAAATTAATTTAAACTAATTATTTAAAAGTGAAACTCCCTTTTCCCCTTAGCGAAAAGCTATAATATTGTTTATAGCTTAAATACAATAAGTACCTTTAGCACTATGGCGTGTTCTTAATAAATTTGGGCATCAAGTATCTTAAAAACGCTTTTACTGTTTCTGAAGTTTTCTTCTTTATTTCTTCATTATTTTGATCATTTTTCCACAGAAGACTTGCCCCAACTATTGAAATTGGTATAAAATGACCCCCTATTATAATTATCCCATTTAATCCATTCCAAATTTCCCCTACTAAATATTCCCCTACTATATGATAAATTTAAAGATTCCTGTCAACAACAACATACATGAAAACTCTTGATTTATCTGCTTCGCTTTAAGCTGAGAAATATGTTGTAGGAAGCATTAGGTTGTGAAAGACCAATTTACAAGTTAAATCTCTAACTGTGGCCTAGTTAGTGGCCATAATTGTCAGCATAATGAAATATACATATATACATATACACTACTTTCTTTTCTTACACATTTATATTCCATTTAGTGAATAGCTATCAATAGCATATATTTACCTGTAACTTTTCTTTTTAATACAATTCTATTAAATAAATAAATAAATTCACATCATGTTATAATTAGCAATTTCCGTTTATTTTGTTTTCTTAATAAATTTGCAAAGCTGCTTCTGTTTTTTTCTTTCTAATATGAATTCATAAATATAAAAAATGAATTCCTTCCATACTAAAACTTCTGTGGTCAAGGGTTAAGTGGCTGACACTGACATTGGTGTAATCTTTCTTGATCAACGTATTAACGAACAATGTTAATTTAAATTCATGATTACCATAATCTAAATCTTGTAAGTATCGCTGTACTAATGAATTTTAAATCTGAGGTGAACTATCGAAAGAATTCCTTCTCAGACAATATACAAATTTCCTTTTAAGCCTTTTTCTATGAGCTCTTATTATTTATTTATTTTTTTAAGTATCAGAGTGCTTAATGGAAAGCTTAAAAAGTTTCTTTCGGTATATATCGCGCATTCGATTTTATACATACAGTAATACTTGGGTTTCAAACTTAGGCTATGAATTGTGGTTTTTGCAATTTTAGGATTAACATTTTTAATGAAATACTTTTAGTAATAGTTCCAGAATGAGTGGAATATTTTACAACAAACTTAAACTTTTACTGTACAATGAAAAAAAAAAAATCCCTTAAAAGTTGAGAAATTTTGAAAAGTTGCTTTTTGAAACCTGAGATAGAAGTTCAGGTAATTTCACAGAAAGAATAAAATTTACATTAAAAAACAACTAAAACTCACACATAATCAATTCAATTAAAAAAGGTTTAAATAAAACATGCTAAAAATATAGGATATGCAGTGGAACCCCGCTATTCGTACACAATCCGTTCCAGGAGGCAGTTCGAATGGCGATTTGTACGAATGGCGAATCATTTTTTCACATAAGATATAATGTAAATTGGATTAATCCGTTCCAGAACCCAGAGATGATTGCTTATTTAAACCTTTGTAATAATACTTTAAGCGTAAAATACATAAAAACTATGAAAACAATAAATATATAGGCCTCTCTTATTATGTCTTTCTTTTTCAGTATAGATGATATGGTTGATTTCGCCATGCCATACTGAGTTGCCAGGTCAGAGACACGAGTTCCATTTTCAAACTTCGCAACGAGTTCATTTTTCAATTCAATTGTCTTTCTCACTGCTTTCCTTTTAGGCTTAGTTGAATCAGTAATCTTTTTTGGACCTATGGCTGCACTATTTTCAATAAAAATAACAAAAAATAACAATAAAATATCACAAAGTTTCATGAAGCTTCCGTGGATGATGCGTAGCGTACGGAAGTTAGCATGAGACTGAACTGAAGAGAACGCGTGGGGCGGCCAGTAACAAGGTCACGCTGTCCGAATCGCGAGCAAGCGTACGAATGGCGAGTTCAATTTTACTTGAAAAAGTTGGACGAATAACGAGTTGTACGAATAGCGAGGCGGACGAATGGCGGGGTTCCACTGTATTAAAAGTTCCTAGGACAGGACAGTTTCGGGGAACATACCCCATCATCAGCAAGATCTTGCTGATGATGAGGAATATGTTCCCCGAAACTGTCCTGTCCTAGGAACTTTTTAATGTATCGAATACTTTTAGCAGGTTTTATTTATATCTTTTTTAATTGAATTGATTATGTGTGAGTTTTAGTTGTTTTTTAATGTAAAGTATATTACAAAAACACACGTTAAAATCTTTTTTAAAGAATAAAATTATCTTGTTAGTCAGTGAGATAGAAGAGCTTGGATGTTGGCAGGTGACTCAATTTCTGTGAGGGGACTAAGACTAAATAGATGGATTTTTATATTTCTTTAGCTTAATATTTAATAAGGTAAATTATTTCATATTTTTAAGGTCCTTGGATGTACAAAGCTTCAGAATTATCGCTGCAGCTGATTGCTACTTGTATAGTTCTTGGTCAGTGAATTGTATCGAGCGGCGGTGAAAGAGGTTTGTGTACGGAAGTAGAGAGACACGCATTAGGCTCGATCAAGTGTAATTGTGTGAAGAAAACCAGGTTTTCGAAACAATTCGTTTCCTTTAGATTTTAAGAGCCACTTTTCTTATCGCCACAGTTGTGTCCTTTTGTAGCTCAACCAAAAAAAAAAAAAATAGAAGCAAACAAACAAACAAAAAACCCAGTAACCTTCTTAGTACATATACCGTTAACACTCACACACACTTAAATTTTAAATAAATAATCAGTTATCTTTTAGGACTACCATTACATATAGTTAACATTAACGTTAGTTTTGTTTTTAGGCCAAAAGTTTTTTCTGAAAAACTAAAATATCTTACATTCTGAAACTACACGAAATTAAAGAAATGTGGAAACAATGTTCTTAATTTTTATTTCCTGCCATCATGAACGGAAATAAAAAATGCATTACTCTAAATATTACCTACATTAACTTAGCTACTTACAACTTGATTTAGTGAATAGTTTTTCAGATTAATTTAAGATACCGGTATACCTAAAATCATTATCATGAGAAATGAATACATAGCTTCGAAATTTATACACCACTGTTTGTGAAAATTGCAACACCAAGAAAGATATTCAAGTAAAATTTATGTCACAGATTATTTGTGTTACAGCACATAACTGATTATATTTGCAGAGATACACAAAATTTTGTCGCTTCAAAATTCAGTATTGTGTGAAGCCACATCGAGCAGCATTGAATTTAAGAGGTTTTTGATATCATCTTGGGGAATAGCCTGGGGATTGCGGAGGTACTTGACGCAGTTGCTTATTTACCATGTCCCAGATATGTTCGATCTGGGACGTATTGGATGAACGTGCAGACCAGGAAAGAAGCCTATTTGTAGTGCACGGAAGAGGACATTCCGGGCCACAAGTGGGCGAGCGTTGTCTTGCTTTAATATAGTGCCAGAACAACTCTAAAGGAAGGTATCACCTCTGCTTCTGAAACATCCCTGATGTATCGCTGGCTGTTTAGGGTATTCGTATCAGGCGAGATCGCGAATTGAACCCAATAACACTGCAAACCATGATACTTGGTGTTAACGCTCCAAATTGAGCGCTGCAAGCTGGCGCGAATTCTTCGAATACATTTGCGATCATCATGGCGCGATCATCAGGTTGAATTAGAAAACGCGACGTGAAGTCAATAAGCAGCCTGAGGCATCTGTGGTTGAGGGTTAAAGGAATTCCCAGCAATGGGCTGCGAGCGACGGTCCTCTGCTAAAAGAACTGTGCTGGAGAACAAAGTCTAACCTGTGACCGTGGATGTCGCTGTGCGTTAGAGGCATCCCACGCAGTCGTACGATTTTGTGATCCAGTTCCCGGATTTCTGTGTGTCGAAGTTTTATCTGTCTATTGACGTCACGTTCACATCACGGTACTGATATTTCATCCTGTACGAGTGGCAATTCGCCGTAAGAAAATCCTCATCTCTCATTCCAACAATCATTCCTCCCTCGAAATCCGTCAGGTATTCATAATGCGGTCTTCTTTATGTGATGGGAAATAGTGAGACACAAGAAACACCCTTTCGACCAATGTCGGCTCTTCACTGATTGTAACATCTCGTTTGAATCACATATTTACGACCAAAACCGGGAGGTTCAGAGGACCCTGCTCCTAAACCGCAAGCGCATTTTATTGACTTATAATTATTTGCATTTTCCAACCTGATGTAAAGTACATATCGCTGTGTCGGCGTGCTCTAGTGGATTAGACGGCGCGGCGGTCTTCCATGAGGCCGATGCGTTGGCACCTGGGTTCGAATCCCGGCGTCGGCTTGGACGTTGACTTTCTTTCCTATGTTTGTCTGCTTCTTCTTCTCTTTCTCTTCCGCTGTCTGTGGCATTGAAAGGTGTGAAAAATTGTCAGAATTAAAAATGAAAAAAAGCAATTACCTTCCCAGTTTCTGACCATTGTGGAGTTAGTGCAATAGATCCGCAAGGATGAAACCAAACGTGGGGTGTGCCCATGGCCCTACGCTAAATAAAAAAAAAGTGTACAGTACATATCCTGTAAGTTTCAAGCTAATACCATCAGTCCTTCATGATGTTGCAATTTTCACAAACAATAGTGCATTTACAACATTAAAACCTACATGTTTCATAGTATGGTGTTATATAACATCATAATATATATGTAAATTTCATTTCTTTAATAAAACACATACAGGAACTTTCAATCAAATATTGACATTTTCTTACAACACATTTGCTAGTTGTTTTATGGAGTTTCTAGGTATCTATTTATCGCGCCAGGGATATCTTAAAGTTTAAGTATAGTGAAATGGAAAAGAATAATTTTGCAAATTGTTGCTTATGTAGATTTTAAACAAAAAAGAAACCAAGTTCAAAGTTGACAATTGATATTAAATTAATTAATTAATTCAAGGAATTTTAATTTTTAAAGTAATTAATAAGCATTTTTTCATAAAATAATGTTTAAAAAGTATTAAGAAATTTTTTTTTTTATCACTACCTGAAATTCATAATAATGCCTTTTCTCAAGTTCAAAATTTAATTTTTCAAAAACGTTTGAGAAGATTTCCACTTTTCCTTACAATTGATTTTATTGTTCTTAATAAGACTGAAGATTTGGCATATTTACTAATAGTGAAAACACACTATTCTATTTTTCATCATAGTTCTAATCACTGACCCTATCATTGAAGCTCAATGATTGTGTGATTTGCACTTATCACCATTTTCGTCACCAGTCTTATCATTGAAACGACTTTAGAATTTGATCTAAAATTTAGGGAATTTCAATCACCGGTGATTAGTGAGCACCAATCAGGACCGGTCATTCTTCTTTGAGAATATCTGCTGTGATTCTGTCATATCCTGTGCTTTTCGTTTCTTCGTGTGTTTGATGGCATACCCGACTTCCTCTTTCAGTACTGGACCTACTTCAGATACAGTATTACATGCAGTTTCACCTAAGTCTTCATTATTTCCATATAGATTGTTGTACTGTTTTTCAATATACTTTATAATTTCCTCACGGCATCTAATAGTAGTTTCTTTATTTCTCAGATTCGTTACGAACTTCTTACTGGTGCAAAAAGAACGTTTGCAGCTGTTAGGTTTTTATTTTTCTCTACTACTTTGCTTACCATTTCATAACGGTGTTAGGCATCATTTGACCAAGCGCCAAAATTCGATTTTGAGATATTCGTATAAACGCAAAAGCTTATGTATTATTTCACATTTTTTTTTTGGAATGAAGAGTGTTATATGTCAAAATTAAAATACTTTCACACGACAATTCTGATCATTATCAAAATTAATAATATCCGTCAAAGGTCGTTAGTCACATGATGCACATCTTATTCGTTACGATTAGTCGATTGGAGTTTATTCAAAATTAATTTTCCGCAGAATTATGTTGAGATAGCAAGAGGAACAATTTTTATAAAGAGTTTACATCTTTCCTCAGTAGATGGAGCAAAAGAAATCTATTTTGGAGCTTGGTCAAATAACGCATAACACCATCCAATTTTATTTTCTGATATCTTCAGTAATACGTTTACGAACTGTAATGCTCAGTATATTCTATTAGCATCACATGATTATCCTTGGTCATCTTTATTTCTCTTCTTTTGATCATTAGTGTTTAGTATTATGAGATATTTTCTTAGATTTTTGCTCTTCAGATCCTCAAATACTTCCGGCTGTTTTGATAATGATTTTAGTTAACTTACCATTTAATTCATTCAAGATGTCTTCAATGTTCTGCAATGCAGTGAAACTATTTCTCAACTGTAACTTAAACTCAGATGGATGTTCCCTTACATCCATTAAATTAAGTGTTTCTTGGATTTCTTACTAGTTTCTGTCTTGACATTGAGGTGTAACTTGCACTTTACTAATCGATGATGACTTCAGTATTAAACTGATTAAGCACAGAGCAATCCTTTATAGCATCCATTTTGTTAGCCAAAATGTAGACCAGTTCTGCAAGGTTCCCAGAAGGACTTCTCCATATCCACTTTCTATTAAGCTTTTTTCTTAAAAGAAGGAATTCATGAAGAAAAGATTCTTATTTTCGATATTATAAGATGATTCCTTTCTGATTAATGTTTGATGTTCTTATAAATCTCATGTTCACTTCTTATCCCATATCAGTATTCAGATAAAAACCCGAAACAGTTAAGATCGGCCATCACATTGTGAATGAATAACAGTGGGATTCTAGTGCTATGCTAGAGGTAACACCTCTGTCCATTTTTTTCATTATAACCGAAACTGTTGAAAGTTCTGCTAGATTCAGGTTCTTGTCTAATAGTTATGCCATTTCTAACGGAATAAAAAATTGGCATTTTTGATGTAGCATTTCTAAAAAGGACGATGTCTCATTTGTCAGAAAATTTCAGATCTTGCAGAGACCGGACCATCTTCTCTAATGCAGATTTGCAATCCAAATTATTCAATATATTTCATTCATTTTACTGACTTTGCTCTCATCGTGTGTAAGAACTCTATTACTGCTAGAAATAATTGTAGACTGAAAACAAAAACCGTGCAAAGTGCCAAAATCTAAGTTCTGAGAAAAACAGAAAAAACCTTCTTGAAAAACTAATATTGCCTACAGTGAAAGTCTAACAATTGGCTAAAGTTTGAACTATTTGCAGACTGAATATCATATAGCCCGGTTTTACCGCACTGGCATAGGCACATAGCCCATATTTTAGCAGTAAAATGGAAATCGATTGTTGTGGCACTTAGCCTGGTTTTTATTTTCAATCTACAATTCACCAACGAATCTCTGAAAAGAAATATAAAATAATAGCCTTATTTCTAACATCTTCTATTCAAACTCATCTCAGCTATCGCCAGGAACTATGCCTAAAAAGGATCTTATTGAAAATGTTATGTATCGTTAAGCAAACATCTATGCAAATCTGTAGCAAAAATTCCGACAACATTAAACTACATTTCAATACATTCTTGCTTCATGATCAGTATTTCATAATCATAACGGAAAATGTCAGTATAACCTTTAATTTTGTTTCTTAACTTCTGACTTTTTTTTTTTAATATTTTTGCGGTTAGTTGTTGATTCTCACCCTGACAATATAGTTACTGGTTATACAATTAAAAGTATAATTAGATATAGTAAATGTAAAGTATAATTTACTTAGCTATGTTAAGTTACGTAGTGAATGTGGGTGGCAGAAAAGCCAAGCACTGCGACCGGAGGTCTATTGTACTATCCATTTACTTAGCTAAGACTGCTAAGGATTCAATAGAATACATTAAGCATAAAATTAGTTCAATAGATTAAGTAATTTTCAACAGATTTTATTTCTCTTGTTTTAAATTCTTCTTGGTGTAAGTCTTCTTTAAATCCCGACTCCTTGTTTTATTTTTGATAGAGAAAAATTGATCATCTCTCATTAACTCCATAATCATTTCAGTAGATGTTTTTGGTGATCTATGTGGTCATTTTTATTGATGGCTGTATATAAAGGTTTTCTAAAAGTGATTCTCGGCTATAGCCATTCACTCTTTGACCTTGCTTTTTTTATTGTTCCTCTTTTCTCTCCTTATATCTTCGATATAATTACCAAGTGACATTCAGTCGTTTTTATTCGACATCTTTGCATTCGGAGGGTGGTAACTGTCACATAAAACTGATAAGACTTATGATTTGCCTTTAATCTCTCCTCCCACTACAACTTCGTTATGAAGTCGGTCAGATCGAATAACAACAGCCTAACATTCTTAGCAACAACTGACGGTAGAATAGAAATGTCTTTTTGCTGAGGATAATCGGTGTTTCAAAAAAAAACCAAAATAGTTTTCCTTACATACACACAAATTCACGTAAATTATGAAAAAAAATAATGTATCGGCTTTCATTTTTTTTCTGAGAAAATAAATATAAGAAAATAACCGAATATCGTTCCTTTTCATAAACTATTTGAATCAATTATTATATTACAAATTTGCTAAATATATAGAGAAGTCAAGAACTTTTAAAAATTAAAAATTAAAAATTTATATTAAAAATTTTAGTAGATTATGATATAAAAAATAGGATTTATAATATTGTATTTTTTTTGCTTCCCCTTTGTTATTGATCAGTTAATTACATTTAGTTATATTATCCTATTTTATTGCAATTATATATATATTTGCACTATTAAGACAGATATTACCGATTCCTTTTCATTATTATTATATTTTTTTGTTACTATGTTTTAATTTAAATCTTTATTGTAAACTAATAAAAATGAAACCTGGGAAAAAAGTTTTAAATAACTTAGAATTACATATGTATTAAATAACGATTCTCTAAAAACTATAGGTGCACAGCGGCACTTCCTAATACAATCGACTTCAATAATATTTTTATTTTACAGCATTAATATACTCAGAACTTGTTATGAATATAAATAAATCTAATATCGAATGGGAAATTAATAGCAAACAAGGGTAAAGATCTCGAAGAGGTTTTATTGCAGATGCCACTTAAATGACGGAATTAATCTCGTCTATTTTGACTTCGATTATGACATGCTGGCATTGGTAGCTTCACTGCTCGACAAAACTGAGTACAATACTGCGCATGCGTGTGTTTTAACTTTACTTGATCAAACTTTCCCTAATGTCGTAAAGGTCTTATAGGGAATATGAAAAGGTGTCATCTGAATATAAGTGGGAATTTCAATAGAAGACAATTCAAATTTCTTAATTTACTTTGTCGGGCAAATATTTATATTCTGAAACATTGGTAGTTTCGATATTACGAACCAGTGCACTTTGTCAATTATACGAATTGAAGTTATTCTTATTACAATTTTCTTGAGTTAAGCACTCAAGTGTTGATGCCATATTAAAGGAAGTAACAACAAAAAATTAAGTAAAATAACTGTTTTAAAATAACAGAATACAACAAAGTGGTTGTTTTACAGTTATTGGTTTCTTGTCAGAAATTCTAAGCCTTAAGATTAAAAGAAGACGAGAAGCATCGCCCACGAGCTATATCTTAAAACAAAGAAACTTTGGCGAAGTTTAGTCGAAAGAAGGTTCCGTTGCTGGAAAGTCAGAAACGAAGATAGAAAGAGAGAGAGAGAGAGCGCCAAGTGAGCACGGGTGGCCGCGGGCGTCTGTTCGGCACCATACCCCCTCCGAACTAATCAGATGCGGCTGCCCGCCGGCCCCGAATTCCTGCTGCCGAATTCTGACATGACCCAATTTCTAGCCCAGAGCCCGAGCGAGGACAAGGATGCGACTATCCCGCTCTCTTGGCTCGCTGCAGGGCATTGGCGGCGCAGAGAGAGAAGGAGATGCCCCGGAGCAACACACATCCCATCCAAGGCTTCCTTTGCCACGGAGATGCTTCAACTTCTCTCTTCACTTTGTGTGGTTGGAAACCACTGATATTCAAATGAGTTCTCAGCCCACACGAAGACTGTAAGGTTAACCAGACACGGCTTAAACATTTGATATATGCCGCCTCCGCAGACTTGTATTAAGTCAGTACCGAGCTCCATTTCTAAGCTACACAGTATTTGAAAATAGTATTTTTCGTTCATTAGAACTTTTCTTCTTCATTTGATGTCTGTTCTCGAGTCATTGCCGACAGAAGGACTGGTAAGGGCTTACAAGTTCTCTATTGCATCGAAAAAGGAAGAAGTACAACATTTTGAACCTTTGGGTTAGAAAGCTACAGCATTGTAATCTTTCTTCCATCCAACATAAGGATGCAGCTTTCGTTTTTTTTGGGGGAGGGGGTTGAATGACGATTACCATAACAACCCTTCCCTCCTCCGCTGCAGCAAAACGAAATAAAAGAAAAACTTAAAATTTACTCCTTAACTACTATACACAAACACTGAATGACAAAAAAAATATCGAAGCGTCCAATTTGAATGGAACTCAGTAAACAATTAGATGAGTAAAGGTTAGGTGTTAAGGAACGTCACTATCACCACCATCGTTCAAAGGAAGGGCTCATCTTGAGGCACACGTAAGGGCCTTTAGAATCTTATTAGATTCTGAAGAAACATATAGTTAGGAAATTTATGGACACAAGCACCCATCCCTAACTATTCTTCCAAATTTTTTTTTTTTTTTTTTTTAACACTTGGCAATATGTGCTTTGGTCCTTGACCCGCCATATTGTCTTAGCTGGGGTAACCCATGGTTTGAAACTTTTTCGAGATAATAATAATAATTAACATCCGTGAAACATTTATTAAGATATAAAAAGAAATAAAAATGTACACAAATAACAGACACAAATACTATCCATCTTCAGTTGAATTTACCCACTCTACGTAGCTCATTGAAAAGCAACAAAACAAAAGACAAGCAAACAAAACATGGCCCTTCATAGGAAAAGCATTAACAAGAAATTAAAAATAAAAAAGGACTGGTTGGTTTTCACTGAGCTGCATATGGTGGGTCAATCCAGCTGAAGATGGGCAAAAAGCCTGAAGCAGTTTGTCTTGAATTCCCCGCTTGTCAAAAATTCCAAAAGCAGCTCAGTGATTTTTATTTGTGTGCATTTTTATTCTTTTCTATGCCTTAAAAAATAATAATGATTAAAAGCATGAAACATGATATGTCAAAAGATCTAAAATTCTATTTTCTCTGACAAGACTTGATACATCGAAACAGACCTGTCCTGGGATGCTTTAAAAAATCTGAAACTGCTTACGCTTCAGAGTAACCAATTAATGTGAATCAGAGAGAGATTCACGGATCATAAAAGTCAATCATTATAATTAAAAAAATAAATGATTTTGTAAAAATAAATTTTTGATATAATATAATGTTATTTTCTTATATCGTAATATTTTTACTCATTATCTTGACGAACTGTACAGTCGTTACTCAGTTACTTCACTAAGTATGAGCAGTTGAAAAATGCTTAGAATGTTTAAGGGAATGTTTGAAAATTATAATTAAAAATAAATAAGGAAAATAAAAGACAATTTGAATTTCTATAGCTAATTTACAAATGTAAGACTTTTGAGAATTTAACATAATTACAATAGGCCCGGTTGCTCAATGGCAAATGCACTGGATCTACTGTTGCCGGGCTTTTACACCGATGAAGATGAAATTTTCTCCAGGTTATTTCTCGTACGATGGGCTCTGCGATTCATTCATCCCTCTGTAAAATGAGTGTCGGGTAAAAAAGCGGGCGGGCATTGGGCAGACCACTACTGAAACATTGAGAACTTAAACCTTAAAGGGCTAAACGCACTTCTCCGTCTTCCGTTATGTTTCCGTAACGTAATTGCTTTAGGGACGTAGCTACGTATTCAGGGTCACCAGAATTGAGTCTCGTAAAGACGTTACGGAGATCTTCAAATCGACGAACATATGTTATATAAATATAACGGCTATGTTCGTCGATTTAAAGATCTCCGTTACGTCTTACGAGACTCAACTCTGGTGACCCTGAATACGTAACTATGTCACTAAAGCAATTACGTTACGGAAACAATACGGAAGACGGAGAAATGAGTTTAGCCCTTACCTTATACCTCCCCAGAGCCAGCGGAGCCTCGAACG
The DNA here is from genome assembly GCA_023159025.1 of Thereuonema tuberculata. NCBI lineage: Eukaryota > Metazoa > Arthropoda > Chilopoda > Scutigeromorpha > Scutigeridae > Thereuonema > Thereuonema tuberculata. The sequence continues at coordinate 270,609,301 of JAFIDM010009631.1, read as the reverse complement.
CAAATAACTTACCTGCCTTACATCTTTGTATTGTACGTATCTATTGTTCAAAAATTCTTCAAGCCACTTTTTTTATTATTTTTTTTTTTATTTTTTTAATATTATTTAATCTATACGGACATTGAAAACGGTGCTTTGCTAAAGCTAGCCAACATTCCAAGAGCTCCCGTATGTACACGAGAGCGTTTTAAACGTCACGTTACTTCCCAAAACATTCTTGTAGGGATAAAATTATAGAAAATGCACCATCAAAGACTGAGCATTGCTAATACTTGCCAACCACCCCGCCGTCCTACTCGTCGTGTAGACCGTTTCACTTTCCATTCAAATATAAGGGATTTCGCTCGAATCTGTAAGAAAATTCATGCGGCAATGCGGCGGTAGCAATGTTCCTATAGGCTAGCCCTTAAACAACTATCGATTCCAGAACCTTCCCACAGAAGCATCAACCCGATCACGATTCGTCTGCATGACTAGCCGGCTTTTCGCACCTCTCATAATTGCTCGTAATGTCTTCAAGCATCTCATCGAAGCATTACTGACGATAAACTGATGTGAAAGCACAGTTCCACGAAGTCCAAATGTTTCTTCAGACTCTAATAAGATTCTAAAGGCCCTTACGTGTACCTCAAGATGAGCCCTTCCTTTGAACGATGGTGGTGATAGTGACGTTCCTTAACACCTAACCTTTACTCATCTAAAGGGAAGGTAATTTGTATACTGAGTTCCATTCAAATTGGACGCTTCGATATTTTTTTTTGTCACTCAGTGTTTGTGTATAGTAGTTAAGGAGTAAATTTTAAGTGTTTCTTTTATTATAATTATCTTATTAAAGCTTTAGCTATTCCCAAAGAAAGATTTTCTGGGATAAGAAGTACTGGAAAGAACTTGAAATTCACTTGAAGATCATATTGCAATTTTTTTTCTTTGTCGGTTAAAATCGTAAAAAACAATACAAACGAAAAGCTCTGTTTAAATTACAATATCCGAATACATTCCGTAAAATAATAATAATAATCCACGTTACTTATTTACGTTGCTTTAATCCAGTTAATTTACTTAACATTAGTGGATTTCTAAATAATTAGATTATTCATTGCTTCGGTTCTTATGTTTCTGTGGGAATTTTTGACACTTTAATGTGTGTAATTTCTTGTCAAGGAACAACCTTAGATTAACCTTTAAGCAATACAAGCAGATCCTTAGGGCATCAAACGAAGGAGGGAGAGGTACTACAGAATATCAGAAACCATCGAATTTTTAAAAATTCCACATTCATACAAAGGAGCCCAGCGGCATATTCTAAGAAATGCAAATTTTCATTATTTGTGCTTTAGTTTATTACAACCAATCAACCATCTTCATCTGAACAGTCTCTATCTTCATCCGAACAGTCTCTATCTTCATCCGAACAGTCTCTATCTTCATCTGAACAGTCTCTATCTTCATCTGAACAGCTGAAACAACTTTTTATCAATCTTTGTCTTAGCATAGACCTAGAGATTTTAATTTATTTCATTTTCTTTAATAATAATATGATTGATTACTACATTAGCTGAGACTAATCGAACACCATTTGATTTGTCAGAAGCAGAATCGGAGTTAGTATTTCATATTGAGTAGCTATAGAAGTGGAGGTTTTGCTTTAGTTTTTATGGCCGTGAAGGATAATATTCTATTAATAAGTATGATAATAGTGTTGCTGTTTTTCGGAGATAATTATGAGTTTAATGTTTTGTATTTTGGACTGTCTTACCAATGTTTTTCGGTCTGAATTTCAGTGTTTTCTATAATTATTATAAACATATTCAATCCTTATTCTTTTTATTTATTTATTTATTTATTTATTTATTTATTTATTTATTTATTTATTTATTTATTTTTTTGTTTCTTTTTCTTTTCAGACGCCAACAAGAAATATGTTCTGGTGCACAGAAGTGAAAACGGGAAAAAAGATATTTTGCTTTGTACAAATAATGATATATTTATTTTTATATAAATACATATACCAAAATCTACTTTGTAGAAAGTCGATTTTCAAAATTGAAAATATCATCTCGAGATCATATAATGTCAGTAGCGATAATCTTTCTGAGATTGATTAAAAAAATCGTTTTCAATAAATTTTGCTTTTTCAAATCTTACTTCACAAACTTAAACCTATTGAAGAATAAACGATTGAATATACTTACATACATAGTTCTCTTCTAAGGGCAGGTCCTTCACTGCAAACCCAGCATTCTTCAATCTTTCCTATTTTCTGCCTTCCTCTTCGTCTCCACATAACGATTGAATAGAACTGCAAAAATGACTATCTACAAAACTCTCATTAGACCAGTTGTAACATATGGCAGTGAAACATGGACGTTGACAGAGGCTGACCAAGAAAGATTAAGAAGATTTGAGAGAAAAGTTATCAGGAAAATATATGGTCCTGTCTTTGAATGTAATGAATGGAGAATAAGATATAACCTGGAAATAGGTAATATATTGGAAAATCAAGATATTGTCAGATTTATTAAATCCCGGCGACTCCAATGGTTTGGACATATTCAGCGGATGGAAGACTTCCAAATGCCAAAGAAAGTATTGAGTACCAAAATATATGCCAAGAAAAAAAAAAGGAAGACCAAGAATGGAATAGATTGATAATGTAGTACAAGATCTGAGAAGGATGAATATTGCTGGTTGGGGACCGATGACACAGGACAGAGCACAATGGAGGCTCGTTATCGAGGAGGCCAAGGCTCACACAGGGCTGTAGCGCCATAGATGTATTTTTTTCCATACAACAGTTTTATTAAAAAATACATAAAATGTTGATGAATATTTTAATTTTTTCAATTGCCTCAGTTATAAATAAGTAATTGGCTTATTGCTTGCTGCTATTTATTATTATCTATTACACATATATATAAAATAAAAAAACGGTTTATATTTACCAGTAATACAGTTTTAATTCTAGTTTTTAAAGTCATAAATTTCACCTTCAGCACTTACTGAGTATGAAAGTCTGTAGCAAAGGAAGAGTCGAATGGATACGTATTTTGGGACTGTACTTAGGCATCAGCTGACCGTAATCCGGCTGTTAAATTTAAAATTCAAATACAAGACTTAGATGGTTTCTTTGTCCATAAATATGCATGCTAAGTTTCAAGAAGATTCATCCATCAGTTCATATACACGTAGACCGATTGATTCTCTTGAAACCTCAGTTTCTTAGTTAATAGGTTCCAAAAACCAAATAACTAATTCATAGTTAGATTACAGTTGCTTACAATCGACGAGTGATGATTGCTCTCTGACTAATAAATATGTATCTACAGGAATATCCAAAAAACAAAACCAAATGTGAAAGGATAAAAATTATCTTTTTTTCACATTCTAATGTTTTTCAAAATAAAAAAGCTTTATCCGACTGAATGCTGCTGAAATTCAAACGAAATCCTTCAAAGTTTGAGAAGTGTGGGAAGGGAAAAGAATGGGACCTCCAAATCTAAACTAAAAAACAAGAAATACACAATAAAAATAAAAGAATAGAAATTCCGTAATTGGACCTAGGTGCTTATAGAGTGACTACTCTCCACTGATGATCGGCAATAGACCGTGAAACAGCTGTTTGGAGATGTCACTTTAGCACTTATAAACACTAGATCCACTTTTTAATGTGTTCTACGTTTGGTGTAACATCCAACGAATGTGTAAGTGAATTATTCCATTTACTTAAATATAAGTTCCTATTACGAGTTATAGGCATCTTGAGATCGTTAAACTAGTGTTTAATAATAGATTCTAAGGAATTTGCCAATTTAAGCTACGACAATTTTTTTATAGGTAAGTCAGGCCATTACGTCATCTTCGTTATTAATGTTAATTAGAAGGTAATATTATTTAATGAAATATTATTTATTTGTTTGTAGGTTTGCTTATGTGTGATTGCAGAATTTAGGTTGTTACGTTTTACTTTCATTAATTATAGAAGGATTAAGGATATGCTTTATAAACAGTTTTATTTAAATAATTAAAAAAAATCCTAGAATAAAAGATTGGAATATTTGGAACAGTGAAATGGAATATGAAAAATAACAAAAAAATTATAATAATAAGTAAAATTCAAATGTATTCAAAGGTAAGTAAATTTTGATTTCTGGTTCATTATTTAATTGTTTATCTTTCTTCTTAATATGAAATTTATTAAGAAATGAAAAACTAAAGACTGCACATAAATAAACAAATCACACCTTTCAGTTTGTCAACAGAGGGAATCAGGAACAGCCGTTTTGTCCTTATTAGGGCCTCATCAGCCCGATCCATCCTCCTTTGATGACAAATCCAGAAAGGCGTCAAAAAGAACACGCCTTTTATAATTACATTGCCTCTTACGTTTTAATTTTCTTAATTATTAAAGGCCTTTTGAATCCTAACGATCGTTAGGCTAAAGGTTTTTCTTGTGTACTTTCGCACTTATTTCATTGTTGTGTATTTTGTTCGGGAGTCACTTTTGGGAGGGAAGGTGTCTTCCATTTCTTTTTCACGCCTTTCTGGGTTTGTCATCAAGGGAGGATGGATCGGGCTGATGAGTCCCTAATAAGGACGAAACGGCCGTTCCCGATTCCCTCCAATGATAAACTCAAAAAGTGTGTTTTATTTATTTATGTGCAGTCTTTGATTTTTCATTTCTGAATAATTTTCCTGCACGTTAAATTTGTTTTTGTCTTTTATAAAATTTATTAAACTTATTAAATTTCTTAGAATAAGGCAAAGTTGACTAAATCTAGAAGTTGCTAATTATTTGAGTAATCCTGAACATTGAAAAATGAGTTTTTATTATTTAGCACTGTGGAGATGAATTAGATCTTAATCATGACTTATTTGTTTTCTGGATTACTTCTTTTGATTTGAGATAGAACTTCGTAGCTGAACATTCCTTGTCGACACGAAGCATAACATATTATTGCAGAGGTGAGGTCACTGCTTAATACAAGAGATCTTCGGGAGATAATAATCAAGAGATGCTTGTGGGCCTCCATTACTCTGCATCTCTCAACGGTTTTCAAAGCTTTTAGTTTTCAATCGAGGAAATGTAGTTCATCATCATCATCAGGTTCCATTAGTTTCCCAAATATCTTCTAGTGACTGAAACTGTTACTATCGATTTAGGTAAAGTATAATTAACTTGAAATATCGGATAATACAAAACAGCTAATATACCAGCTGACGTTATTTCATAATTATCTACTCTAATTACTAAGTGACATTGTCAAGTATTCAGGGGAAAAAAAAAGCTTTATAAATTATAAATTAACTTCGAAATTTACTTTAAAGTATTCGAATTGTAAAAAAAAAAAAATTTTTGGTTTATTACGATTTTACATTAAACACTAGTAAGCCTATAAAATTCTTAGAAATTCTAATATATATAGTAATAGCGAGATTAAAGCTTTTTGGAATTATTTGAAGGAGTAATTTTGTAAATATAGCTCAGAAAGATTTAAGAAATATTCTGCAGTTTTAATTGTGTTTTTGATGCTTTCTTTGTTTATATTTTCAATATTAGGGTTTTTGTTGTTGTTATTATTTTTGTTTTTTTCACATTCTATTTTGTTCTTTTATAATAAGTAAGTTAATTATTCTGTATTAACTTACTTATTATAAAAGAATAAAATAAAATAAGAAAAAATAAAATTGGCTTACATGATCTAAATTCTTTAATTGCTCACGTCTTGTGTTAAGGCAAAGTTATTAAAGCTTTATTCTATCTACAGTAAAATCAAACCTACAGCTCAATTAAATGTAGTAATAATAATAAATTATAATCTTTATTCTTGCAAATTATGGTAAGTATAGTAACTAGTAATAAATTGACTAATCATAGTAAATACTTTCATAAAGATAAACAAAGTTGTAGCCTGTAGGAAAACATTGGCACAACATGTTTCCCTAAACACAGTGCAGTCTTTATTTTTTAAATCTAATATTCTTCACAGTTTCAAGATCTTTAAGAATCTAATTACATCAGAGCAGAAACAGAACCAAACTAGCAATTCTCCTGAATCGTAAACCAGGATCAAACTGTTTATATAGAACCGGTTCACTGAGCGTCATAGAGCAGCCAAGTAAGTCGCTTGACAGCGGCCTGGAGGAGACCGATTCACTTTCCGACCCCGGCGGAAGTCTAGGGTTTTTCCACGCTGATTTCTCCTCCAAACGGATCCCAGGGTTCTACCACTTTGAAAGTGGATATCGGGTGTATTTATGGGTGTCGGACTATCCATCCGATCTCACCTTAGTTCCGTTGATCAGGAAACACCGGGAGCCTTAGCTCCCGCGACCCCTCTAGAATTCGTGAACAGTATTTAATACGGCTTAAGATGTAATATTTAATATTAAGTTTAATATTTAGTTGTCTTTTTATTTCTTTGTCTTTAGTTATTAATTTTAGTCTTCCTTATTTGTTTTTGTTTTTTTTTTATAAATACCTTCCAACTGCATTCGATCCTCTAAATCGAATTTAATTAATTCAAAATCAAAACAAAAACCGCGAAACAAAATATATGAAACACAAACCGAAATCGAACTGATTTTTTTTTTTTCAGCGATTTGCAATAATTATAATTATTTCCCACAATTTATTAAATTTATTAGATACTGACATCTGGAGACCATATAAGTTAATTATAAAACTGAAGAACACACAAATTTTCCATATTTTTCACGATTGCTTAATTACACTATGTGATCAAAAATATCCGGGCACCCCTCTATAATAGTGAACTGAAGCCTAGATGGCACGATTACTTCACGTATCGGTATAAAAGAAGACAGGGAGTCGTGTGTTCATAATTGATACGAAGTACAATGGGTCGATCAGCAGAACTCAAGTGACTTTGAACATGAATTGATCATTAGCTGCTACTTAAGTAATAAGTCTGACAGGAACATTTCAACCCATCTAAAGTTGCTCAAATCGATGTTAGTGACATAATTGAGAAGTGGAAACGAGAAACCATAACAAAATCTCAATCGGGTATGCCACATATTTTGATAGATCGGAACCTTCGAGTGTTGAAGAAGGTGGTTTATGCAAATAGCCAGACATCATTGAAACAATCACCCGTGAGTAGTACTAACACTCTACCTGTTCGTCGACAGGCTAGGGGAATGGGGTTTCTTGGTCGAGCAGCTGCTCACAAACCAAACATTTTCCCTGTGAATGCTAAGCACTGCCTGAAGTGGTGTAAAGAGCGACGCCACTGGACAGTGGAACGTGTGATGTGGAGTGATGAATCACGCTATACCTTGTGGAGATTCGATTGGTGGGTTTGATGCGTTGAATGCCCGGGGAACGATATCTGTATAGTACCAACAGTGAAGTTTGGAGGCGGTGGCATTACAGTGTGTGGGTATTTTTCATTGAATGCTCCCTTGTACCACTGAACCCTGAGCCCCATCGAACACCCATGAGAGGAATTAAAACGTCGACTTCGCTCCAGACCCCAGTGTTCCACATCACAACCTGCTCTGACTACAGCTCTACAGCTAATACTTAAGCAATATTACTGTGGTGAAATAAGCCTAATGTTAGACTGAATTAAGACTTTTCAATAATGTGCCTTTCTAAAAGCTTAATATATTATTGAAAGTCATTAAGGCCAGATACACAAATTATCTTTAAAAAAACATTTAACACACTAAAACACGACCAGGTTTCAATCGGCGAACCGATAATTTACAAGTGTAATTAATCACTTGTAAATAATCGGTTCGCCCATTGAAACCTGGTCGTGTTTTTAATGTGTTAAATGTTTGGCCTCAATGACTTTCAATAATATATCAATGTTTTTAACACACGCTAAATTTTGATACTAAAATCTTAATATTACTTTAAACAAGAAGTCCCTGAAAGAACTCGAATACTACTTTCCTTAAAATAATGCCCTGTTTTTTTCTTTACTTGATAAAGTTGTGAAAGCAGTAGAATTGAAAAAAATCCTCTGTAATTTATTTTAAATTGTAATATCTGTTGAACTTTTAAACAGTAAAAAATTTTTACTTTCTGAAAAAAAAAAGCAAATCCTCTTTACTTGCTCGAGTTTCGTACATCAAAGCGTGCTCAAATTGGAAGATGCTTATAATAATAATTGTGAAGATATCGCCAATGGTTTTCTATGCATTTTGGCACGTGCTAATTCTCGGTAAAAATCATTATGGAAAGAAATTCAAAGATTAATTGTTTCTTGTCCTTAAATAGGCATTCCTAGTTACAAGACGTTCATCTAGACCAGGGGTCTCCAAACTACGGCCCGCGGGCCGGATGCGGCCCGCGAGGCCCTCTCATCCGGCCCTTGGAGACTTTTTTGTCTACGGAAAAAATTACGGAAATATACGTGTATCCTGCACATCCTAGTGATTCCCACTAATACAGGTGTTCATGTGTAGTGTATCAATGTGTTATTAAATAATAACTGAATAAAATAATATTAAATAAATATTTCATAACAACATCCATGTTTTTGATTCTTTTTTATTTGGACCTCGAGTGTGTAGTCGGCCCGCGAACTGCTGTTTGATAGTTAATGCGGCCCTTGGGCACAAAGGTTTGGAGACCCCTGATCTAGACACACAAATCTCCCACACTGACTGCTTCTGTGAGTTTTCTATGAGAGGAAGCTAAAAATTGCCACTGTTAACGTGTCGAGCTACTTCTACGTATTTCAGTATCCGATAGAGAAAAGTAATCAAATAATTTACTTTTGAATATATTTTAGATATTAAGGTGGTCTTCAATGTAAAGAGATATTGAAATCTTTGTATTGACGGTTATTCTTTTCACTGTTAATAAACGGAATGGTTTGATTGAATGAAAACAAATATTATTACACTTAAATACACAAAATGGCTTTGTTTTACACTTAGAATATAAACAAGTGTAATTATTATAGAATGTCAATATTTTACTGATAAAAACAATTACTGCAATGGAAGCAAAATATAGAAAGTGTATTGCAGGGAATGCTCTTTTTTATTATTTGAATTAAGCCCATTTCACATGGATCCGAAAATCTGTCGGACGGATCCATGTGCAATGGGCTTAAGGGGAGCGTTTGAGTCCAAAATTATCATATTGAAATGAAAAAAGGTAAGGTGAATGAGGGCGATTTACGTGTTAGGGTGATTCAGTCCAAAATTTACATATTCAAAACACCCTCATTCACCTTACCTTTTTTCATTTCAATATGATAATTTTGGTCTCAAACGCTCCCCTTAAGCCCACTGCACATGGATCCGACCGACCGATTTTCGGATCCGTGTACAATGGGCTTTATAAAATTCAAAACTATCATGTATACGGGAAATGTTGTGTTTTATTGAGTACAATATTTATTTTTAAGTTGAGTGTTTTCCTTATCAGTAAAACTGTGAAATACTTAATTTCTGTTTATGCTCTTTTCATAGATTCAATTTAGAATCTCTAGTTCTTACCGTATCACAGATCTTTTCGGAATAAATGACTAAGTTCGTTTCCCATTGTGTCATCCAGTTGTTGTTATTTATATTTTAAATATTTTATTACATTTACCATAAAAAAAATGAAAAACAACATTAGTTATTATTATTAATTCTAGTTTTAAAATTCTGTTAATTTATCAGTAAAGAAAATGAAGAGTTTTTAAAGTTTTGCATTTCCGAAACGATGATCACTGTCCGTTCAAGTGAAAGAAACACACATTTAGCGAAATACATTTTAATAAAGAAACAAAAAAGCTCAGTTACGAAAGAAGATAATCTCAACTTTTGTCAATCATACTTTTTTTTACGAGATTTCTTTACTCAGGAAATCGAAATACAAACAAAAGAAATGTTTGTTTGTTTGTTTGTTTTCCTATAAAGTGATCTCTTTTTCTACTACTGAAACTTCTCAAACGATTTTCTAATTTTATTAAGTTCCAGATGTGGCCGCGCGGTTGGTGTTGTCACTAAGGGGTCGTCCATTAATTACGTGAGGTCAAAAGGGGGGGGGGGGCCGGCAAAAACCCCACCAAATCTCCCCAAGGGGGAGGGGGGGGGGTCCAAATTTTTGAAAAAACACATGGACGGCCCCTAAGACATTGGCCTCTCACCTCTGAGTACCGGGTTCGGTTCTCATGTGGGTTTCGTGACGGTGGATGATCCGCGCTGGGCAGGTTTTCTCGGGTTCTCCCATTTCCCCTGCACTTCTCCCACCATACTTTCTCCGTCTGTCCTCATTTCCGTGAGATAGCACAATAGACCAACAGTCGCGGTGCTGGTCTTCCCTGCCACCCACATTCACCACAATCAATCAATCAAGTTCCAGATTTAGTCATTGGAAACTCGATAGATCGTGAGCTTCAGAACCAAAACAATTCGACCACATTAGACAAGAGGAAATGCGTTGTAAGGAGGAACAACTTTCTTCCATGTCTATGGAAGAACACGTGTTATCAAACTGACTTTTTTCGACATTTACTTTTTTCTCTCTTCAATCAAAGTTATCAACAGTTCATTTAGTTTTTTCTTTGATCGTTCGTTACTTTCTTGATATGCCAAAAAGCAAGAGCCAAAAATCTTCCAATAAAATTGTTAATGTACATTGCTTTAGTGGCTTTTCATTGCGACGAATTTGCACATGAACAGAAAAAAAACCGAGAGTTTATTGATAGGACTTGCGTATAATGAGTAACATTGGAAAACCATCTCTTATTTTCACACTCACAGTCAACTACGTTTAACGAACCACATTTATACAATGGTTGAAGAAATGGCTGTAAAGAATAGGTTTTGAAGAGATGTGTGACAAATTTGTGAAAAGTGAGTGTTGGGTGTTTTTAAACCATGTTTACGCAGTGCCAAATACAAAATACAGGCTCGGTCGGCGAAACATCGCCAATTGATTTTGAACTGAGCTATTCAATTTAACCCAAGAGCCTACAAATAAAAAGAGCCTAAAATAAAAAGAATGCAATAGGAACTGAAGAGGCGTTGTATCAGCTCACCAGTGTTACTGTTAATCTTTTTATGAAAACAAGACTTCCTTCAAACGAAACAAAACGAAATATATACACAGTAATGTGGTTCTCTTATACGAATTGAAATCATTGAAATCACAGCGATGGCTATTTCTTTGATGAAATCATTTAAAAGTGAACATTAAAACAAGAACAGCTAAATGTCACTGGAAGCATTGCAAAACCTTTCTCCATGCTAAAGTACTGTTTAATATTTTGCCCTATTACAAAGTCACAGGAATCTGTAACATTATTACAACATTAGCTTTTTAAATCGTTCAGTATTCGTGATCAGACAGAGGAACAGAAATTTCGAATTTAATGACAGATTTCTATTTGACCTTAGAATGTTTTCCTCTGTGATATTGGTTCGTTGAAAAATTGATAAAAATATTAGCAATTATCGTTTTCAATTTTTTTTTGTCTATTTTTAATCTTATTTCAATGGCCTTTGTTTTAGTCAGCTGTGCGAACTATACCAAATGCAAATAGTTAAAAAATCAGAAAATGAGCCCAAACATGGCTGCTGAATTGTTATTTTTTTTCGTTTGATCCCTGTGGTTGTGCGCATTCTACTTAAGTAGTGTTTTCCCCCCCTACCCGCCCTTCGGTGAAGTCTCCCAATCTGTAGCGGAACGCTGTGCCATCGGCGGAATTAACTAATACGGAATTTGGAAACCCATTTATTTTTGTTACCATAGTTACTGGAAAATTGCTATTTGAGAATTCGGGGTACGTCCAACTTAAGGCCGCAGGCAAAGAAACGGAGCCGGCGAGAAATCGAGATTTTAATTAAAACTCGTGCTGAGGCGGATGGGGGTATGCGTGGGCGACGGGGGTGGCGGGAAATACATCATTCAAACAGATGTACGGAGAGAGAGAGCTGTACGGCGGCAGCAACTACCCCGGACTGCGGGCGACTCATCGGGACCGCAAATGGTGAATTTTTCCTTAATTAATTTCACCTTTTCTTCCACATTCACCTACCCTTCAAAACCCTCCCTCCCTCCCCTCGTAGTCATTACACACAGCACGCGCGCCCTTACAGAGGGGGATGCAGATTTCAATTTAAGAACTGTGGAAAAATAAAACAATACCGGCCGGCGGCTGTTTTTCTTGCTTAAGTGAGAGCACATCAAAAGACGACGTACACGACGAAGGGATGACGACTCAAAAGCACTGCAGCAATTCTTCTTCTCTCTTACGGCGCTGTTCCGGGAGAGAAAAAAAAAAAGATGAGTTCTCCGTTGCACCACGAGCGGGCGTCCCGAAGGTATAAAGAAAAAGGAATCTCATTGGAAAATATTTTTATCATCTTGGGATTGTTTGCTTCGTAGAAGGGAAATAGATCTTGGGAGGGAAAAAAATAACGTCTTATTTAACTTTAGTAGATTTATACATATATAGTTTCTGAATAATGAAAATGTATCTGAAAGAATAAAATCACCATTTACGAAAGAAAACAAGATTTTGCAGGCAGCCGTGAACGAATAACGATGAAATACTTTTAGAAGCGGCTACACGAAATATTTAAAAAGTTTAACTGGATTTATGTTATTGAAACAGTTAATATATTATTAATGGCGTGTCAACTTTCAACTCATAAAAATAAATATTTGAAAAAGATTTTCACTTTCGTAGATAATTAGTTATTAATGGTTCGTTATAATGGTGCTTTGACAATAGTCTTTTGTGCTTTCATTTTCTCACGTATCGTTCAATGCCAAATCTTAAGCAATAAGATTAAGATTTTATCAATAAGATTTCTATGTTATTTCTCTTGGATTTTGTAGGAAATCACACTTTCATGGTCTGGAATCAAACAAAGTTAATCCAACATCTAAATGAATGAACTGATAACTTGTGAAAACTTTCATGAGTGACATCATATAAATAAATCATTCTCTTTTATTCTTTATTAAACGGTAAGTTGTTCTCAGCCAATCACCTTTTGAATTCCTGGAAAGAAATTCGAAAGGACTAAGATATCACTATATGATTTCAGAATTCAATTATAATAACTTAGTTCAAGAGTTAACTCTTAATGTGCTGCCTTCTTATACATTAATGGGCGATTACGTAACTGTTTTCTCTTGAATCCATCAGGATAAAAGAAAAGCCAATGGGTTATAATAAACACCGACTCAAAATTAGGCCTAACGAATCGAGAGGCTAAGATCGTTCGTGAAGGTTCTATTCAATGTTTCGAAAAAAATTGACTCATTTCCCTCGAGTCCAGAATTTAAAAAAGAATTAAATAGTGTCCTGTGGTAGCTACTCTTGCCATGCATAGAATTGTGAAACAATGATTACAAGACAATTCAATTGCATGATATGCGTTTAATTGTCAAGTATTAACAATTCTAAAACATTTTGATTTTTTTTTTTAGAAATTGTAATTAATTTTTTCTAAGGGTTATTAGATTTCAATTAATAAAATTTTATTATCTTTATTAAATTCGTTAAAACTAAATGTTGTGACTAAATCTGTAATAACGTGCCTGGATGATAAGATTCCTTAAACAAGACAGTTGTTGTCGTGTGGTGAAGCAATGAGGGCAGCTAAGTTTGATGAGAAACAAGACCTTCCAAGTAAGAAAGTTTAATGCTACTGTGGGCACTAACAATTGATTACTATTCATCCTCTGACGTGGATTATTTTACAGAGAATTTTTATTTTTAGATAGCATATATATATATATATATATATATATATATACATCGAATAAAAAAAAGAATATAGATTGATAAAATAAAGAATACCTGTGAGAAAGAGGACAGCTTTGTGAGAACTGATCAGACTAATATGTGAATGTTAACTGAGATATACAGTATATTTAATGTAACTGAGTCTGCATTTTATAGATAGTCTGACTGAGATAAATATTATAACTAATAAAAAGTGAAAAATAATTTTTGCAATAAGTTTTAATTATAAGAATTTAATTTTCTTTTATTGAATGGAAAGAAAGAAAATAATTATTCATTGTTTATTTTATTATTTATTTTATTAAATAAGGATATGAATTAATTTAGAATTGCAGCTATTATTTTTTCCCCTAAAAATTTGATTTTTTGTATTCCTAAGAGAAGTAAGTGATGTTTAATCGTTTGTTAGTTTATTTAATTGAACTTTATAATTAAGTACAGTTAAATACTTATATACCAGGTGTCCAAGAAATAACGTGAGGTGTTTGAAATGCCATAAGTTGATAAACATTAGGCGCATAGATCTCAAACTTTGGATTGTAGGCTTATGGGTCAAGGGGAGTGCAATCATGAGAGAAAAAAAAATCCTAGTTCACATAATCACCACCAGGGGGGTGGGTGGCGCTGCTATCGGCTATGCAAATGGAGCTCTCCTTGAAAAGGCTCGCCCACCATGGTGTTAATACGCGGCATCTGGGGATCTGGAACACCGTGAAGAACCATTCCATTCACCAAAAGAAACAGTATGGTATGGTTTCACTGCTACACTCTTTGTTGGTCCATATTTCTTCAAACTGGAACGTCCACACGGTCTACAAACCTGCACCTTTACAGGGGTTCGCTACGCATCTTTATTGTGAAACCATGCGTTTCCATTTCCTAAATGGAAATTTAGGAGCAGCATTATGCCCTAAACACAGTAGTCTTCATGCAAGATGGAGCTACACCGCACACATCATGTGTTGCTAGGAATGCAGAGTGAATCCCTAACGACCGTGTAATAAGGAAGCACTATTCTTATGCATGGCCCGCACGATCCCCTGACATCAATCCTTGTGACTTTTGGCTCTATGGTTATCTCAAGGATAGGATCTATCGAGGTAGGATTTATACGCTACAGCACATGAAAAACGCCATAAGACGTGAATGTGGACGTCTGCATGATGAATTGCTCCGACATGTTACAGAGCACGGTATGCATCGAATGCAAAAGGTCTCTGAGGATGAGTACATACTGAACATCTTCTGTGACCAACCGTTCTGCTCCACAATTCCGAATATGAATGAGCAACGAAAACCAGAAGATACTGCATAGCCGATAGCAGCGCTACATGATCCGTGGTGGTGACTATGAAAAGTAGGAACTTTTTTCTTATGATTGCACTCCCCATGACCCATAAGCCTACAGTACAAAGTTTGAGATCGATGCGCCTATTATTTATCAACTTATGGCGCTTCAAATACCTCACATTATTTCTTGAACACCATGTATATTAATACTAAATATTTATTTATTTGTAAATACCAAAACTAATGTAATTCCTCAAAAAAATCAATCAGCATGCAGAAGAAAGGATGAGCGCACTATCATGTTTACGTTTACGTTTATGTAAGTTATTACAGCATTTATTAGGTAGCCTCTTAAAGAAGCAGAAAGTTTTAAAAAGCAGTTACTAGACGGAGGCCTGTTTTTATGAAAAAGTTAATATATATGGATAGGTAGAAGATCTTTTAACTTTCTTCGAGCCTCGATCAGCAGACAGACCGTCGACAATATCACTAATTTAAATGCAAAAGCATCTAAAAATAGCAAGGAAAGAGAAAAGTAGGATATAACTTCTATTTATCTGTTGAAGATGTCTGTACAAAGTAAGAAAACATGTATTTATATTGTACATATATATTTATTTCATTCCATTATATTCTATTAATTAATTAAAAAGTTAATCCTTAGTAAATATTTTCTTCATATCTAAATTGTTATGAATATGAAAAATTGAGTTTTTATTGAAATTTGAAAATGGTTCCATTTATTACTTTTCTGTTTAGACATTTAACACCATTTAGAAAAGTAATAAATGATACCTGCTGTTCAGATTCTTTCTTTTGAGATTTTCTTTTTCAAACTCGAAAATAATTTCTTAAAGCTTCAAAGAGGATTTTAAAATCAAGCAACATTTGCTATTTCTTTGAAAAGATCTATTTTCGAAAGCTCAATGCTGATTGGTTGATTTATTCTAGTCTTATCCAGTAAGAAAAGAGTTTAATCCAACCTTAGTGAGTTATAGTATGGCGGAAAGCAAACAAAAACAGATGAACATACTGTATATCCTAATGTGGTCGAAAATAAATAGAATAAAACCTAAATTTAGTTAAAATTAATTGAGATTAATTCATACGAATGCAGTAAACTTCTAAGTAAATGTATTATTATTAAACCTATTTTCACATTAAATTTTCACGTTAAAGCAAGCAGCAATTGTGATGAAGTCATTTAATATTTAAAAAAAAACTAGCTTTATAATAATAACAACAAACTAAGAAAACATCTCATTACGATTAAGATACCTTAATAAAGAATTTTCTACAGATAAATTCATGAAGTAATTTGTCCAGTCATTTTAAAGTTTAATTTCATATTTTTTTTTCCTTCTTAGTTTTTATTCTCGTTGACTTTCCTCCTTTCTATTAATATATTACACTTTTTGAGTTTGATTATTTTTCGTTTTCTTATTTCGGCTTAATGAAATATTTATCATTAGTTATTTTCTTATAATTTTCTTTAGTATAATTGTATTAATTACTAGGAAAACATTTGATCAAGAACGAAAAAACTATTATTAATTTTTTTAATTTTATTTTATTTATTTAGTATTTATTTTTAATATTTTCTTGAAACAAGAATTCTTTACTTTACAACAAGGATTCTTTACTTCAAAAACATTGAGTATTTGCAGGGAGTTAGCCTAAAATATCCTTAATCTTAGAAACAAAACTGACTCTTGAGGATTTTTTTCCTCGAAGATTCTATTAGATCCTGATCCCTCAGGTGTCGAACAGTGTAAGAAAAGGTAACAATTAGAAAAATGAATTAACCAAGTCACTTAAAACTCTAAAATGTTACTTTCTTTCGATATATGATTAGAAAGGGTTTATTAGTGGAAGCGCGTTCATTAAAAAATCACGACAATAACATTTATTCGCTTTCCAGTAAGAACGACATATTCTTAAAAGACATAATAAGACTTTCCAATTTTGTTATTGAAAAAAAAATACTGCTATCGATTTTTTTTAATAGCTTTAACTTTGAATTTTAGTAATTCAAAACATTGTTAAAAATAAAACTAAGTTAAACAGAATATTTTATCAGTTGTGTTCTTCAATTTGTTGTGTTATTATTTTTTGAAATAACCTGTGTACTAAATATAATCTCAAAAAATATACATCTCTTCAGAATATAACTAATTTTCTTTTATATTAACTTAAATAATAAAATAATGTCTATTTAGTGTTAATTTTCTAATTTTTTTTAAAACTTATTTATAATAGTCAATATTTGAGATACTCCTCAGAATATTTCTCAAGTTTTAATTCATGCTTTTCATGAAATATGTTTTTTTTTTTTTTTTTTTTTTTTTTTTTTTTTTTTTTTT
>JAFIDM010009631.1:270544837-270574725 GCA_023159025.1 Thereuonema tuberculata | reverse complement strand
ATATTATTGAGATTCATCGATTCTTGAAAAACGCTTTCATAGCCAAGACATGACAGAAAAAAATAATAAACAGAAAAATTCCAAGGTTTTCAATGATATCTTATAGTTATTCGAAAAGGAAAGTTTCAATACCATTCTACAAAGATAAAATCTTTAGTTCATAAGTTGCCATCCTCTGTATAGTGTCCACAGTGGTTACAACTGTGAGAATTTAATTTTTTGTGACATTTTGTATCATGAATTTAAGCTCGCTTTAATGTGTTTAAAATTAATCAGATGTAACATAAGTAATATTGATATATTGATAATTTTTACTGTTTAATAATTGTTGTTATAATGCAAAGTTATATCAATGTAGATTTTTCCTTGTGTATCATGAAACAAAAAGCAATTTTAAAGAGAACATTTTAAGGAAAGTAAATTCGAGTTCTTTCAGGAACTCCTTGTTTTGTGTTTGATTGTAGATCTTTAAAACAAAAAGAAACAAGATAAGATTTCAGTAAAAGAAACTAAGAATTTACTGTTCTTGATATAGGACTTACAGTTTCGAGTTTTTATTTATTTACTTTTTTTTCTTTCCATTTTTTTTTTTTTTTTACAATATTTAACAGAACATTTAATCATATTTTGAACAATACAGTTTTCTCGAAACATTTGAAAAGATAATGACATAAAAAATAAAGCAATATCAAAAACTATAATACAAATCAAAGAGACTTTCAGGGGAGTAAAAAGTAAAAATAAAAAACAAGAAAAATATGTATTATTCCTATGAACAGCTTCCATCTAACTGCATATGGCACTAAAATCCACGATGTCTCCTCTCATTAGAAAAAAAACAACAAAGAACCAAATGAAAAACATTAATGTTGAGAGGAAGACAAAGATAAAAATAAAACAAAAATAAAAAAAAAGACAAACAATTAACTACAGAAGCTCAATTATTTTAGGCTAAAATACATCTGGTTTGGATAATAAAAAACAAATTACATTAGGAAGAAAATAATACTATAAATTTACTTATTTATTGAGATCAGTGATATGCAAACTTAAAAAAAAAAATATAGAAAACTGTTGTACTGCAAAAGATAAAATTGGTCCATTCGTTGCGTTAAATAGTAAGTTAGAAACACTAAGAAGCTTTGCTTTAAATCTTCAGAAATACTATTGTATAAAACAGATGTGGTTTATCAACAAATACCAGAAGCAAAACAGATATATTTAATCCAAACAAGAGAAAAGTGATGCCATCAAATCAAAACTGGTTTTGTAGCATTTTAAAATTTCAACCTTTCTCTGCGTGTACAAGATGTCTGAGAAGTTATTGCTCTGGTTAAATTGCTGTAATGTTTTAGGCTTTAAACATTTATAGTAAGTGAATTGAAGAATACTTATTTCCATTTCTACAAAAGCACAAAGGCTGAAAAGTAAAGCAAATAGCTTCAAAAAGAAAAACTATGGCGGCTTTTGGTTAACTGAAAGAATGGCGAAAAATTACATATAGGAATTACAATTGAATTCTTGAAAGGTTCGTATCAAGTGCAATTAATTTATTGTGGCTCTTGTAATATCTTTTGAATTTCCTGAGACTTTATTAAGAGGCTAACAATGTCTTTGAAGTAAAAACTTTCTATCACCGTCATGAAACTCTTACAATAATCTTATAAAAAACTCTACGAGCTAATTGACAGAAAATCTATCAATATCATTGTTAGAAATCTAACAGTGGTCTCAAGAAATTTAAAACTGTTTGTAGATAATAAATAGAACACAACCTATGCGAAGTCTTGACCTAACGCCTAGCGATTTCTTTTGGTGGGGCTTGACTTCTGTGAGAGAAGTTAACTCCAGGCCTGATAATTTGAGAGCAAACTTCATTATTGTATCATTGATTTCTTCTAGCGTCTGTTAGTAATTAACGACGTAGAAGATGTAAATGTATTTGAATGAAAGATAAATATCTTCAATTCACTAACTGTAATATTGTAAATTCTTTTAATAATTTGAAGTTACTAATTAATCTTTCAGTTGCATGCATCTTAATGTAATTTTTCAATGTAATATGAAAACTAGCCAAACATTACATTAGTCGAATGGCATCATGAAAGACAGAACTCCGGAAAATATTTATTTTTAGCAAATACATTTCATTATGTACACTTAAGTCAAATGTTGCTGTGTTGAGAGCAACCTTTATTTCTAACTTTTTGAATTAATTCGTACTTTTGACACTGTTTTCAGTTCATTTTCATGTTAGCTACACTAAAGTTTTTCAATGAATTGAAACTTAAATATTTCAGGATCCCTTTTCCTTTGCTTTTAATAACTGCTCAGCATCTTCTTTAAATGATTCTTTCTGATAAACGTTACTTGTCTAAAAAATTTTAAATGCAGAAACAAAATTTTGACGAATTCATGGAAATTAAAAAGAGGATTTCAAATAAATAAATTAAAATAATGTTCCTCAAACTCATAACGACATTTCAAGTTCCCTTGTCTATTTGAAAAAGCATATATTGTTCCACATTCTTTAATATCTTGGCATTTAATTCATCTCAGATTTCTGTGGATCATTACTAGATAATCACAACAACATACGATTTCGTTCTATTAAAACGTAGATTATAGTTATAACGAAAATCAATTGGTAATCTAACTTAAGGAAACATACATTAATGCTACTGCTAACCATCCTCAGAAACCAGAGACATACTCCAGAAATAAAGACAGTTTCTAAAACATTGAATCAGATCGTTGATAAAATAACAGCATTAACACTAGTAATATTTTCTTGCCAATTATTTTGCTCCTAATGGAAAAGGAAAATTGTATTCCTAGGAGACCCTTTGAAGATGAAATGAAATTCACTGCAAGCAGCACAAGCCAATTCAAAAAGAAAGAAAATACGTGAAAGTATGTTGCATTGTCTGAAATTAATATATAAGATCCAATTTGAAATTTTAAAACATCGGGGTTGCCTTTGCGCAATATTAAATAATTATGTACTAAAGCCATTTCTCAAGTATAATGCCAAGCAAGGAAATTAATAAAAAATAAAAATGAAAGCTTTGATCCAAACCAGAACTCAGTTTTAACCCGAAAATCTTTACTTACAACTTAAGATTTATTTACATCAGATTTCTTTGCAATTCCAAAATTATGTCACACAAATTAAAAAATGGAAAGTTTTTCGGGTTAAAATAATTTCTTTTTGGCAAAATACTAAACTGGTACTAAAAGCAAAAAATAAAATTAAAAAAAAAAATCATATTTAAAAATTTTGTTGTGAAAAGGAATTTTTGTACAATAACTTTCAGGACCAGTTTCTATAGTAAATATTTACAATAAATTAATATATATATATTTATATAAAAGGATTTCAAAGAAAAAAAAATTGCAAAAAAAAAAAAAATGAAATTCACTAGAATGTTATGCATTGGTTTTTCAAGTTATCAATCTTCGTAAATTAAAATCTAAATACAGGGAAAAAATAATCACAAAAAAATTATAAAAAATACAGGAAAATATTAAAAAAATAACATTACTAGAATGTAAGGTTAATTTTTTAAAATTAAAACTACAAGGATTAACAGCTTTACGGTCAAAAAAGGAGACTTCATTCGATGCAACTGTTCAGATGACAACCCATTTTCAGAAATGGAGATTTTATAAATCACTGTTTGACATCTAAAAAGGCACCTTTTTCTTCTCTCGTCTAATTTAACTGTAAAGTTGTCAATCTTTCAAGTCCTCTTTAAAAAAATTTAACCCAATAAAACATTTTTTTATATAGTATATTATAACTCTGTAACTTTTTATTAAATGTTTATATATATATTATATATAGATTTTGTTGTTTTTCTGTCAGCTGTGGTTTTATAGCAATAACATAATAATATACTGTTGGCCATAATAACACAGAACTTACACAGCACCATCTCGGGACGTGGCACATGACTGGATATTAACACTAGGATTATTTCCATTTTGGAGAAATCCAGTGGCAACCATTTCTTTGTGAGGAAAGTGATGACGTAAGAGGTGTTTAGTAAACGGTACGATACAACTTGGATGACACTTAAGTGCTTTATTTGAAATGACATGTCACACAAATACTTACAACAATGTCCGAGCCGTCTGTGGCTTTTTTTTTTCTTTTCCTGTTTTAAATTTTTATTATTAACTTG
Source organism: Thereuonema tuberculata (assembly GCA_023159025.1). NCBI lineage: Eukaryota > Metazoa > Arthropoda > Chilopoda > Scutigeromorpha > Scutigeridae > Thereuonema > Thereuonema tuberculata. The sequence goes on along the minus strand of JAFIDM010009631.1, from coordinate 270,570,538 downwards.
ATGTCGCCATTGTAACAGTTTTGTGTGTGTGTGTGTGTATGGTATATTTTTTTTTTCACAGTTGCGTCATTTCAAAGACAGTCTGTATACAGACGACGAACAGACACACTGATAGACCAAAAAAACAAAAGATAAAGAAACACCGGTGTCACAAAGAAAGGGCGGGTGTGGTTGTTTTTTTTTTTTTTTTTTTTTTTTTTTTTTTTTTGGCGGAGCAGATGGGGGTTGGAGGGAAGAAGGAGGGTATGGGGCTACTGCATCGGGATGGCTTTCCTACAGAACAAGTACTCGCTGAACTGTTGCCCTTCGACCCCACCCCCGTTGGAGGCAACGATTCGGAACCCTTGATTGAGGAGCCGTGTTATGGCCTGCATCGAGTTGAGCTTGCAGTAACCATTCAGTGGGAATCGGATCACGTGTCGAGCGTCCTGGTTCCAGGCGACGCCGCTACGGGCGTCCATCAGGGCCTGGCTGATCTCCGGGAAGATGTCTTCGACCAGCGACCGCTCCCCGCTCAGCATGATCCGCTCGCCCAAGTCCGGACTGATGTTGAGGGCGACGCACTCGAAGCCTCCGCCGCCCTCGCCCTCGCTGCCGCCGTCCTCATCGTGGTTGCTGTTGATCGGGTGGTGGTGCGAATGGTGATGGTGGTGGTGGTGCGGGTGGTGGTGGTTGTTGTTGCTGCTGCTGCGTTCCGTTGCTGTGGAGGTAGGAGTCACGGAGGCCTTATGTCGCTCCCGCTTGTAACTCTCAATGGTCCGGATGAGGGCCGGAATGTCGTAGAATTTGGCCTCTTCGAGCAAGAGGTCGAACTCGGCGAAATCATCGGGCACAGTCAAGCGGTTGGTGCGCAGGAAGTTGAGGATGTGTCGGAACATCTTGCCATCGCGGTCAATGAAGTAATGTTGCTTCAGACTGTCGAGGACAATTGGAATACTTCCATTGAACATCCGCGCCAACTTCGACTCCGGATGTCTAGGACAGTGGGAAGAGAAACAAAAGAACAATCATGAAAACACCTCTGAAAGAAAACTATTAAGAAAATTAATATAAGTTAACATTATTAACCCCTTCCCGACTGAATTCAAACCTTCATACATTTACATAATATCATACGATACAACAATTAATTTAATGAGAGTTAATCTAAAGAAAAATATTAAAGTAAAATACTAAAGTAATATTTATATCGAAAATAAAATTCTATATAAAGATATAAATCTGTTCGTATATGTTATTATAAAAGTAGATATTAATGATGTTAGAATTATCTAAATGCAGATAATTTTAAGTCATTAATTTTAAATTATTTGCATCAAAAGTAATTTACTATCAAACAAATCGTTCATGGAATAAAAGTAAAGTTGAGTAATTATATCGCGCCCCACAGCTTGAGAACCTTTGCATCAATATACAAATTTAGCAACTTATATCTAGTTACGATATGTACTCGAATATAATTGAAATAAAATCAAAAATCAAAGCACAAAAGAATTCGTAAGATAAAAAATATCTAATTAATATTGCAGTTTCGGAGATTAATACTGTACAGCTAAAGTATTTTCAAGTATTTATAGAAATTACCATAAATATATAATTAAAAAAATAGGTTTTAAGTTGCGGTAGCATTTGTACTTCGCCAAAGAAAGAACGGTTAAACGATTATCATATGTTTAGTTAATTCACGTTAGGTTACATAATTAACCTAGCGTTAATTAACTAACTAGCATAAACTTATGATAAAAATAATTCGTAATAGCATTAATCTGCTTATTTGATCCCTTGTGTAGTTTTCACTAATTAAACTTAATCAGAAGTAAAACCAACCAGATTTCAACAACAATAAAGATGTATAATAGATCTATTGGATTAAACAAAAAAAATCTAATTAAAAATCCGGATGTGGGTGGAGAGAGAACTTTCGAATATCCGAAAGAAGATCACTAAAAAGAAAAAGATAGGAAATAAGAAAAAGGATACCGATAAGAATTGGGAAGGAAGAAAAATAAAAAATAAATAATAAGAAGCTAAGAACACATACTCTTCGCACTTTGTTCCAGGAATCGTGAGTATTAAATGCCATTTTATATTGTGCGGGTTTTGTCTCGTACAACAAGTTGACTGTTGAACGAAAATCATCAGGATTCTTCCTGATAAGATTATAACTCTTAATATGTTTCATCTTTGATAGTTTTTAGATTATCAGCATCTTAGATGAATGTATTCAACTTTAAATTACGTTATCTATACAGTATAATCTAACCCCTTTTTTCCTCTCCAATGCACATTATAAACATTACTCCAAACGTACAGTATCCTGAAAAGGGTCTTTTAAATTTCTATTTATCTTTTTCATTATTGTTTTAACTGTGTTTAACGACTGAATCTTTCATGTGTTGACAAAATCTAAGCGAAGATCTAATATCAGTTACTTGAAACTATCTTGTTTTGCTTGTTTATATTTTACGATGCAAGTTTTCTCGTCAACAGGTTCATTATTTAAATTTGGATTTTTTCCTATTCTTAATCAAACACTAAACATTAGCAAAACAAAAGTTTTAAAAAGAAAAATGCATTTTTTTTTTGTTGATTTTACTTTGTTTATATTCCTTTCGCGCGAGAGTAAATTCTTAATAGAAATTTTAATTAACGGTTTGTTAGCTCTTTAGAGGACTCCTTGGTAAGAAAGAAAAAAGGAGAAAAAAATATGGAGGATGGCGTTAATATTTAGTCAAAATTTTGTGTGGCTTTAAACTGCCTCATAAACAAGCAAATAGAGGAGAATCGTTGTGTAAAAGCGACGTTAGTTCAAGTTAAATATGGTGGATAGTTTGCCTCAGTTTAAGGTGAATGGCAATTGTTTTTCGCCGCCGCCAGATGTCCTCGCCGACTAATTAGCGAGATCCGTCGAGTGGCGTCGCTGCTGTGACAAGGGCACATCTCAGGAGGACGATGGCAATTGGAGAAAAGCAAACAGAGCTGTTTAATTGAGCACCGCCACTCCCACCGGTTGCTCTTATTTGAAATGCACTCAAAACTGCCGTCCGCCTGCATCATATATGCCTTAGGGCCTTAAAAGACACACAATCGATTTTTATGGGAAGCTTTTCGATACCCGTTTCTTGGGCATCTTAAGACCTAATCTCCTGAATTTATATCTTCAGAATTGATAGATTTGAAATGGATAAAAAATAAATAGTTTATTAATGAGTTTATTTACCGACGATGTGTAATACATGTTAGCTAATTAAAAATATGTCTTACCATAATTAAAAAATCACTGTCCGACAATAGTTATTTTTAGGCTCAAAAAGCTCTTTGAGCACCAGTTTTTGTTTTGTTTTGTTTTTTTGCGAGAAAGAAGTAACAAGAATTATTTTAAAATTGAAAAATGCGAGGGAGGGCCCAACATTGTTCCTAGCATCCTAATAATTAATAAGGTAAAATTGGTTAATTTACAATGATTAATAAATTGAATTATCCCAATATAAGACAACTGAAATACGAATCAAATTTAGAAATTAGCAGCTAAAAGTCAACTTACAAAGATTAACTGAACTTAATTGATATAATCTGTGAAGTTTAAAACAAATAGATTATGTACATTTATGTACTTTGATTAAAATAACATTGTAGTAGATTCTGGTAATAAATTAGTAAACTGTTGATATAAGATAGGAAATTATTAAAATTAAGACCAGATCTGCTAATACATGGAAGATTTAAAAATGGTTGCTCTTTGAGGAATGATCTGCGACTCTTCCTTACAATGATGGTCTCGCATTTTGTTTCGGTTTTCTAAAGAAAGCCGGCTTTTTTTTTATTTAATTTATTTATTTATTTATTTGAGTGCAGGCTTAGACTAACTTTGGTTTTTGTTGAAATTTCATAAAAAATGGCTCTTCTTAGCTAAAAAAATTGGCGGTAGTTGTCTTAAACTTAAATGAAACATCTATTTACTCGATTATGCTCAGAGTTGGAATTATTTCAAGGAACAGATGAATGAAAATTTTCCTGAAATTTGTTAACAGTAAAGTCAGCCTACAGTAATACAACTGTTACCAACATATTAGGCGAGTCTCTACGCTAAGCGACTTTAATTTTGCCTCCACAAATCCAAGAACGAAACTTCTTGCAAGAAATCTAAATTTTTTTGCAAATCGAAACATTTTTCCGTAAGTCCGTTTTAAAAAGTATTTATTGTACTGAGGAGGAAGTCTGTATTATTTTGGGAACACGTGAACCAACGAAAGTCGAACATGATAAAGACATTGGCGACAAGATACAAATTGAACAGATGTGCAGATCTACAGAAATACAAAGCTGCTTTTATAAATCCTCTGTGAAGGTCGCTAATACAATTCTTAATGGATATTCAAGAAAGAAAACACAGCAAAGAGAGAGAAAGAAAACACAGCAAAGAGAGAGATAACAGTTGCCATAATTCGAACGTTTTTCCTTTGATGTCTGCCTATTAGGTATCAAAGAGATAAAAAGACCCTTGAGGTTGTAGTGGGGGCAGGGAGGGAGGAGCGTTTGTTCTCTGAGCGCAATAGTGTCATAGGACCGTGCAAGTGTTCGGAATGCAAATTTTACGTTCGCCGTTTGCCTGACTGCGACGTCGCTGTGGGGGCCTCGTGCAACTTTTAATGAATCTTGTATTGTTGCCATCCCTTGATTGACATTTGGTTTTTGTGACCTGAAGGGTGTTACAGACGAAGGAGTGGGTGGGGAAGAACAGCTTTTACGCCATTCGATGCCACGTGAAATCCCAACGAAAAAAAAAAAAAATGCTTTTTAATAAAAAAAGAAAAAAAAAAAAAAGAAATCCGCCTGGGTTTTTTTTCGTCTGTGAGAAGCCAACGCTGCTGCATTGGTCTGAGGCTATGGTTGGTGGCTTTAGAACGACTCCAATGCCAGCGGAAAAGTTAGTGAAATGTTAAAGACGATGAAAACAGAATAATAATAATAGTCTAATAATTAAGATGCGATTTAGTAAACATATTTTTAACTGCACCAAGGAAAGCAGTAGAAACAGGAATAGAAGGAAAATAATATCGTAATATTCTTCTATGCCTTTGAATTGATAAAAACCTCAAAAAAGATCAAGAGAGAAAAAGATTATTTTCAAGCTAAAAAAAAAAAGGATCGTATATTTGCATACAGTAATGTATTGATCTTCTATTCTTTGTTTGAAATAAACATTCACTTAATATTAAATGTGTTAGAACTTTGTACTTCGAAATTATTAAATATCATCGCGTAATTCACTCTTCCTCAGTTTTGAGAAAAGAAGATCAGGAGGAACATTAGAGATGAATTATTGAACATAAGATTACAACAGCAGATTATTGTTTTATCGTTCTCAAACGTCAGCTCCATTCACCTGTACTCAAAAGCTCTGTCCCACGCTCAGTTATACAAACACTCGAATACGAATAATAAATAAATAAATAAAAATAATAAAGGGTGCGTAAATAAGATTTGATATTACTTGATATTTTCCCCTTCTAAAATTGCAGTATTATAAAACTAGTTTTCTTCATTTAACATTAACAAGAAACACGCATTAATGGATGGGATGGGCAATGAGTCTGAAGCCTAACCTCCTCCTTAATGCTGTGATAAATTTCAATTTTGAAGATTTAAACAACTGCATAAGTATATGTAAATTATATAAAGATACAAAAGTATACGTAAATAGTACAACGCTTCCATGACTTATTTTTTTGTGTGCTTAAAGATTGAAAATAACAAGTAAATATTGGAAAGCCATTTTTGTGAAATTATTATTTGCTAGACTGCAACGACGTATGGATTCTATGTCTCTTTCGACAACTGAGCAACACGAAAAGTGGAGAAATTATTGCAAATGGTTAATTTAATCTCGCAAATCTAAATTAGCCAGATCAAATTACAGGCTTAGGAGGAGATAATACAGGCCGATGTTTGTTCATCACCCTGTCCTGTCTCCCCAATTTCGCCTGATAAATTATTCATGGTTCCACCGACCATATGATTAACCCTAAACAGTCGAAGCTTCCGATTCTGACCCTCACTTAGTATTTAAGCCTAAACGTCCAATTAACCCACAACGCTCGCATTATCACACCCAAAAATATATCCCATCACCTACTTCATCTTATTAGGATTTACTTTATTTAAAGAGTCCTAATTTATTTTATTAAGTTTTGTTCAACAACCACATTGCCGAGATAGTTGTTTCTCTTTAAGGATTTTTTTTTTTAATTCTCTGTTAGTAAAGAGAATTTATAATAAAACCCTCATGCTATTATTCTAGATTTGATCTCGGTATGCCTCGGAGAGAAAAAGTGGATTAGAATAAAATAACCTTAAAATTTCAAGTTTCAGTGTCTGTTCATCTATCATCACGATAACACAAAAACTAGAAGCTGAAATACTAGAAGAAGGTGTATGTTTACAAGAGGCCCTATTGATTTGGTAAAAATCAGACCAATAGATAGAGTTAAAGGTCAAAAACCATCAAAAGTTAAGTGATATACTGTTTTTTTTTTTTTTACCTTTTTATTATTCTGTTATTTCAAAATTGCTATAACAGCTTGTACTTCAATATGAAATAGCAGGGGCGAAAAAATGGGGGGGGGGGGAGGGGCAAGGGGTCCCCCCCTCCCGAAATAATGAATATAAAGAAAAAACTTATATAAAGTATCATGGGGTGTCTACTTAACTTAACCTTATATTAATCTTGGCCAAGGGATCTCGGCCTAGAAGCCGGCCGAGGGGCCCTGCCGCATTTTTTTTTGGTTGTTGAATTATCAAGTGTCTAGGGGCCCTGGCTGCTCAAGTCGGCCCTGTCTTGCCCCCCCCCCCCAAATATATTCTATATTCGCCACTGTGATATAGTTAAGGATGCTTTAAGTTTGAAAAGCAGTTCTCTTAGTCAGGAAGTACAAGATAGAAGAGTTCTAATGCTATTGTAATTTAATATTACTTAGCTACTCGGCCTAATAAAAAAAGATAGCATGCGTCATTGTTAGCCACTAAACAATGGTTTACAGACATGAGAATATAAAACTGTCGTATAAAAGAATGTCAATATCTCACACGTTTTTCTACAGGTAATTAAGTTTATAATTGTCAAGACGTACCAGCTGTAAAATGTCTCTGTAGAAGCCGTTGCTATTAATCCCCAAAGAGTGATTAAATCCAGTTGACCTTAGTGATTTTTGAATCTACTGCATTTTTTTCCCAACTGATTTTAATCACGAATACTTGAAGCAGTTTTTTATTGATGAATTTTAAAAACAGATTTACAGCTAAAGTAGTTTGTGAAATTAATCGGGAAAAAAAGGTAATTTTTCATTCTGGTCCGTTTTTATGAAATTCAATTATTAAGATGTGTTGGGAGTCTCCTGATCTTTGGCTGCTTTGAGAACGTCGTAATTAGGATATTCAAATAGTGGAAGAGTTGCAATGGAACTGTAGACGCTCCCTTTCACCTGTTGCAATGGATCTGTCCATTTCAATGTAAAACAGACATCATTCTTAACGAGATGGACGCTGTTGCCCTACATGTGGGCGGAGGACGAACTGTTGCCCAAGAGAACAGAGCAATGTAATTTGAGAACGGTTTTAATTAAGTGAATGAATGAACGATGTAATTGTAGTAAATTAGAAACAACCGACATTCTATTATATCAGTTCAATATTGAAAAAAATGTTTTCTTTATAATTATTCATTTATTAGTATTATCCTGAAAGAGAAGAAGTTCATTTAAGGTTGGTTGCAGTACATTTTTCTATAATCTAAGCATTTTACTAAAGTTTCTTCCATTTTCACAAAGTGTGTCTGATAAATTACAATTTTATTTTTGCAGTTTAAGCATTGTTTGAGCGATTCTAAGTTTCTAACTTTTATTTCCTAGAGATTTGCATCCTTTGGCAGAAGCTCAACATTAAGCATTCACAAAATCTTATAACCATACATTTGACAACTGTGTTTACGCTAAGAAATAAGAGATAATTCTTTATTGTGTCGGTGGTCAAACGATTTACATTCAAGTTGTGGAATCAGGTAATTAAACATTCGCATAACAATAAAGTATATTTGGTTTTGCGAAGAACTTTCAGGATTTCACTAATCTGTGTAATGGTAGAATAACATAAGATATATAATTTTTAATTGGAAAATATCAGGGTAAATTATGAGTGATAATAAATCTTTTATAATTTTATTCGATCCGAAGAATAGCAATGATAGGTAAATTACTTTGTATAAGCAAAGTCAAATGTATTGATAATAAAGTTATCTAATAACTAAAAGATGTAATCTAGGCTACATTACTAAAAATCTTTTATTTCTCTGTCTGTCTGTCCGGCGCAATTTCCTGAGCGCATGGAAAAAAGAAATAATGTTTACAATGGAACGTTCACGACAGGAATCGAACCTACAACCTTCTGATCCGAAGTCAGACGTCTTATCCATTAGGCCAAGGTGACTACTACTTACTTTATATTGTTTTTTGACTTATGTGTCCTTCCCCTTTCCCCCATCAATATGGAATGTATTCAACCTTTTTTTTTTTTTTTGAATCTCAAGATTTTTTATTTATTTCCGATCCGTCTGTTTATTTTTAATTCGAAAATGACAATTAGAACTATAATTGCCGAAATGTTGGGATATTTTAAATATAATATTCTTATTTAATCAAATTCTATGTGATATTGAAAAACAAGCACGTATACACGGGAGATGTTTGAATAAAAAAAAAGTCAAGAAAGAAAGAAGAACCATTTCTTTTAGATTGAATACTGAAAAATCACTATTTGTAACTCAAAAACCACTGAAAGGTATCAATTGTAATTAAAAAAAAGAGTTTCAAGAAAGACGGCAGCACTATTTATTTCTATTAGGTAGAATACTACAAATCACTATTTGTAACTCAAAAACCACTGAAAGGTATATCTATATTACTAAAATATTTTATTTCTCAGTCTGTTTGGTGCAATTGTTGTAATTTGTGAAAATAGAAATAATTTCTACAAGTTCACTACGGGAATCGAACATGCAACCTTCTGCTCCGAAGTTAGACGTCTTAGCCATTAGACCATGAGGACTACATTCTAATTTCTATAAAAAATAAAAATGTATTATAGATATATATAGATATATATAGATATATGCTGGTTCTGAAAGCAGTCGTGGATTAAGAGAATATAGACATCAAAAATTAAATTTAAAAAAAAAAAATTAAAAAATGTTAGTTTTAGTTTACTTGATTTAATTTGTGTGTGTGTGTTTTTTAATAATAAAAAGTTGTTTTCTGTAACATATACGAGGCTTCCGGAGCGAAGCGACGGGTAGCCGACTAGTATTCTTAAAGTAATTAATTATAATTTCTCTTTCTCATATTTACCTTGTTTCTTTGACAATGTTCAGAGTAGGTTATAATATTTTTATGTATTTAAAAAAAAAAAAACAATTGCCGGTTAACGATTGGTATTTCTAGCACAACCATGACCTGAATTTACATGAATTAAAATAGGTCAAAGAAATGCAAATTTTTCATCAACTAAGGTTAGTTTGTAATTTAATCTTACATAATTAAACTAGTGAAATACGAGGTAGAAAAAAAGTGCAATTCGGTTGTTCGTTCGAATTGTCACTGTTTTACCGAACATACAATCAAATAGAACAGTTTGGATGGCCAATCGAATTGCGGATTCCTGCGCTCAGATTGAATTAATTTTGTACAACTTTTCTAATCCATCCCCTACCCCTACTCTTTCGAGCTTGCAATTTTACCCTCTGGAAAACTGAACTTATTAATGAATTCTATTCCAGATCGTTTTTGAATCCTTTAAGGCATCAAAATTCTGATTTTTAGATTATGGAATTATTTTACAGTTTCTTAGCTTCATACAAATGGGAAATATCAGAGATATTTCCTTTCATTTCGGACTTCTTACAGACATTGTCCCAATTGAAATAACGTAGACAGACTTCAACTCACGATGCAGATGGAATAGTAGTAACTGTTACATTATGACCTTTTGACTTCGATCAGTTTTACCATTGGTAAATGGACAAGTGAAAATTCAAATGGATTTTGAATCCAAATCTTCAGCAAAGCCTTTTTCCCCTCAAGAACATAAATGCCGAACATTCATCAATAAAAGATAGTAGTAAAAGTGATTTGAGTTTTTACAGAGAAGTTATTTCAAACAGTTTCTAAATCTCATTGTTATTTCTATTTTTTTAGAAATGCAGAAGTGATTGGGACAAATTTTTTAAAGTGTTGCTCGGGGTTTTCTTTTCGATGTGCTTCCTTGAAGCTATTTTTGCCAAAATATGAGTAAAGAAACAACACAAGAGCAGGCAAAATGTTTGTAAAATTCTCTCTGACTGTGGTATTCCCACATCGTATATAATTATAAAGACACTAAATAAACTTGGTACCGCTATTTGGAGTCATTTCAGAAATCTTCATACACTTCGTGGTGGGTTAATTTTTATAATAAAAAAATTCAAACAAGAATTTCATTTGAGTACTAAGAAAGAGTCAATTTATTGTAAATTAAATAAATTTATATTGAGTTAACGTTCTACAATAAAGAAGAATTAATGTATATAAAAGCTGTGAAAAACAATTGCCTTTGAAAATCTACGGAAACCTTATACAAGAGTCCCCCACTTATCTGATAAGTCAGAGACAAGAGCATCGTCGAAATCATTGAAATGCATTTTGGGCGCCAAAAAACTAAATAAAGCAGTTTATATTACTTACGTTACTTTCATTAATGAAAGCTAAAATGTACATTATATGTATACATATACACATATACATACACACAAACTATTTGAATGATACGCGAGGTCTCAGAAGTGCATGAAAACATGACGAAGTAGATCGAAAGAGCGGATTGTCGAAACGAGTGCCAGCGAAAAGCGGGAGATGCGTATACTTTACTTTTAGAAATACACTCAGGCATTCCTAACATAGTAGGGACTGAGCACTGTAGCGATGTTAGGTCAATTTGGAGGTAGGGAAGGGAAGTGCAGTAGAGACCCAAATAATTGTGCTTAAGTTTTCAGTTAAACGATAAATAAGCGAAGTAACAATATTTAAGGTCGTTTTACTGTGACGCGCTTTCAAACAGACAAGAAGACACTCAATAAATATGCATTGTATGTGTGCGTATTATTTTAGTAAGTAAGCCGTTAACAACTGGTGGATACTGAGTTATTGCTTCCACAAAATTACGAAATAAATAAGAATATTTGCACTCATACAGACACAGATTGGTCCATTTTCAGCGATGAAAGAAGTGAGATCCGATTTACGACATGAGATCGATGGAATTAAATTCTAGGCACGATTTGAATTATCACGAGCCACCAAAAGAAAAACCACAAGAAGACATTACTTGAATTTCAAGATGTAATCGGTACCAAGGAAATAGAATTAATTGCAACACAATCACTTGCCCTCCTCCCTGCAGACCCCAAAACCACAGCAAAGTAAACGGATATTCGATCGGGATCAACCGAACGCAGTGAAGGGGAAAGAGCGGCGGCTGCTAAATATAGGATATCGATAGACAGCCTTTAACCATTGACCTTAACAGAGAAAAACAAAGAAGTAATGCTTGGAAATTCATCCGATTTCAGTAATAAAAAGTAAACATTCCAATTACATTAGAAGAAAGGAAACGTCATCACAACTACGGAAAAGTTTTATTTATGCCGATGCATTTACATATGTCATTATCATCTAGATTGATTATTATAGCAAACTATTTAGGATTTTTTTTATTATATCATTTGGAACTATGACCTTATTTAGTGCTCTGAAATTGAAATCCAATTAATTTTTGTTTAAAAGTCAGTATTTTCCAATAACAAAGATTTCGTGGTGAGAGGAGATCAGTAACCCAGGAAGTTTAAGATTTCTTTTTAATTGTATTACTTCTTATGAAATAACGAGATGTGTAAAAATGCTGATTTCATCAATTAGGAATCTCACTTTTTTTAAGGCATGCTAATTAAACTAGAAGTTAATATAAATGCTATTCCACAGACATGATGGGGGAAAAAAATATTAGTAATTTATTTAATGAAATTCATTTATTGCAGTGATTGAATCCCTGTCTTCACTTAGCTTTTTCTTTACTTGAATTTTGCTATACTTTTCTGTGTGAAGGGCTAAATGTTGATAACAGAAATGTATGCAATCTGAATTACAGTCTCTAAAAATGTGAAGGTATGTCAGAGCTTTCCTTTCATTCTTTATATTCCTTCTGATTAGAAATGGTTCCAATGACTTTAGCATTAGAAATATTTATATTAATGAAATTCAAGAGTTTCATTCTTAATCTGTTGTTATGCTTATGCTCAAAAAAAACATCTCAAATGTATGTTGACTAAAACTTACCAGACTTTTTTTTAAGTAAAGAGAATTATAACTAGCAAATTCTGCATATTCTTAAAATGTGATTTTCATTCTTTATTCTCTAAGTTTTAATTTGAGGGAACACTTGGAATTCTTTCCATTTTTTTTCTTTCTTTTGTGAGTAACCATTACTGGAGATGAATCCTGTCCTATGCCTCTAACCTTGGCATCATTCCACCCTCAGACCAAGAACGCAGACGACGTTCAATGCCTTCTGGGCTACCTGCGAGGCACGAAGGAGGGCCTCCACCCACTCCGGAGGATGTCATTGGGGCTGGACCCAAACGATTGGTTCCAGGTGTTGCCTGGTTTGCTAATGCCAAATATTTCACTAATACCACCCGCCAGGCTGTAGCTGATAAGAAGAAAAAGACGACCATTACTACACACCCTATAACAGGGTCTGTAAACATTAATCGAATCAAGAGAAACTACCAAGATCTATTCAATCAATAGTTAACCAAAAAACGGCATCAAATTCTCGTTCATGGGCTGAATATCCTCGATGTAGCCTGAACAGTTTAATACCTAAATACAAAACTTAACTGTCATCTGGTGAACACAAGGCATCATCATCATCGGCCTTAGAAAATTAAACTGAAATTGTGTGCTTGCAAATTTACGATTCGTATATTCAAAACTTAAACACAAACACAACATTACCGTAATCTTCTGATGTGCTAAGCAGCAGTTGACCAGCTTTTTGTTCGCATGTTTTTACAGATAACAAGGACTTTACTGCAAAGTCTCAAGTCTAATGTCAAAGATCTTAACATTGATGTCTTGTTTCAACGGTGCCCCAAAAGTACTGAACCAATGAGCAGTTCATGGAACTTCCCAATTCAGTATTAAGCACGACACCAAATTATTTTCTAAGTTTATACTAATGCTAAACATAGACATTTAACCACAACAGCTCATTAACTAGCAGTATATCTGAAAATCGAGAAATGAATTTTTGATTAACCGAGAATTTATTAATTAGCACTTCGATTCTGGTTAATGCGCATGCAGCTTAAAAGAAAGATATTAATAAATTTTAATATTTCAGACTCCTTTTACAAAAGTATCACAGCATAGGCTTCCTCTGGAATTATTCAGCCAAATTCCGAAGCTTGTGAAATCGTTAAGTTGATTTAGACACTGTACTTGTCATAAAAGATTTTAGGTGCTTGAGAATTAATTCTCATCCGGATCTTTATTTGAAAGCCATTTGCTTTTCTTGCCATTTAAGATTGAGTTCTTAGCAGTTAAGCAATCTCTACTGTTTCTAAATTTACAAGAATACCTTAGTTTGTGTATTATCCTTCATCTCACAAGCTATTCTGCAAAACCTATTCCTTTTCCCAACTTTGATCATCTCATATTATACAGTATATGAGGCCGTAGCGTCTCCCTATATGTTTCATTTTCGACCATTTTCTATGAGAAGCGACCGCAGACCTGAACTAGTATTTTTCAGCATCTCTGTAGGTCATCAGGGTTCCAAATAGGTATTTGTCCGACTTTAAGTTTGGGCTGTAAGAGATGGTGGTGGACGGACAGAACCTTCTTAAAAGCTCCCCCTGTTCATGGAAAAGCTTTAAAAAAAATTGTACATGGGATCATTAAAAAAAATTAAAAACAATTTTAACAAAAACAGGCTTCAGGATCTTTGAAAAACTTATTTTGAAATCATTTCATAGTCAAAGAACAACAACTGATTTTTGTCCTTCAATTCAAAAGTGATCATTTATTGATTCGGTTGACAAGCATTGTAAGATAATCAGTATTTTTCTGGAAAAGAAAGAAAACGAAAAACAATAGCTTTATTAAGACAAAATAAAGCGAACTGCGAGCTTACAATTGCGAAAACTAACAATTTCTGTAGATGATAGATTTATTTTTTAGCCAAAAGAACCTTTTCAAAGTAGCTTAAAAATGTATTGGGTTTTGATTGTATTTGGAATTGTGTGGGAATCCATCTTCGTTTAAATCAATACCAAGTCATGATCTTCAAATGTTAGATCGCTTCTGATAAACAACTCGAAAGAGGGAAAACGATTTTGTGTTTGAATTATTTACGTGTTTACTTAAAAGAATTCTCTGATAAAGATCAAAGACAAGAAAAATAAATATTAAAAGAACCCACTTAAAAAAAAAAAAAGAAGAAAGAAAAAAAAAATAGAAGAAATAACGAAATTTACCTCCTAAGCCTTTATTCTAGGAAATGGATTGTTTTGGATTTCAAAGATAAAACGTAAAACTTTAACACAGTATAAATAATGCAGTTTAAAAACGTAATACAATTAAAAAATTAGTTTTGAATTAATTTGATGTACTACTCATTAATTTTATGTATTAATTACTCTTGCATTACTCAGTTAGCAGTTATTTTTACTTAATTACACTTAAAGATATCACTAAGCATCATGTTGCAACGATATCTGCAACGAGATCTAAAGACTCCATGCTTGATTGCTCTCCATTCTTAATTAGTATGGATAAGTAAATCCGAATCGAACAAAATTACTACAGTGAGATTACGTTTGAATTTGGTTTGGCTGCAGAACAGTAATTAGTAACTGAAAAGTGCTGTAACTTATAACTTCCTTCTAATAGAGATTTCATCTTACATGATAATTGGAGTAAATTGTTGTTTTGAATTTTATTGATATTTACATTGCTAAATTCAAGCATTTTGCTACTCTCGACAGGATAAATCGCTTGAATCTACATAACAAACTTTTGATTTTATTATTTACAATCTTTGTTTCTTTTTCGGAATTTCTTCTTTTCTCTAAATTGAGATTAAGGGCCATCTACCTTGACTCGTCCACGATTTGCATAAATATCTTGAGAATCCTGTAAGTTTCCTTTAGCCAATCGGATAAGCTGTCACCTGAGTAGATGGAAACTTCACGAACTAACTAGGAATGGTTGTAATAAATTCCGATTGAAACCAGTCTCCAGACATTCCAATCTAAGCCTTTATCTCTTACGTGTTTATGTCTTGCGTTAATTTAATTCTGCGATGAAAAGGCCAGTATTGTTTTAATCATCAACGATAAATTACGACACTACATTTCAAATGTGACAAATATGTAATTGCTTTACTCTTCAGTTACGAGGGGGCGCTGTTGGACGTCGGCGGAGCAAATGATTCGCGGAAAGACCGGTCATCGGAAGGCTTTACTCCTTCATTTATATTTCTCTAGAAAGACTGGGAGAGAAAAGAACAACGATAACATTCCTTCATCATCGTCATCATCATCATCTCTTCAGCTAAGTCAAGCCAACTGACAACCAGCTAAGTCCAGCCAACTTCACCTGACATGACAATGCAGAGATTAGAGCTGAGGAAATGTATGGAATATCTAAACAATGTAGCAGTTATATCTAGGCATAAAGGAACATAAAATAACTTCAGAAAAAAAATTACGATACGAACTGTAATTAATACCGTAATTAAACTGTTTTAAGCAACTTTTTTTATGGTGAATTGCACAAAAATGTAAAAAGTTTATTATAATTCCATTCCAGTTCATCGACAATATGAGAAACATAGTAAAAAATGCACTACAATTAATTAAACATTAATCTAAGTTAAATGTCTGACTTATTTACGGATTTACGTGGATAACTGTAATTTTCGTTTTAACACTAAGAATATTACAATTTACTGTAATGTAATTTTAATATGTATATAAGAAAGTACACAAAAAGGCTTAAAACAAAGTTCTAGAATGTAAATCCTCAGTTGTAATCGGACCACACTGATAAGGAACCAAAAACCACAATTCTTTAAAGAGCTATTAATATTATATAAATAAATATGCTAATTATCTGTTATTAGGAAAGCTTAAAATTTGCCGAAATATTTCGACAATCTACTGTTTTTTTAAAGCAGTTTTGATCTTATAGTGAGGATATTCAAAGCTGGCACGCTAATTATACGCGTCAATTATATGAGAAAGTGGTAATTGAAAAGAAAAACGGAGTAAAATAATTTTTTCTCGATATTTCTGAAAAGGATAATTTAAATAAAAGTGGTTTCAATTAGTTTCCATTAATATCTTAAAACAGAATTTCACAAATTATTAATTTAAAATATAGTAATTAGTTATTCATTTTGTTAATTGTTTTCTTTTTTTCTTCTCTCTATTCATTCTGGCTTTGAGCCACAATTTGATGACCAAAGCCAAGACAGTGAATGTAGATCACGTGGTTTAACGGCGCCAATTCGACTCCGAATATTTATTTTAACATTTTATGTTTTCTATTGTTTACTATATTCTTTAAGGACAATAGTACTCAAAGAGAAATCATTCACTAATAAAAGAATAGAAAAGCAGAACATTTTTAAATATAATCTCGTTTCTTGAAGACATAATTGAAAGAAGAATTTCTTATAAAGGCATCTGCTAAGTTTCCCAAGAAATCATAACAGTCCTACTCAAGTTATTGTGAACTTTTATGTTTAAGCGTTCGGGGGAAAAAAAATGAAGTTTCGTTAAATTACTCCCGTTGTTATCCTAAATATAAAAATTAATATAAATTAATTAATATATATTATTTTGGATTAATGTTAATGAAAAATCATACCATTACCAGTATAAATTTAAAAAAAAACACAAAATTGCTTAATTTAGTTTATTTCTTTAAGATTATTTATTATTTTATTTATTTAGATTTTAGAAACTTTCCTGAGATTATCTCGAAGTTCAGTTTTAGCTAAGTATCTGTAATAATACGATGACTTAATTCTTTCTTTCTGTGTATATTCTCTATCTTATTATTGCTAATTATAATATTAAGAAAAAAAAAAAATCTTTTGCAGGCTTTTTCGAAAAATAAAAATTTAGACTTTATGTGACGGACAGATTGATTCCTGTTAAATCTTCTGACCACGTAAATATCTGATTTCTCCGACACTTCTTCAGGATTTAAAGAGGATCTAAGCTTAAAATTTCTAGAGGAGAAAGCAGTGTATATGAAAGACACAAAGGCCATTCCCTACAACAGTTGTCACTCACTTTGGCGTAGATAGCTGACAACACTCATTGGACACTTTACCAAAGAATGAAAATTTCTAATCTTGACATTTGAATAATGACTCAAAACAGTCAATGTCTTTATTTCTACATATTAATCTGATGTTTTAAACTTTTTTTTTTTGGGGGGGGGGGGGTTCACATCATCTACACAATACCAATAAAAATTGACACATTTTCATTACATCTTTTCAGTGTTAATTCATAACAATAATAATTAATTAATATAAACCTTTTCAAAGGCATAGATTTCTTAACTTTCAACACGTTCGGTTAGTGATCGCAAGAATCTTACCTTCTACGCTACCAAAGTTCCTTTTACTTTATTTATTTATTTTTTTTAGGAACTTCATTTTTCATTGATTGAGTTTTTTGTTTTTTTTTAACAGTAAATGAAATTCTATTAATTTATTTGAAATCCAGTTATGTGGGATCTTAAAATTGATCAGAAATCATCTTTTCTCTAAATGCGTGCGTCGTTACGGAAAAACCACGAACACGAATTTGGAAGGAAACCACATTCCAAAGGCCCTGAATCAAAAACCTCGTCTCCACTATGAGATTCTTGGGCCTAGACAATCTCAGCATTATTTTGTACGGAACATGCCTGACTCTGACAACATTAAGAATGCTTTAAAGTAAGGAATTAAAGTTGGCATACCAACTATCAAGCACCTTGGTGTTGACGTAATAGTGCAGTATTTTTTACTAGTAAATTAAGATTTAATCAATAAATAGTATATTTGATTCATTATATTTAGTTTCTGCTCCAAATGCAGTACAAACCAAACGAGGAATAAGTTTCTTAGGCTATGTTTAGCATTTGGAGAAATTTCAGTTTCTTAGGGTAAGTAAGTTTTCTATCACAAAATAAACGATAACTATTATATTTCATTTCAAACGACACTAAATTACAGTGAAGATAAATCGAGAATAATCTACGAATATTGGATTCCGTTCCATTGATCTTCTCTCTTTCGTGTTGTTCAAGCTATTGTCCGAAATGTCCTAATTCCAAAAAGTGAAATTTTGAACTTTTTAAATTCATTTCGATTAAACAATTGCCTAACAAGGATTTCATCGTAAAACAATGAAAACATTATCATCTACATTCAATAAGAATAGGAGAAATCAAATTGTTCCTCTTGGATGAAAGAATTATGTAATGGCTGCTGTAAAACATTTTGTCGAACATTGAATGTTCTTCTATAATATACAAAACATTAAAAAAAAAAAAAAAAAAAGACCCTCAAACCCTACATTGAATTTCAGTAAATGACATTTGATGCTATGTTTTTGATGTATTTCAATAAATAAGCAAATAAATAAAAAAAAAATTATTAACTCAATATTTTATACTTATAATAAAGAGAAGCTCTTAATATAGTTTCTTCAATGCTTTTCATTTCAATGACACAGAAAAGTCGTTTTTTGAATGTCTGTACAATTGAGCTTAAATTTATTAAAACCAATTTACTTCCTATTCCTATTAAACAAATAATAATAATAATAATAATAATAATAATAAAAACAATTTATATCTAATATTTAGTAAAAGTTAACTGTAAATTTAGTTCTAATTGGTTATTGTGAATGATCTTTTCTTCAGACAAGAGATGAAGAATATTTATTATATATAAATTAACTTATACACTGAAGCTCGGTTATAACGCGGTTGTTTATATCGCGAATTCGGATATAATGCGATTTGATCTTGGACCCCTTCTATTTTGGAAAAGGTGTAAAATTGCAAAATTTACCGTTTTTTCGCCTAAAATCAAATCAAAGGTGTAAATTAATATGCTTGTTTCCTTATTATTTACAGGAATTGAGACTCTATACCTATCCTAATATCACGAAAATTCGTCAAATACAATATATTTTTAAGAAAATACCAGAATCGCGGACTTTTTCGTTTAACCAAAATGAATATCGACCAAGGACAACCAGTAAAGAGGCCCAGGTAATCTAATAGGCGTATGAATACCTAGTTTCGATACATGTGACTCGTCGTTTGTACAAGATGCTAAGATGGCGGCGCCAAATCGATTTTGGCTAATATAACTCATCAAAGTGTTGAAAAGATAATGATTTATGTATTTATAAATATAAAATTCTCTCACATAGCTCTGAATGATGTAGGTAATCGCGAAATGACCATTTTAAATCGATTTGGAATCGTGTGGGCGATAAAAGGGTGCGATATACGACATTAGACATCGCGAAGTAATAAAAGTTCGGTTATATCGCGATCTTCGAAATCTTGGATCCGAAAGATCGCGTTATAACCGAGCTTCAGTGTATTATTTATTTATTAATTATTAATGAAATTAGGTTTGAGCAATTCAGTACTGTTTTGTGTCATTTTAAAAGGTATTTGTTGCAAACGAATTGGCATATGTATCAATAGTATTTCACCTTGTCTTGTGAATCGCTGCCAATTCTTATTACATTTCCTTTTATGTTTTAAAACTCTTTAATAAGAGTTACTGCATTGAAGCAGTATTGAAATAAAAGTTACTCTCATTGTCACCATTTCTATAAATATCAGCAGCTAGGACAGCGAACGTTAGCATCCTGTAAAATAACAGCGTATTATAGAACGTAGTGGATGGTGTTCGTTCCACCAAACAACGACACTTTAACCCAACGAATCCCAAGCAATTATTGCATGTATTTCGATGCTCGTTCTTAGACTATTATTATTTATTTTTTTAATCCTTATCTTTGTAGGTTAATGATCTTTTTGAGAACTGCAAATGAGTCATTTATTAAAGTCAAGGATTCACATTTAAAAAATTCAAAATTCAAAAATATAATATTACTAAATTACTTATTTTGTGAACTTAAGAAAAAAATCCTTAATTAAATCTAATCAATCCTTTTTTAAAACTAAAATTGTAAATTAATAAACTAATAGTTTAAAAAACAATTCCATCAAAATAAGAATTCAAAATAAAAATTCTACCAAAATAAGAATAAAAATCAACAAGACAAACAAAACTCATGTAGTAAGACTTAATAAAATCGGATCTAAGAAGACAAAGTAGCTTTGACTCTAGATTTTATTATTTTATTTATTTTCTTGAATAATTTATCAAAGTTTTAATTTCCTTTAATGTAAGTGAAACATTTGTGTAAGTACCTAATCAGAACTTAGTCTGCTTCTTTACAATATTAAGACAGATCTCTTTCTAAAAATAAAAAAAAATACTAATAATAATAGTAATGCAGGTTTTTTAGTGGTTATAATATTTCATGAATTCAATTTAACTTAAATAAGTTAAATTGAATTCATGAAATATTATAACCACTAAAATTAAAAATTAAAAATAATTAAAAATTAAATAATTTTTGCCGATTAATTATCTAAGAAGAGTAAGTATTGTATTTACGTCGGTTTCTGTGGACAGACAAACGGACGTAACGAAATAGTAAATGCTTTCCTTAAATAAGTAATATTTGATATTTATTACACGGAAAGTTAAAAAAAAAAAAAAAAAGACTTTACAATCAAATCTTTTCTATTTATATTTTTGTAGCGGACAATATTTTTCTCTTCACTATCTCCATTAGTTTCTAAGAATTTTTTTTCTCCTTTAGTTTTTATTTTGATTCTATATTTACTTATTCCCCCCCAAAGACCTGTCTTGTAAACTTTCTTTCGGCGTTGACTACACCCACCATTCAGAGCAAGAACATTCCAGAAAGAGGACCGGTATCTTCATGAAAAAGCTCTTTACACAACTTCACACCGAACACCTGTTGATTTAGAATCGTATTGGATTCGTGGAAGCGTCTGTCTTAGATGTTTCTCATTAGCGGTTCTTTATTCGAAAACCTTTTTCCTAGTATTGTGTCTCAGAGTTATGTGCCAAGAACTCATTACGCGAATTCCTTAAGATTTAAATAGAGGAAAAATGAATCCACGCCAGGAATCCAACACCTAATTGCTTCTGTTATTTAAAAGCCATTTTCTTCCTCTTATTAAGCATAATTTAATTCAATGATTACAAAAAACTGAATTTCTGAGAACCATTTAACACTGTTTTGCAGGATTTTTTTTTCGTCTGTAAGCGTCTCGTTTTAAGATTTGATGACGTCATCAAAAACAAAAAGTCCTTTATGATTTATGAAATGATTCAACGTCTTCATTTGCAATGTTTAAAATATATTATGATATACATTTAAGGAGACGTGAAGCAGTTATTATCATGCGCGAATCCGAATTGAATTATTCTCGTTAATTTGTGATTTTTTATACAAAATAGATATAATAGTTTACAGTTAGGACAGTAATTTTTTCCCCAATGAGTTTTGGAACTAAGAATGAATAATCCATTATATGTTAATGTAAATAGCTTTTTAGCATGTGCTACAAATATTTTTTTTAATGCAGTTTCTCTATTTTTCATCGCTTTGTTTCTTTTTAATCTTATCTTCTGCTGTTCATTTGTTCGTTCGTCTTTTACGTAATTGTTTCTTTACTAACCGACTTCACACAAAGTTCGTTGGCGTTTTATTTATTAGACAATTCGTTGAAAGTTTAGCGAATTTCAAATACATTCTGAATTTTAACTTTTAAAATACAAAATACTGTCAAATTCCAATCACTATGAGTATGAAGAATAAGAGGAAACAGCAAATAAGTTGTTAAACTGTAAGAGATTTTTTTCTCTTTGTTGTTTCCTATAATGGGATGCCCTTAGAGGAATCACTTGATAATTTCCTTAATCTGAAAAATTCTATTCACTGCAAAATCAGATTTCTGAAAAGTTGTTAAAAAAAAAATATGCTTCATTCCAATATATACTCGGCTTAGGTTTTTTTGTTAAAATATATTTACATTTTTCTGTTGCTCAAATGTCTTTCGCCCAGGATTCCACAAAGAGGATTTAAATATCTAAATATCTAAATTAACTTATGAGTTGTGTTACATCTTGCAAGAAAGGAAAAAAAAAAAGAAAGATTAATAGTTGTTTAATTAATTCTCATTTTTTTTTCTTCACTTACTGTTCCAAGGACCACTGTAAATAATGCTATTTAACATAAAGTCAACATTAATGTCATTAAAATTAAAATTATTTTACTTATCACAAAATTGTTTCATTAGCTTTGGGTTTTCATGAGAACTTTAGGGAAGGGAGATTCTAAAATGTTTTCTTCTATCTCCATAAATACCCAAACCCTTCGTGGCTCTAAAATTCCTCAAGGAGTTTAAATTAAAATAAGATTTCTTTAATTATACAACTGAATTAATTGTCCTAACAAAATCTAAAATTTTAATTGTAAACGACTTTTTTTTAATTTTCAGCTTATGTTTAGCCTATTATTATCAGACAGAGAGGTTTATAGTTGTACATGTCCGTATGCGTGTCCTCAGTTATCGAAGTTAATTTGTTATCCATATTCGGGATGTTTGTGATTTATTGAGAACAAAGTATTTCAGTGCACAAATATTCTTCTGCCGATAAATTCAGTGACATTACGTCGTAAAGCGGTCGTATTTTGTTAAGAAATAGGTTTGTCTGTAAAAAAGCTACAATGGAAGCCTCTGGGAGTTGAAGTTAATTCCTAGAAACTTCCAGACGAATTTATGTAAACTTAAAACAAGTTTGAAAGAATAAAAGAAAATAAATCATTAAATGAGTGAATAAATTTATATAACAATTCTAAATAATTTACTGTTTCTAAAAGATTGATGATTTACTTAAGCTATTAGCGAATAATGCAAATATTCTTTCAATAATTGAATTGTCATCTCGTAAAGTATAATTAATTAAAAATAAATAAAATAACAATTTAAAAGAATCAATTCGGCCATTTTTGTTTCAAAACGTTCGAGAATCTTCGAGAATTCCGAACTGTTTCTTTGCTAAGAGGATGGTTTTTGTCTGACGAGTGGCCTTTGACTCGATCTGAACCGGTCAGACCCATCTGCTGGAGTTCGGCCAAATAGCTACGACTCGTAGGTACACTATGGCCTGCTTAGTTTGCGTGACTTCCATCTCTTTCTTACGATCGCCCACGCGAAGATGCGCTTAGGAAGAACACGCGTCTAACCTTGAAGCCCTTCATTATCTAAAGGAATCTCAGCTCGAGATGACAACTAAATGAACCCCACCACCCCCACAGTCCACGTCAAGAATGTCTTAAGTACATTCAAAAGTCAGTTTTTATCTACAATTATAACTATTTTAGTCAAGTAAGGCAGAAAAAAAAAAAAAAAAAAAACCGCCAAAAACCTGTGCAATCGATTGCTCAAACAGAGCAATTTGATACGTTTGAGTATCAGGTTAAAATTTCACAAGATTGGAAAAAAAAAAAATACCTAAAAGATATCATTTGTAAATGGGATATATCATTTCAATTTTTTAAAAGAGGTTTTTTTTTCACGAAATTGAAACACAGAAGGAAACTAGAAAGTTAAATTTCTATGTAAGGCAGCATCACACGTCCTTCGAGTTTTTAGAATTATTTCAGAATAGAAATTCCCTAAAGGATTAAGTCAGTTTATTAAACACAAAAACTCATATTATACTGACAAAAACCACATTGGAAAAGGAATATTACTGCTTTCGACAAGGCCTGCTTGTAAAACTAAGTAGATATTAAACAAATAGAAATTAAAGTTAAAAGCAGTGAAAGATTTATTACTTTGATTCAAAAGTGACTGCTTCCGTAAAAAAAGGAAATTGCCAAGGTAACATTTTTGATTTCAGACATTTCGCAAGAATGTAGATATCCTAGAATTATATACTTAATTTTTATAGTTAATTTATAATTATATGTTTAATTACAGCACTAATTGTAAGTCGACAAACGTCAGTGAAACCTGTTTAAATTGGGACGTTTGATAATAAACAAATTCTTCGTTTAGTTGAGATCATTAATTAATATCTGTTTCAATCGTAATGTACTGTTGAGTAGTTATTTCCGTGTAAATGAATGCCGTAGAGCTGTTGAAAGCGGCCATCTTGCATCAACATATGAGCCAACATGGCTCTTGTCTCGAGTTTCGATCACTTACCCAGCAGTGATGAATTTTACGATTAAAAGACAAGACCCAGATGCTATATAATTTCCTAAATGCGAAGGGTTAAAAATGAAAAATTATTTTAATGTGATTTTATAAGTGTATCTGCAACAATATTAATACTGCTGCAGTTATTTGCGTTATTCGATACGATTATTTTATTCAGCAGTAAGTGATAATTTCTTAATGGAACACATTTCGATTGCCTGTTTTCAGGTTTTGATATTTTTCGCAGCTTAAGCGAATCTAAAAATTTCACTAAGTATACATTTTTTTAAGGTTTTTTTTTTCATTCTCAATTTCTCGATCGAATTAACATTTAGAATTTCAGTTTTATCTGCTGTAGCCTAATGAAGCCACTGAAAAGTATCTAGAAAAATTGTTTCAAGTGTTTCTCAATGTAAAAACTACTTTGAAGAAACTCTGACAAAGAGATTCTTTGCTATCTTTATCTAGAAAGGGTTAAATCCAAACTTGAAGTGGGGCATTTTTTGTAGGCGACATTTTACTCGAACCATTTAAGGACATCAGCTGTTCGCTTGGGGAACCTAAAGCCTCAGGGGAAGGAAGGTCTTTCCAAGGAAAATTTTAATGAGATTAAGAATGGAAAGGTAAAAACTTTTAAAACCATGATGATAATTGATTAAAAATGATTTGCAAAAACAGTATTAAATAAATTGTACTGATGTAGTTTCTAGAATTCGTTGAGGTAAACTTTAGAAATTTTGTATAATCGAATTATTAAACAATTTTATCTAAAATACGGAAAAAACTAAAACAAAACCAAATATTATTATTTTTTATTTTTAATGCATGTTAAGTGAAAAATGATTTCTTCTTTCATCTGTAATTAAAAACTCGAAAGCTTTAGAAGTATTTGAAAGCCTTTTCTGAATCATTTGGTTTTCATTTTATTTCTGATTTTCATCGTTTCTTTATGGAGTATTTCTAAACAAGTGGATCAACATTTACAACTCTATATAACTTAATATAAACTAGCAGATTTCAAATTTCAAACGAATACACATACAGTAGTTTGAAATTTGAAAACTGCTGGTTTATATTAAGTTACTTTATTAAAATACATTTTAACAGAGGATCTATAAATCGAATAATAATTATAATTTATATAACTTTGTTTGAGATTTATTCAATAATTATTTCCATAACAATACACTTGGAACTTTATAAATACAAT
>JAFIDM010009631.1:270517540-270529837 GCA_023159025.1 Thereuonema tuberculata | reverse complement strand
TTGTTTATTAATACATTTTTCTGTGAACTGATGCAATGCGGTATTCGATAATTCGTACGCCAACTACACTTTTCCATTATTGAATACAAAATGCTTAATTTCCAATTCAAATTTTTCTATATTTAGTACAGCATTTTGATTTTAGAGAACCCTTTATCTCTCATTCCCTATCTTAATCATTACATTAGATCCGCTTGCTTCTATCTTGGGCCACCTGTTGTGGATTAAGACTTTTAACGCCCTGCAACGTTCTCTGACGGTGTTAAAAAGATGAATCAATTCTCATTTCATGCAATGGATGATCCCAGGTGCCAAGGGTTATCTACCGTTCGCTAAGTTTTATGATTTCCCATTTCTCCTACCCCTGCGATATCATTGAGATTTTATTACTTTAATTTCTTATCTCTTAAGCATTCTTTGTACAAAGTCTTTTGTAACAACCTAATAATGGCATTGATGAAGATAATAGTACACTTATGAAATATAGCTTAGAAAGAAATAAAAGAGGATCGAGTGTCTAATGAAGATTTATTATATCCACAATATATTTATAGAAGGAAAAACAAATCGCATTCCCTTTATAAATAAATAATTTCCGATTCAAAATAATTAGATAAATTACAATATGAAGAAATTTTTTTATTCCAGAATGAAAAGTACTTAGTTTAAAAAAAAAAAAAAAAAAAGAACGACTTTTAAACGAATAAAAAGAGAAGATAAATACATATTTTGTCATTAATTAGATAGGTAAACAACAAAACAAAAAAACAAGGGATAGTTCCAGGGTCAATATTCGAATATCTCATAATATAAATACAAAAATAGTTGTTTCAAACTAGTCATGACCTAAATTCATTTCCAGCTTTCTAGTTAATAATTATAAAAACGGTATTTCAACAGAAACTTTTAAATTGGTTTTATTTCAGTTCTTTATTATATAGCCTAAAGTTATCTGGAATTAGTGCTAATATAAACATTTATTTTCTTTTTTAGATTCCTGTGGACCAAACGCAGTAAAACGAAGCATGCTCTCTTTTTATCAGATCAACGTAATCATGAACTTTCCTTTGTATTATTCTATGCCGAGGCGATGTAATCGAAAGAAAGGTAAAGGTGTTCCATGTAGACCCTTGGGTGCGAGGGGGTTTACGCTCCAACGATACTGGTTAAGCTAGGACGATCGTTCCGATGGTTGCCCGACTAAGAAATATCAATTTTCTTTGAAATTAAGTGGAAGAAATATTTATTTCATGCTGATTGATGGACACAGATAACACAATATCACGAAGTCGTTATGTTTCACTATTCTATAAGTACTAAACTCTCATTAAAGGTGACTTAATTAAACTAAATATTAACCAGTATAGCTTTCATAGATTTTATTTTTTAACCATATACTTAATTTCGTTTAGTTTCCAAGGGACGCTGCCATCTGCTTTAAAAAAAAGATATCAATGTGCGCGTCTCATGTGTAGACGTAAATCACGCCGTGCTTCTTAGTTGGAGCCGCGGTTGGTACTACGTGCACCCGTACATTCATTTACCTTAATGAAGACAAGGAAGAAATTATAGCGTTTTTGTTGGGAATGAATTAACACATTTGTCTTTCCACATATTAGTAGACATACACACACAGACACACGTACAAAAAAAGTTATCTGAGATCTTAGTGGGAAAAAAAAAA
Source organism: Thereuonema tuberculata (assembly GCA_023159025.1). Classification (NCBI taxonomy): domain Eukaryota; kingdom Metazoa; phylum Arthropoda; class Chilopoda; order Scutigeromorpha; family Scutigeridae; genus Thereuonema; species Thereuonema tuberculata. The sequence goes on along the minus strand of JAFIDM010009631.1, from coordinate 270,528,153 downwards.
CCATGTGAAAATGAAAAAGAAAAAAAAAAGATAATTAATAAATCAACTCAACCACTCTCTCATTTATTTTACCAACTAATGTGTAATAAAAAAAAAATATATAAAAAAAGTTTTTATTTACTATATTAAAAAATGCAAAAAAAGCTAATCAGTATAATTCAAATATTTTTTTTCAAAAAGTTGAATCTGCCTAATTCTGACTTTTTAGTTACAATACAAAGTACTTTTACAGTAATAATTAATAAACATTAAGTAGTATTTTTTTTTTTTTTTAAGTTTTGTCATTTTTTTTCCTTCTTCTTCTTCTACGCTAATAATAGTAGACTATATTACGTATCTACTCTTGTTGTTTATAAGAGGATGGAAGATATATTATTAGTAATAATATAAAAAGGCAATTAACAAAAATCACAGACATAAAAGATTAGTATTATGTATGAATGAGAGTGGTTCCAACTTTTCTTTCATCTAGTATTCGTATTAGCTGTATCGTCCAAATTTAGTGATAAAATTCAAATTTTAGAGTAATATGTTTGCCTTCAAGTTAAAAATTGCTGTAGAAAAACTATTGTACTTTTAAAACTCCTTTTTCGATTATGTTTGTTGAAAAAGAAATTTCAATTTAAACTTTAAAGATACCAATCTATGGTGTTCAAAGTAAAACATACCAAACATTGCGCAAATCGCGATAAGTCAAAATTCAAAGTTAATTTATCTCACTTTTTTTTTCTTTTAGAAATTGTGTATGTTGCTCTATTACAGATTTTTTTTCCTCGTGGAGAATCGCTGAAATACAAGACCAAATTCTTGACCTAAAAAAATTTAAAATCCAGGGTGCGGCTTATATTCCAGCAAATATGGTATATTGTGGCGATATAATTTGTCAGAAGAAAAATAAAAAGAAAAATGCATGGCCCACATGCAATGAAATACCAAAAATGCATTTTAGAAAAAAAAGCTAAAATAAAAAAAAAATAGTTAAGGGAGGGGTTGGAGAAACAAGAATGAACTTTAGGCTAATTAACTCTGGGTGAGTCTATTGAAGTCGAGGTATTCAAATAGGAAGGGACAACACTTCGTTTAGAAAAGAACGAGTTCTAATTACGAGCGATGGGAAGGAAAGAAGGGGATAGGGTTCTTGGAAGGGGTCAAACACCTTGGCGATGTCAAGGCAGGGGGCATTGGAATAATCTAACTGGCAAAACACGTACAGAAGACAGGTAGGGGGAGGGGAAAAGACAATTCGCTCCAAGGGTAGTGCCTCCCATTCCTGAGGGGGAAAAAAAAATAAAAGGGTAGGGGTGGGTTTTGCTAATTTATTTAAATCATGCTTTGTCCAACCATCCCAGGTATTTCCTTCGCTGTGTGCTGAGGTGACGACCAACTGCGACTGGAGTGGGTTGACCTCAGATCCCCAATAATTGCATCCCTCCCCAATATTTATAATTTCAGATGTCTGCTGTGCAGCGACGTCCACCGGCAGCCAATGAATATCCCTTCAACCTTCATCCCTAGAGCGAAACAAATCCGAAGGAAATAAATACGGGCTATAAATGGATAATTGTGAAATAAAGACGCCATTTTTGTAAAAAACAATATTTAAAACAAAACAAAACAAAAATATAGTTAGGTACACTTATTCAATAGATATTTCATAAAGGCATAAATTTATTTTAAGTTTGTTATTACTAAAAATTATACTATTTCTATTTTAATTGTAGTGTAATTTTTTTATTGTTTTAAATGTTACTTAATTATTTTATTTGTATACAATTGAAACACTGCGTCAGCAATAAGTACGAATTCGTGAATTGGATCGGAATCCCGGTACGATGGATATAGATCTTTCATTGACAAACGTTTGTTCAATTAGACCGGATTTGAGATAAAGTAATCATCAAATTTCGTCAAGAATCCTCGGAGCAACAGGTTTTTCTTCAAATAACGTGATCACAAGATTGTCCGCAAGTAAACTTTTTCTTTAAGAATTGTATTGTTACTTCTCAATAATTTATGCTTAAAGAAAGAATATATTGATTATTCAAATCAAGCAGAATAAAAAAAGTCACCGCCACTGAACCATTTACCAGCGCGATGTCAACATCGGTAGCTATCTTTGTCATCGTATATAACATAACTTTTTTCTAGTTTATGTTTAGATTGACTTCCAATATAAACAGTTAAAACTTTTAGATCCATTGTTAATTCTTGATTAACCTTGTTAATTTCAGAGTCAGTTTATTTTATCGAAATACCTAAAATATCTTAAAAATCTGTTTTGGGTTCACATGGCACAGTGGCCTAATATAGCTTATAGGTACACAATTACATATCCGAAATTCTGAATACGGGTACCGAAAAGCTCTGAAAACTAATTTTTTTTTTTTTTGCGACCAAATGGCGTCAAACATTGACCGAACAATGCCGAGGTGCAGATGCGTGCATCAGTCTACTCAGTTGTATGTGAGCTCTGTTACTGTGCAAACGTGCTTCTGCTGCTATCAGATAATTTTTCTCTTTCGGTATATTTTCAAAAAAATTTCAATTTTTTTTTGTTTTTATAATATGAAATAACTGTAGCTGTAACTTAACTAGAATATTTTTCCCACTATTTCACTTTGATTTTATTGCTTACGAAGCAAGTGCTATCATAGTACAGTACACTTTTATCCTGTACCGTAATTATATTACAATATCATTCTGAATTCCGAAAACCGAAACACATCTGGATTCATTGATTTCGAATACCGGATTATGGACTTGTAGTTTACGAAATAACATTACACATTTAATATGCTCAAACAGATTTTGAAGCAGTTTTATTTAAAATTAAAGAATATGAATAAGTTAACTAAAAATATATTTTAAAATTTCAAATTAATGATTAACGTTTTTACTTTGTATTTAGTTGTGTATCTCAATTTCTTTGAAATAGAACTCTTGAATCCCCGTTAGATATTCACTGGGTCATCCTAAATTTAGCGAATCGATTCGATTTTCTTATTAATATTTTCAATAGAAGTCGATGACTAAAGTCTTTGACTTTAAATCGTCCTAAATCCATATTGAAATTACAGGAAAAGGATTAACGAACCTACGCCAAAAAACATGCAAGTAATAACATAAAAAAAATCTCAAAATAAGAAACACAACAGATTTAAAGACAGTTTCAACTGCAACGAATTAAAATACTAATTGAAAAAAGTAATCAAGTGAGATAAAATGATACAGTTGTAGTATTAAAAAGAAAGTTGCAACCGAGATTAACTGAATTGATTATTTGTAAAACTTTTTTTTATGTAATTTATTGGTAAGGTCTTATCTGATCTTCTTTCAGTGTAAAATATGGACTCCGCTAAAATGGCTCACATATTCCAACGTGAAAGACAGATATAAGCAAGTGAAGAGATTCTGTTTTTCTTACTTTAATGAAAATGTAATAGCCATGGACTAACAAAAAATTGAGGATGCAAAGAGGTATTTCAGTGAAAACATAGTGTATTGCAGGGAAATTTCTATTAAAGCTACCGTACATTTCTGTTGTCTCTACCTTCAGTTGAATAAAAATTATATATGGCTTTTGATATGGTAAACAGCGGATTATAGTTAAAATTAATTTATTTTAGATAGAAATATTGAAAAAAAAAAAAAAAAACTATGTTAATTATCTCATCAGACCTAAGAATATAGATCATATTGCTATCGACTTATTTTATTTATATATTAATTTACTTAATTTTAAATAGATAGCCTATTTCAGTATCACCTTAATTCTGCTGATCAAAAACTTCCGAACTTCAGTTCGTTTTCAAACATCTACAAAATGAAATCGAATTTCATTCACAAACAAGATTCTCAAAATTTAAACTGTGAAACAAAACAATTCTGTAAAAATATGAGGGAAGGTTTTTATGAAGTCTTAAAATATAACTTGTAATAAGACTTCCTTTAGGTGATTGAACTATTCCATTGTAGGATTAGAAACGAAAATAAATAATAATTTTCTGAGTGAAAAGTAAAAAGCAGTTTTTTTAACGTTTTTTTTTTTTTTATTAAACAAAACCATTGGTCTTTTTGTCAGGTTTTCCCCAGTTTACGACAACAAAAATCCACTAATAAATAGATTTATAAATTAGGTTTCAGAAGCAGATATTGTTTAAAATAAGAAGACACACATAATGTTTAAAATATAAACTACATTTAAAACTAAAAACTCGACCGGTTTCGCCGAAGACACCTGCAGCCTTGTCAAAGCAGAAGACTGACGATTTGAGAAGGTTTCTTCAGCGAAACCGGTCGAGTTTTTAGTTTTAAATGTAGTTAAATGTTGTGTGTGTGTAAAGTGTCTTCTTATTTTAAATAATCGTACACATGTAAGATTTTATCATTTAAAGCAAATAGTGTTCTAATTCCGCACTAAAGTAATCTAAAACTTCACTGGATGGAATTTTGGCTGTTTTTTCCAAAAGCTTTCTTGAATGCCTCTGTTTGTATTTGCTTGTTTGCTGCGGTTTCACGCTGTGTTGACCAAAACCTTAACACTTTTACTGGTGGTGAGTCAACAATGAGATACTGGGATGAACTGTTGACTGAAACTGTATAAACTCTAACAGGGTTTCGTCGATTGCAGAGTAATCAATTTTAATCAGCATTAATTTGGGTTTATAACCTGAAAGAGAGAGGGGTAGTGGATGGAGGGAAGTGGACGCACAACCTTCGCACTCAGTTGGCTTTCGCTGAAGATCCATCGAAATCCCACACTGCTCAGGGTCCGAAAGAGGAGGCTTTTGATCGGGGCGATGCCTTTGTGGTCATACCGCAAAGATAAACAGGGCAGGCGCACTTCGCTGTAATGGACTCGCCCAAGCTCTAATTAACTCGCTGAATATCTGGAAAGGTCGATCCATTAGTTGATTACGGATGAGGAAAAAAAATCAAAGGAAATGACTAGAAGCTAAAGAGACGACTACGTTTTTGATTCAATTCACCAAGGATAATCACAAGAGATTTAATACATAAAAATATCAAAATGATTGAATATTGAAAAAAATATTAATATTATTAGAATACGATTTTTCACATTTGCGTCTCATTTCAGAATTTTTTATATCCACTGAGTAGTTAGGGTTTAAAGTTCTTAATATGAGAAAAGGATTAGAATAAATAAGTAAAACAAAATATATAAATAGATGAAATTCTACTTCTAAATATGTGGATCCGTTCACTTGTGATCAAGATAGGCTAACTCTAATCTATGTATTCTAGAAGCTGAAATGTTAAAAAAGTAGGATATGAAAGAAGCGACTAATAGATACCAAGAAATGACATATATAATTGGTACATGTTATCGGGAACCCATGACCGGTTCTCTTCGCCAGGGGAATTAAACTGACAAGTAAAAACAAGACAAAAGGAAACAAAGTTAAAGTCGTATCTATTAATCACACTTCTGTCATGGAATAGCTAAAAAAGTACGTAGAGATTGCTATCTATAGGATCAATATTGATTTTGATACCAGCTAATAGGTAAGGGAGTTAAGAGCAAAAAACTGCCAAAATCCATTGTCATTAAAGCTTACTATTGCAATACCAGTAACTGAAAAATTCACGTCTGTTGGAAATCTGAAATGACAACGATAGATAAATGATAGATAGATCTCTTTATTGATTTTTTTTTTCCTTCAGAAATTCAACCGAAAACTACACGAGTCTTTAAATGAGGTCATTATTACATTACATAAACTGAGATGTCATTATATACAAATACTTAAAATGTTCTGTCATTCTCTTTGATACAACATTTTTTGAATCTTATCATATGGTTATTCTTAATGTAGTACATTAACTATATATATATATATATTTTTTTTTTCAGTAAAACCCCGGTTAACGAACTCGGGTCAATCGAAATTCGTTTAACGCCTCCGAAAATCGAAAATCCAAACATTAATACTGTACTGCATGGAAATAATTCGAGAAATGTAATTTTTAACTTTAATAAAGAACAAAAGTGTACAGTGGTGGTCAGAATTATAAGGACAACTGAAAATTTCACAGAAAAAATTTATTTCTGAAGTAAATAAAGTGAAATTTATACATAAAATGCTTTTTTATGCTAGAAATCATTGTAGAATGCAAAACATTGGAAAATGCAAAATATGAATGATTTGCCGTATTAAACAAAAAATGTCATTGTAAAAACTGGCCAAAATTATAAGGACAATGAATGTTTTTGGCCTAAAACATACTAATAATTAATAATCTCCCCCTTCTTCTCAATCACTTTCATCAGTCTTGACGTCATAGAGTTTGACAGTTCCTTAAGAACGTTTTTAGAAATGTTTTTCCAGGCTTTTTCGATGGAGGACATGAGTTCTTGCTTATGTTGATATTGAACACCATTTTTGTATACTTCGTGTGCCAGAATACCCCACAGGTTTTCCATTGGATTTAGATCTGGACTTCTGGCCGGCCAATCAAGTAATTTCACGAAATTAGCATCAAACCATGCTTTCGAAGTTTGAGAAACATGTACTGAGGCATTGTCCTGCTGGAACAAAAAGTCTCCACTTGTAATTGACGGTGCTTCTGATAAAAGATTATTGCCCAATATGTAAATATAACTCTCAGACTTCATTTTGCCCTGCACAAAAACTATTGCAGTGGTTCCGCCAGTTGCGAAACCTCTTCAGACCAGCCACTGAGCCACCTCTAAATCTATGGTTTGCGAAAATTTCTTTTTCTTTACGGAAATCATACCAGAAGTAGCGAAAACCATCTGGTCCATCCAAATTAAACTTTTTCTCATCAGAAAAGATAATATCATCGCACTTCTTTTTCCATAGTAATGCATTTTTTGACAAACTCCATCCTCAGTCTCTTATGAACTTTTGTAAGAGGTGGTCGTGACCTAAGTTTTCCTAACGAACCTTTTTTTCTTTTTGTGAAACATGTCGAACAGTTCGAACACTGCATCGTAAGTTTAATTCCCGTTTAATTTCCGTTGATGTTTGTTTTTTGGAGCAAGCTCGCCTTATTATCATTCTTTTCACACGCACAGAAACAGAAGATGGCCTACCTATACGTCTTTGCCGTCCATATTTTTCGGGATTTTTAAGAAAATTATAAATAACCGTTCTCGATCTATTCAGCTTTGTCGAAATTTGATGTACATTAAGTCCTGAACTTTTAAAAGCAACCACTTTCCCTTTCTAAAACTCCGAAAGTTTCGTACCTAGTGGCATGACTGAAAAAATAGAATATGACGTTCGCAATCTCTTACTATGCATTTATATCGCCTGGGAGTGCCGTGTGCTGAACAAAAAACATGCAAATTTTGCTTTTTAGAACACACAAATAGCATTGTCCTTATAATTTTGTCCATATCACAGTGCTGTCTAAATCCAAAATACATTTTATGAATGTAAATTTCCCATATATTTCCATAAAAACTAATAAAAAATGCTGCATTTATCGTTGGTTTCCAGCCATAAAATTTGCATAATTTTCCAGCCAACTGTAACCAAGTTTGGCGATTTTTTCCCTTGTCCTTATAATTTTGACCATCACTATAGCATACAAAGAGATTTTTGAATTTTTTACCTTCAAAACCTTTCAAAAATACATACTGTAATTACAATACAAAATACTGTAGCTGTTCATGGCTTAACCGAAAAAACTGTTATCCGAAACGGCCCCCCTTTAGTTCGGTTAACCGGGTTTTACTGTAGTGTCGCTGTTTTCTGTTCGCAATAACATCACGCTATAACACATTTTAATATGTACTACAGATCCTTTTCTTCGTTATTGGCTTAATAATGAGCATTAATTGGCTTAATACGAATATATTTATGATCACAATTTAAAACTATTTACCAAAGGCAGCAGATATTTTAATCACTACACTCATAAAAATTTACAAAATTTATATAATGTAAATGAAAAATCACGTTTTCAATTAGAAAGAGCTGAAGTAATAGATTGGTTTTAACAAAAAAAGTATACATACTATTTTATCAATAAATGTGTGTAAAAAACTTAGATACACGGTTTTATGAAAATCCAAAACTAGTAACTGTAGCTTTCCTAACAGACGAGACGTAATAAACAAATGCTGGAGGCAAACGACTATTCAGGAGTAGTCATTGAATTGCACAGCAGCTTCATTTCGGCTGTGGGTTCCATCACAAAGCAAGGGTTTCATCTGAGGAGACTCATTAATGTGTTGTGAGTTGGAAACAAATTTAAAAGAAATAAGAAAGAAAGGAGAAAAGATGCATCTGATTGCTCTTTTTTTTTATACGGTATCTTTAATGAGAAACTGGTTTATGAGTCAATGAATACAAGAGACACTCGACAAAATGCAGAACTCAAAGAACGTTTCAATTAACCTCAATGTGAAGAATTCTGTAAGCTCAAAGCTCTGAAAAAAAAGAAGAATTCTCTCCTCAAAAGAAAAAAAAACCAAAAAAAAAAAAAAAACCAATGTTCTTTGCCCGAATCGGACTTTATTTATTGAAATTATTTAGTTTAATATTTCTCAAGTTACCTAGAGGGACCTTTTATTTTGAAGAAATTAAAGAACATTGTCCTAAACTGTTTAATCTGTTTCACATTTAGAATGCATTTTTATTTTCCCTCGATTCCTGAATATGGTTTAATAAGTGTGACTTTCGCTCATAAATCTGAATTTTCCATCACTCAGTTCTATCCATTTTTTTGTTTCTAATGTTCATCATTCAAAACAATTTTCTGAATAATAGAAAACATTTAATAATAAGATCTTCGGCATCTGGTTAAATTTAGTTGGACAGCAGTAATAATATCGAAATTCCTGTTCCTCATTAGGTAAGGTATTACTGTAAAAGCTTACAAGCTAAAGCACGGAAATTACATTACAGTAATTCTTGAAATTAGAACAGTACAGTTATATTTATATCTTTCCTAATTTTTTCAATATAGTTTTAATTGCAAATAAATCAAGGAATCAAGGCATTAGGATTAAAAGAAGATAAAATACAATATTGGACTCTTTTAAAATAATTCAAACTTTTTCGTAAAACAACAGGTGAAACGGATTCACGCAGGTTGCAATTAAGATTTCAAATTAAGAAGAAAAAAAAAGAAAGGCATTTACACTCCAAACGATCACCACTTGAAGTTAGTTATATTCGATTATTTTTAAGAGTAGCAAAACATACCAACAACCAACATTTTAATTTAAATTCCAGAATCGTGTAATTTAACTTCTATAGATTTGGTTTTCCAACTCAAATGCAAAAATATTCATTCGATTTATTCACTTCATTAAAATTAAAAAAAGAAAATATTGGCAGACTTTGTTTTTATTATAAATAAAAATATTTCTTATATAGTAAAGATTTTATAATTTTTACATATATTTTTAAGGTTTACATTTTTTTTTTAGATATATAATCCTTTAAAAAAAATGCTTAACTTACATAACTTCTACAAAAAACAATTACTTCCGTAATTATTTAAATTCAAATTCAAGTCCCTCCGTTTAGTAACGACAAATCAGTGCGAGCTTCGTTTTATTGAACAAAACAAAACTAATAATATTCTGTAACTTTTTCATTTTTCATACAGCAAACATACAGCAAATGGAGCATTTTCTTCCTTTTATTTATAGTATCTACAATTTAAAACATTTAAATTTGAAAGCGAAAAACTGGCAGCTAAGGAGAAAAATAGTTGTCTTTTTTTTTGTTTTAAGTTTTCTAATTTTTATTCTCGTCACACCAACAAATGGGGAAAAATCATCCGGTGAAATTAGTGCCAATTACCTTTGAGTTTGGTCTTAATGTGCGCAGTTCCTTCATAACGAAGCAGGTCATAAAAATCATTTTATTTGGTAATGAATCTGCGTGATAAGTGCTTTGTGCCTAAGTGTTCTCTATTCGTAATGTTATTATCTTTTAAGCCATCATAAAAGAAAAAAAGAAGAAAAATAACACGACGACCTGTTGGTGTTAGGTGCGGATTATAATCGTCTAGGAATAAAAAGATGGGGATTATTCAAATCCATCCTCACAGAATCAACACAAAGGGTGTTGGAGGGGAGAGTGGGGAGCGTAACTAATTAGACGTCCCTCCCTCCCGCCTTCGCTTCACTGTGAACCCCGGGTGTAAAAATGAGCGATCACTTCCTCGATGTGATAAAACGGGATTTTAAACGGGTTCATCACCACGAAAGAGAAAAACAAAACAAAAGAAAAGGAACAATTCATTTTCTCTCAAGTGTTTCATCCGTCAAAAGAGAACCCAATTTAAAAGGATTTTCTTTCTTTAAAAAAATACTATAGAAGCAGATTCCTAATAAAAAACGAAATTTTGCTAAAAGAATTTGCAAAGGCAACCTCTGAGGACCTTTAGATTCAATTAAAAAAAAAAATTGTCAAAAAACAAATTACGTAATTACAGTAATTCAAAGAAAATGTAAACCTCAAAGTAGCGAAATTTGTGAAGTTTGTGTTATTAATAAAGCGAAAAATGTAGATCTGTGAAACAATGTCGTACTAATTAATTACAGTCAAATTAATAAAGAATTTTTAATTAAAATGCTTTAGGTTGGGGAAAAAAAAAAAGCTATA
>JAFIDM010009631.1:270485737-270517140 GCA_023159025.1 Thereuonema tuberculata | reverse complement strand
TGTTAATGAAATACGTTGTTATCTTAGTTTCTTAATAAATAAAGACTTTTTCTATTCTTACAAATTCAGTAAATTCATCTTTGTTAGGTAAAACAAATAAATAAATAAATAAATAAATAAATAAATAAATAAATAAATAAAATAAAAAATAAAATAAAATAAAATAAAATAAAATAAAATAAAATAAAATAAAATAAATTAAAGGCCTTTTTAGACTCAAAATCCTATAAAAACAGAGACTCCAAAAGACTTACTCTGTCGTTTCATAGTATTTCGGTGATTTGGAGACCGACCTGTTGAAAAGTAAACAAGGACGCTAAACCTAAATGCATGTAGTTTTTTTTTGCTTTGTTTTTTATGGCGCTTAATAAACGGACGTCGTCGTCTCCGCCTCACAGCCCTGAATGATAATTATTTAACAAATTGAAGCAACAATAGATACGACATCATTAAGAAACTGACAGAGAGGAACTTTGGCCGAATAGAATTGCTAACCAGATCCTTATACTAAGGGTTATCAGACAAATATTTTTTTAGCAGACAAGTTAATTTAAATAACTTAGATGAACTATACACAGTCATAATCACAATGAAGTCAACGACTTAATTTCAGAATAAATGTTGCAACGAAGTCGTAAATTGACTAACTTTCTTTTCTAATTTTTTTTCCTAATGACGTAAATCCAAACTTTTTTGATTATCATTACTTTGTTTATTTCTTTAAATTATTAGCATTATTATTATTATTAACCAAAGACCTGCTTATTGTATTCTGCTGTTCCTTTAACGTATTACCTGAACGATACAAATCAGGGATGATTAACCGGAAGATTACAGCATTTTATTGATCCAATGGAAGAAGCCATTTTGTTTCCGGTTCATTTTCTCCACATCATTTAACAAAATAAAATGACTTAAATAATAACAACTGCTTATTTGCTTTTAATTTATCGATTATTAACTGGAAACATGAAGGAATAAAACTCTCTGTCTTTTAGGTTGTTTACAGGTTGATTCTTAAGTGCAACTGTCGCCTTTTGATTTTCTCTATTACATTTCTGAGGAAGCTGTTTTATATAATAGGGATTTTACTACATTCGATTGTAAATCTAGTACTTAGCATTTAAAAACACGATTAGAGAAACTTTTCTTTTAATTTCACTTTAACCAGATGCTGTTTCTCATTGAAAATTCTAGTCTTTACAGAACAGAATAATTTCATAGAATTAATCAAAGATTAGCCATTTTCCTTAACTAATCCAATATCCAAGTATCCTTGGTACCAATTTAAGTACCACTAAAAATATATTACTAATGATGATAATACTTCGCGATTAATAGGCCTAATCCGCTTTTTTAACCCTTCACATGTGACTTGTTCTCTGATGATCTCAAAATGGCGTCTGAAAACATTGTCATCATCATTGGGTACAAGTATTAGTGTAACTTCCTCTTTAATAAGATCCCCCATTTTTGCTTTCCATTCAAAAGCACTTCAAGTTAACTTGGCATTGCTAATTTCTGAAACAAGTTAAATTTATACAAAAAGGTGAAAAGGAAAGTTTATCAGCAGACAGAATACAATGAAATTGTTCTTTCTGAGTTCCATTCAAGGACTTTTGAAACAACTTAGAAAATTATCATTTTAGTGGTAAGCGATTATTAGGAATAGGATCTTTCTAATGATTTTAGTAGGCTGTAAATTCGAAGCACAGTCAAAAATATTATTCTTTTTAAAAAAAGATGATTTTAGCTGAAGATGACATAGCAATATAGCAAGTCGAAACTGTTTTAATCTTTTTAACTTTTTCAACGTTTTTAATTGTAGATTTAAATTTTTGTTAAGTGTGAATTCAATTTTTAACTTTAAGTTTGAGGTTTTGTTTATTTCCGTATTAGACAAACGAAGTAATTCAATTCAAAGCTTACATCACAGCTATTTATAAAGTCGTGAATGTTTTCTTTGACATTCACTGATTGACAAAAACGCAATCTTCGTTTTGTGATTTTTAATTACCAAATGGAATATCGAATTTGTTTTCCGCCAGTTACAGGACAGGAATTGTTAAGAATAATTAAAGACTAGAGGCGGAAGGATTTGTGACGTCATTTAGTATTAGTCTTTAGACAGAAAGCGGAATGACAAAGAAATTATCCACTTGAAAAAATATATCTTCCAAAGCTGAAAGATACTTTTAAAATTTATCCGCCATTTTTTTTTTCTATAAATTATTTGGAGATCTTTCCATGTAAATATTCGAAAATTGGAGGCCTTTTTCTAGTGGTTTATTTAGAAATAAAAAAAAAAAAAAATCTGTAAAAAGATTACAAGAATGTAATTTCTTTCTTATAGATTCGGTAGAAACGATAAATCCATTTTCTATATAATTGTCTCAATTCGTATTGCTGTTGAATTGGTCTCCCTGATATGGAAACGAAAACAACGTTAAAACAACTAGTCTCTTTCCTTCCTCATTCAATCCTGTATCTTTGAATCTGATTGGAGGAAAAATAGTTAATTAGGTCAGGTTCCATCTGCTTTCGATCTTGAGATGATTGCAGCAATTTAAAGAAATTCGATTAATAAGTTCTGGTCGCAACCTTGTTATTAGGAATATCATTAATTGCACGCTTTTTAGTCTTCAAAACAGTCAGGTATCGAATAGCAGGGGAGGGAGGGTATAGAACACATGAGATGAAACGCCAATCAATTTTAAAAAATAAAAAATGGAAAGAGTTCTAGAGAGGTACGATAAGCAAAATTCAAATTTAACGAGTAAAGAATTGAAATTTGACAGTTATGAGTTCGAATAGATCATTGAATAACTTCCTAAAAATTAGACCAGTTTTAAGAGACTAAAACAACTTCATCACGTGATTTTATTTATTTATTGTTTGTTTGTTTTTGTTTTGTTCGATAATAATTTCAGATCAAACAAAGCTACAGTGATCAATATTTAATTTTATAATTATAAATTTTCGCTTTTGTTAATTTAAATATTAAGCTCGAATATTAAGCTACAATTAATAATAGGTGATTTAGAATTCTGCTGGTAACGATTTATCAGCGAGAACTGGAGAATTATTAACGCAAATTAGCTACACTGTTTTACGCCTATTAAACCAATTTAAGATAACTTTTGATATTTGTTTTTTCATCATCAAAAAATATAAATATATGTGTAAAATATAAATTAAATGTAAATCGTTCATAACAACGTAGTCTTATATTTTTAAATCATTATAATTTACAAGAAAAAGTTTGCACCACAAATTTATTTAAAAGTATATTTGAACAACATTTTTCAATTTGCTTTGCTCAGAAATTAAATTGGCAACGGATTCCCTTCTATCTTTATCGATATTTGTTTATATAAACCATTTTTTATAACTGCTCTGAAACACTTGATGGAGATTTCCATATCTTATTCCAACATAATCTGTTGACAGGACTTGTGTCATTAGCGCTCGGTAAAATTTAGGTAATTAGTTAATTAAGTTTTATAATATGTTTATCCTTTGATCTGATGGTTCACGACATCGTTTACGAATCCACTAATTCTACGAGTTGCTTCTTTAAAAAGGAAATCAAGATAACAATCCTTTATATTAATGTTTTATTTAATTTTGCATAAAACTTAGTTCTTTCCATTACTTCCTCTCAATTTTGTCTGAAAATAAAACATCTTCAATATAGCGTTTTCCTGTTCATCAACATCTAAACAAAATACAATCATCATTCCCTTACTTCCAGTTTTTACCGCCAAAGGCACCACATGCACAAATTGCCACAAAACCAAAGTATTCCTCCATAAAAAAAAAAAAAAAAAGATTTTTGTACGGTTTTCTTGAGAATTAAGAAAGAAAAAAAAATGGACGACATTTACAAATAAAAAATAAATCTCAGCCCACATTAAATGATGATGGTGGAGCTTCGAAGCCTTTCTTCTTGGAACTAAAGAGGTTCTTACATTTTTCATTTAGAGATTTTCAAAAAATGTTCTTTACCTCAACTTACTTGTAATCTTCTAATCTCAGCTAATCTGTAAACTGTATTGTAATTATATTTTATTAAAATACTAAAATACATTTCGTGCATCGCTAATTGGATAAAATATCTCGAATCATTTCTTATCGCAGCTAAATAATTATCGATTTTTCTTAGAACATGGGTAATAAGATAATGTTTTATCCTGGTTGTATTTTTAAGTATTAAGCTCGACAAAAATATTAAAGATTTACCAAATGCATCAGATATAATACTGTACATGCTGTGCAAATTGATATTAAAGGTTTAATGAAAACAGTATAAATAAACAAATAACTGCACTTAAATACACAAAAGGTTCTCGCACTCTCAGCTATCATGTCGAGGATCTGGGATAGCTGTTTCAGCCTTATTAGGCTTCTTCAGCCAGATTTACCCTTGATGGTAACTCAGACTCCGAGACAATATGAGGAAATAATTTCAGCTCTCCGAAATGACCCTTAAACAAAATCAACCAAACAGCCAAATAAGGCTGAAACAGCTATCCCAGATTCCCCAAATGATAGATCAGGGTGCGAGAATCTTTCGTTTATTTATGTGTAGTTTTATTTTTTCACTAAATGATATGTCTGCACATTAAGCTTTTATATATATATGGAGATTCCCAATCCTTGCTTTAAATTCTTTTGTACCAAGCGGTTACTGGGACAAAGAATTTGAGGCAGTGCGGTGTACGGTTAGTTTTATCATTGTTGCATTGATTTTGTTGGAGGGTCATTTCCGGGAGCTGAAATTGTTTCCTCATATTTGTCTCTCACTCTGAGCTACCATCTGAGCTACCATCTGGAAACAGCAGTCCCAGATTCCCCACATCATAGCTCAGGGTGCGAGAACCTTTTGTTTATTTATGTGCAGTTTTGTATTTTTTTGTTTTTGTTTTCACTAAATCATATGTCTGCTTATTAAGGTTATTTATTTATAAAACGGTGGCCATAATTAAACGGAGGTGTTTGGAGCGCGATAGGCAAAAAACTGTTTGGCCAAAAACGGCCAAATTTGATGTTTACACTATTCAGACCATGGGATTATGATTTCGCAGAAAAAATGTTTTAGTTCCGAATATCGCCACCAAGGGGAAAACTGGCGCTGTACAATGTCAGACAATAGACGTCATCAGAAACGAGGATGTAAGCCTCAACATAAGTGGCATCGGTCAGTTCAATCTGCTTGACGGTGCTGTGAACGTTACTACATGCAATGCTGTGTTTACGTGATCGTGCGTTGCTCGTAAAGTTTTATTACCAAAACAGCAGTAATGCGTCCATTTTGGTAATTTTCCGAACAAAGAAGGGCTTACGGAAAGGTCCCATGATTATTACAAATTTGCGAAAAATGATCTCACGTTTTGAAAATACCGGATCTCTACAAGTGCAACCAGAACGCGGACGCAAAGCGGTATCAAATGACGAAGTTGAAACTGTTGCAACGTCCGTAGTGGAAGCGAATGCTGCACACGAATCTAGAAGTGCTCGGGCAGTATCGAGGCAACTGGATATGCCGTATTCAACTGTAAGGAAATGCATGCGCAAAGTGCTGAAGTTTTACCCTTACAAAATTAGCCAAGTCCAACAACTGGTTCAAGGGGATGCGGAAACGCGCCTGCATTTCTTCACCTGTTCCTAGCTCGGATGAAAGAGGACGATGCATGGCCTTGGAATATCTATGTAGTGACGAAGCGGATTTTTATCTGCAACTAACAGGACCAACGATTTGTTCTGTCACTGCATAAGTCGTACATAAAGACAAGGAGACCAATACCTACAGAGCAGGTTTCTGGTGTCCGCACAAAACAACACAACACAAAAGACAAAGAACAAACAAGGAAAAAAAAAAAAAAGGTGCAACCTTCAATTTCCACAAGATTCAGTAGTTGGAGGATGCGCAAGGTAGAGTTGCATCCTTCCCACACTGGCCGTCTAAGCCTCAACCAATGTGTTTCAGCGCAGATCGCAACTCCCCTAGGCATTGCTATCACAACCCGGCAGATCAGTTGGATCCAAGTAGATATTAAAAAGAAGCAGAAGCTTACATTTCCATAGCTTCAATTTCCATACATTGCAATAGACACCATATGTCCCCCAAGTTAAAAAGAAGCTGGAAGAGGTCTTCGCGCTCAGCGGCCACTACTGAGCGACTGAAGTGCGATATCAACAGATGCTGCTGAATTTCGTTATTCCAGAACTTCAACGTCGTGGATGTCTTGACACGACTGTGTTCATACAGGATGGAGCGCCCCCTCACATAGGATTGACAGCGCAGCAAGTCCTACATCAGCATTTCACCGACAACCACATAATTAGTCGAGCATTCCCGACGAGGTGGCCCCACATTCGTCTGATCTCACTCCATGTGACTTTTGGTTGAGGGTTACTTGAAAGCATTGATTTACCTATGATACCTTGACAGTTTGGCAACATTGAAGGACCGACTACTGCTTCACGTGAGACAAATCTCTGGTCCGCAGTAGAATCTACGATCTAACATATGTTGAAGGACAACATAATGAACCGTATGTGTAACTGACTAACAATAAAACGGTACGCTTTTGTTTTCTTTCCTATGTCTGATTAGCTTACTATACAGCGCCAGTTTCTCCCCTGGTGGCGCCATTCGGACTATTTTTTTTTTTTTGTTTTTTACGAAATCGTAATCCCATGATGTGAATTGTATATATCCAAAATTTGGCGGTTTTGGTCCAACAGTTTTTCGCCTATCGCGCTCCAAACACCTGTTTAATTACGGCCACCCGGTAAATGCTTTTTGAGGTTCTCAATCCTTGCTAAAATTCTTTTGAACCCGGCGGTTGCTGGGCAAAGAATTTGAGGCCGTGCGGTGCACGGTTACTTATCATTGTTGCGTTGATTTTGCTCGAGGGCCATTTCGGGGAGCTGAAATGGTTTCCTCATTTTTGTCTCATACTCTGAGCTAATATCAATGGAAAATCTGGCTGAAGAAGCCTAATAAGGCTGAAACAGCTATCCCGGATTCCCCAAATGTTAGCTCAGGGTCCGAGAACCTTTTGTTCATCATTAATGTGCAGTTTTACATTTTCTTCACTAAATCATAAGCCTGCACATTAAGATTTTATATATATATATATATTTTCGAGGTTCTCAATCCTTGCTTAAAATTCTTTTGAACCCGGCGGTTGCTGGGACAAAGAATTTGAGGTCGTGCGGTGCACGGTTATATTTATCATTGTTGCGTTGATTTTGTTGGAGGGCCATTTCGGGGGTCTGAAATGGTTTCCTCATATTTGTCTCGCACTCTAAGCTACCATCAAGGGTAAATCTGACTGAAGAAGCCTAATAAGGCTGAAACAGCTATTCCAGATTTCCCCAAATGATAGCTCATGGTGCGAGAACGTTTGTTCATTAATGTGCAGTTTTATGTTTTTTTTTTCATTAAATCATAAGCCTGCACGTTAAGCTTGTTTATTTATATATGTTTCTGAGGTTCTCAAACCTTACTTAAATTCTTTTGAACCCGGCGGTTGCTGGGACAAAGAATTTGAGGCCGTGCGGTGCACGATTATATTTATCATTGTTGCATGGATTTTTTTGAGGGCCATTTCTGGGTGCTGAAATGGTTTCCTCATATTTATCTCTCACTCTGAGCTACCATCAAGGTTAAATCTGACTGAAGAAGCCTAATAAGGCTGATTCCCCAAATGATAGATCAGTGTGCGAGAACCTTTTATTTATTTAAGTGTAGTTTTATATTTTTTGCACTAAATCAAATGCCTGCAAGTTAAGCTTGTTTATTTAGATATTAAAGGTTTTCAAATGATGCATTTTATGCATTCATATATTGAAATTCAGCGGATAAACTAGAAATGTATATTTATTGCTAGAGATACTAAGAGCAAGTTAAAATTATGCCCCTTCCGTACCCTCTTTTTAATCATTCAAATTGCCTTAATAAAATCATACAGTAAAATGTCAGAAAAACGAGTTGCGATAGCTATAGAAAACTTATCCTAAAAAAAAAGGAAAAATTCATACTGTCGACAAATATTGTGACGGTCTAAATAGATATAAATGCTTTATTTTCCCTGACGAAAAAATAAATGAAAATCTAGAGAAACTAACGGAAAAACAAACGCGGGAAGACTTTACTATCATCTGGATGGCCGTTTGATCACAAATCGTATTCATCTTTGCCAAATTAACGTAATCCCATACGTACAATGTCTACCAATCATCAAATATACCATGCATTAATATGCAACTTACAAATACAGAAATACTTTTTTTAGAAAAAAAGTATGATTCTCTTTATAAGTTGAGACTCAAAGAGGCAAAAAGTTCAGAACTACTAGTATAATATATGGAAACACTTCACATATCCTATTTAATATTATTTTTGTTATAATGTGTTTTCCTTTTATCACATAATTTTTATTTTCCTTTTATTATAACATAATAAATGAGGGGGGAAAAAAGTTGCTCTCTCATAATTTAATACTAATCTGAACTTAATAAAACATTTTAGTAAGTCACAGAATTTTTAATTAAAACTGTTGTTCGAATTAACAAACCCGAAATCTGGAACTGTGCTACGGAATGTACGGAATAGACAATACAATAACGAAAAGATAGCTAAAAAGCCTGCTTGCTTTTTTTTTTTTTTAATTCCCTGATAAACGTGATGCCTAAATTACTTACATGAAATTTTATTATGAATTTTAAATTACGTCTCAATATAATTGCCACTTTAATTCATGCGAAATTAATTAACGTCTTAATTCAACCACGATCCTTTTCTGTTTCTTTTGATTTTATTTCTTGACAGTAACTAGGTTTCTTGTTAGTTACCTTGTGCTTTCAATAAATGTAAAAACCTATTTCTTCTAAATAAGAAAACTTAATAGATGCTTACTTGGTGAGAGTTTCTAACGATGACGTGTATATCGTTCCACCCACATCAATGTGGACTGGGGCCGTGTATCGAGAAGCGGCTGCAACGCAAGGAATCCCCGAGATCTTGTGATTGTAGCTATCCACAGGGGAAGATACCAGGGACATCGCTGGATCAGGGTCAACCTAAAATGACAACACTCAACATAAGACAAATTTTGTAAATGTACAGTACAAAGACAGATTAAGGATTGTGTATTTTTGAATTGAAAAAAACTTAGAAGGAAAAAAAAAAAAAAAAACCCATACATTTAAAAAAAACTTTCCTCATTATAATCCTTTGTTGTAAAATTCTGAAACATTACTTTGTTATCCTGGCTTTGATAACTATCAATATTTAAGAAAGGCCGAGAATTTTTTATGGTCTAAAAAATTTCAAAATATGATGTTAAAAAGACTTAACCATCTCCATTCCAATTCGAGAAATATGCTATAAATAGAGTTCCTCAATATCAATATGCGTTTCACAGATATTCATTCAATATATGCTGCATATAAAATCTAAGACCGAAAATGGGCACTTATATTCGGAAATTTGGTTTATTGGAGATTCAAGTATCCCATCACTCCACCTAGTGGCTATGTAGTGAAATGCAACTTTAGGGACAAGACCGGGATTTTTGTATAAGTATCTGTTATAAGAGATTTTAAAAAGAACTCTTCCTTTAGAGAAAGTTAAGTTTCTTTGCTTAAAAGCATCGTAGATGTGGTTTTACTGTTTACTGTTTAAATAAATGGAATTTTAAAATAAAAAAAATCAATCGTAGAAATTGCAATCATTATTTGGATACCAATTTATAAACATATTATCCAGAATAAATAAAAACGATTTAATCACATTCCTGTTAAAAAGATTCAGAACTGAAATAATAAATTTAAATTTTAATAATAAAATTTTTGTAAATTTTAAGTAGACTAAATATTAGATGAGTTTGTTATATATTGTTTTAAACACGAGTTCTTAAAATGAATGCAAATAGACATTGTAATTGCCATGGATGATTGGTTGATTAAATGTAAAAGGTTTTAATTATTATATATTGTTATTTTAAAAAGATTATTGCAAATAGATCGGTTATCAAATTCTGTAGAGGATTAGGGAAAGAAATTTTCTTGTCCTCAAAAAGCCTGATGAAGTTTACGCGAAATATTGTTAATAAAGAATGGAAAAGAATATGTGCTTACGATTAAAATGAAGGACAAAGACACAACACATAAGAAAGAAATATAATTAATCAGCTTCTTTACATGTTACGAGGTATCTTTCAAACCTCTTCATCAGATGATAAATATTAGAGGAAAAAGTTTAGGCATAATTTGAATTACACATTTCCGAAAAGTGAACATAAGTCTAATAATAACAGAGCATACAAAATACAATTTCATAATTGTTATGTTGTCAAATATTGTACGTTCTTTTGTCTAATAGCCCTGTCGTGCTTATTCATGGAAATATGGTTTGCAAGATACCTCGTAACAAGTAATGAAGCTGATTAATTATATTTATTTCGATTTTGATAAATTTAATCACTTTGAAATAATATTGCCTTTCTCAATATCTGCAATGAAATTGTTAATTAAATTTAATTAACCAATTAACAAATTTAATGAAAATAACAAATTCACAAGCAAACAACACTATTAATTTTTTAAGATAATCATTATGGAAAATACTCATAACTAATGTAATACAGAATAATGAAATAAATCCAGCCACAATAATTTAGTAAACCATTAATTTTTTAAGTAGAATTTAATTTAGTAAAAGATTGATTGATCTAATATTTAATTATAAAAAGTGGAGTAAAGAGTAATTCTGTGAGAATAAATAATAGCTTAAAGAATCAACACAGAATCGTAACTGATTAATTGATTTATTATTAATTAATTTAGAATTTTACTGTTTACGTTCTCTTAGCTTAGATACATAAATCTTACGTGACAAAATTTGTTGGCTTAGATCAGGGGTCGGCAACCCGCGGCCCGCGAAGCGTTTTGCTGTGGCCCGGGAGGCGTCTTAAGATTTTCCTTTTTTTTTTTTTTGGTTGTTAAAATAAGAATTTCCTTTATTTTTTTTTCTTTGGTTGTTAAAATAAGATTTTGGCCCTTTTTGGCCCAAGTGCGGCCCGCAGTAAACCCCACATAAAATATTTGGCCCTCTTACAACAAAAGGTTGCCGACCCCTGGCTTAGATGATGACAGTAAAAATTATAAAGTAAAAACACTTTATTTATATTTTTATTCTGAGAAAACTGGCATGTATTTCCCAAGTTTTTTATGAAAATGTTTCCGTTTTCAGTTTTTTGTTGTTTTTTTTCTCTTCAGATTTATGTCAAGTCGAGCCTTTTTATTTTAATTGTATTACGATACCCACATGCGCAACAGTTATGGAACATGATAAATAAATAGAGAAAACTATCTTCAATCATGTTAATATATGGAAGCTGTCCCTAAAGTCGCACTGAATTATGGGAAACGACTGCAGCGCTCTGACTTGATAGCTCACAACAACGGTTCTCAAACTTTTTGGGACTGCCGCCTCTTGCCACTAGGCAACATCCATACTCATACATACAAACACCTCTTTCTTAGTATTACGTGTGATATCTCCTGTCCTCCCTTTTCCTTCACCTTTCCCTTCGATCTTTCCACCGTCCACTTTGGGAACCACTGCTTCAAAAGTTGAAAAAAGAAAAAAAAAACTATGCTTAACTACAACCGTAATGAATATCTTGAAGAAAAATTTAGCCGGCCAGCTCTAAATCATATTTTTTTTTTCAAGTTATTCATTATCTATAAAGGCTAGCTACACCTCAGTACGAAAACTAATAAATATTTCAAAAGTTAAGACAATCGCATTCTTACCAAATAATTTATAGTCAGATCCATCATTGTTTAAAAAAGAGGAAAAAAAAAATCCGAAAATGCGGAAAGGGGTTGTCGTTACTCCATCTCCCCATCCACCAAAGGACTTAAAAAGAAATCCCCTCAGCACAAGACGGATATCATCTGATATTAATTCCGCTCTGAGGCTGTGCAATTCATTTCCGCAAATCGAGTAATGTGATCTTGGTTTTCGGCATCTACAGACAGGGGTGGGTGAAAGGAAGAGCGGTAGGACCTTACCCTGTGGTTGCCAAAACAACGACGGAATCTCCATTAAATCCGATCGGAGAGGCAGGAAATGAAGTGGGTACAGTTTCTTTCTTTGCCAGTCCCTTCCATCCCCACCGCCCCCAAATGAAGAAGAGACGTCTGACCGACAGTCATTTGCATATGGGTTTCTGTCATCACGGAAGTGAATGAATGCGGTCTTCCAAGCAGTAAAGGTTCGCTATTAATTTGACCGCAGGGAGGTTGGGGCGGCACGAGCTCCTAATGACGGATTTTGTGTTCATTATATAACAAAAATGATTCAGAACGACAAACAACATCCAACTCTAATAGGAACGATTCGTGTTCTTCGTTCTTCACATTCGAGTAGTGGTTCAAAAATTTTAGACAAGCTGCCTTTGGTTTCAAAATTTGTTCCCGTAGCCCCTTTCAAAAAGGGGATCACGTTCTTAATTTAAATAATTATAGAAAGATAGAGAAAAGATTGGAATTAGTATTTTCATGTCGTCTTAAAATTTAAGAAAATTGAAAGTTTTAAGAAAAGTAAATGCCACAACTAATACTGTCATGAATTCATAGCTTAAAATGTATCTTTGTAATGTCATGTTTCAAAGTAGTATAATGACATCACATGATTGGACAAATTATTGTTATGATAAAGGGGATGATAGTGATTTTTTTAATGTAAGGAATTGATAGGTGTTTTTCCTTTCCCTCAACTATTCATAACCATTTAAAAAAATTTAATTGCAGAAATAATGATTGCTTGAATTACTCATTAGTTTTTATGATGTTACGGATTTATTTAATGTTACGTACTAATCAGTTAATCAACGACATTTTTTAAATGATTTGTTATTACTGTTATTCTTTGTTAAAAGATATCTTTTTGCACAAATCTAACTCCTATAATTAGAATATTTGTTTATTATTTCTAAAAATTTTCAATGAATTTTCAAACAAACGTTAATTAATTACTATAATTTTTTTAGTTGGATAGAATTTTTTTTTTGAATCGTTGTTGAATGCTTTATTGTAAAAAATATTTTATATAAAAAATACTTTTAATAAAATCTAAAATGTTTTGCATTTTAATTATATAATATTGTTTAATAAATTACTTATTGTTATGTATCTTCTGTCTCTTGTTAGATAAAATTTTACTATATTAACTAATGCATTATTAGTTAATGTTAAAATTATAAAGAATATGTCTAGATTAGATTAGATTAATTGAAAGTGGGTGGCATGACTGCCGAGCACGTCGACCTGAAAGATCTTTTGTACTATCCCACGGAAAGAAGGACAGACGGAGAGAAAGACTGAGAAAGGATGGTGTGAGAAATGCAGGGGAAACGGGAGAACCCCGGGAAAACCTGCCCAGCGCGGATCGCCACCATCAACGAAACCCACATGAGACCGGACCCGGGAAAGAATATGTCTAAGTTTCATCTTTCTAGGATAAGTAGTTTTTTGAGTTACATTGATCACAAATGACGAATGGTCTTGCTCACAGTCTAAAATCTCTCTCTCTCTCTCTCTCTGTGATGAAAGTTACTCGTTACAAATCAACCCTGTAATACTTTGCTTATCATAGAAGTAAAAAAAATCAAGGAAAGTACCTTAAAGAATTCCAACTGTTTTTATTATCTGAACTCCACATTTTTAGGTTATTTGGAATTATTTCTTCTTTTTAGAAGCAACAAAGACTTATCTCGTGTTTTGAAGAGGCTGAGTAGAGAAGTGCTAGTAGTGGGTGGAGAATGTTTAGTGTTAGAGCTTTCAAATTCTTAATCCGGTTGAGGAGAAAATGTTCATTCCAGGGTCACGATTATTAAGTTTCAACTTAGGAAGGATTTGGATGTTAAAGTTAGGATTAAGAGTATTTAACTTAAATACAAAAATCACCTTTCTGGCTTAAAAAAAAAAAATAAAAAAAATAAGTAGGAATTTTCAAAGAAATAAAAGAATATGTGTAAAAAACAAACAACATAATTTTAATATAAAGTGAAGAATAATTTATATTTATATTATAGTGAATAAAAAAGTATAGTTATTATTATTATTAATAATAATAATATAAAAAGCTGTTTTTTTTTACAGATTGTGCTCAGATGCTTTAATAGTCTTCTTTTGCGACAAAAAACAAAACAAAAAAAAACAAAAAAACCCAACTTCTCGTGTGGCCAATACAATGCTACTCCTGTAATTGTATATGTCGTTTAAATACAGAAATTCAAAAATCCAATGATCACAGATCGCAGTCCATAGGCTAGATTAGTTCAAAATTTGCCATAAAAAATATAAGGTATGTGGTTCCTGCAAGCTTTGGTTGATTTACATTTACAAGTACAACTTATAAGTATATATTTATTTGTTAATTTTAATGTCAATAATTTAGATAAACGAATTCAGTGAAATTTTAATTGCACTTCCTGAACAAATGAAAAAACAAATACTGAACTTTCAACATAAAACTACGGGAAATTTTAATGAAGTTTTAAGAATAAAAATCAGTTTTCATCTTTATTAAGTTGAAGACAGATTTTATATTTAAAGCTTCAAGAAAAATTCCCTTCTTTAGAAGCTTAATTTTTTATTAATTAATATTCGAATCGCAAATGAGACGTATTTCTTATCTAAGGCAAAATGAATTCTGCAGCAAAAGAAGTTTTGAGACAAAATAACTAATATGAGTAGGAATATTAGCGATTTATAAAATATCATCGATTATTGTCTCTTTCCTAATCATAAATGCTTTTGTAGAATACGACGCTCCTTTCGGCCAATTCTCATTAATGGAATGAATGTATTAATTTGCTTTTTTAAAATAAAAAAAAAACTAAATTCTTTATTTCTAATGCTTTTAGAGAAATTTTTTATAGATATATATCTCTTACATTTACTCTAAAAAGTAACGGAGCTAGTTCTTGCTAAATAGTTAACTGCACTATAACTAAACATTCCTTTAAACTCTGCGAACACTATGCGACAAAACATACTTTTTGGGCTAATTTTTGTTAGTACCAACAATTACCCGACAATTGCTACCCGACAACGTTCTTTGGCAGATTGGGTGAATGCGATAACCAATTAGATTGAAGCATTGAATGTCCAAGTTCAATCCGTGGCACCCTTTGTCTTCTTTTAATTAAGAATAGAAGAATTATTCCAAACAAATGGAACAAGTTCAAATACAAAATGTCTCACAATGTAGATCGTGCTAAATTTCTATTAATTTCTTGATGTAAATTTTATCATATAAAGGCTTCAATAACTATCAAATTTAAAACTTTTATTTTGTTTTTTCGCTGTTCATTCACAGAATTGAACCGGATATCGTCACTCAATATCATTCTAAAATCTTTTTCCAAATGTCTTCTGACGGATTTTAATGCATAGAATTAATATATTTCCATGATGATATTCCTATTTCAATAATAAGCTAAATATATGATGGTTTTCCGTGGAGTTGAATGGAGAATTTTCTGAGAAAAAAGTAGTAAAATATGAATGATGTCATCAGTGACGTGTTTCAGTGCTTCATTGTAATTGCTTGGAGTCGCGCCCTGTACTTTAGAAGCAACTTCACTACAAATTTGGATGGAGTTCATCAAACTTTTGGATGATATACATACAGCCACGTTTGAGGCAGTGGAAGAATCTACAGTAACCAACCATATCCACATTATAAAAATATTAATAGAATCTCTTTTGTTTTTTTTTGCTACATTTATCTGTTATTTCAAACTGCCAATATTTAACTTGATACTTATTTCTTTCTTTTTGTGTTTCAACTTCAGAGTACGGTTTTCCGAACCCTGCCAAAAAAAAAAAAAAATGCCATATACGTCTTTAAATCATAATACAAAAAGATACTACAACAATACGATAGAGCAAGTGTATATGTGCAGTCCGTGTTCAGTTTCTGCTTCGGAAAGGGTCGTCTTTGGAAGGGTACATTTCTATAGGCAAGGCATTTAAATAATCTTTGCCATATATAATGAAAAGTAATACAATATAATATAGTATATTTAACAACTAAAGTATATTTTTCTAAAGTATAGGTATTGAGAAATGAAGTGATTTCAATATAATACAGCAATTACAAATCTATACATTCATAATAACAATAATAATTCCGACAAAAATTGCTAAGAATTGATCTCCTCTTATATTTGAAAACAAATAATGATATGAAACGCCGCCAGGGTCGCATAACCATGATAGCGGCGAACTCTCCTCTAAGCAAGGGCTGCAATACTAGGGTGAATTTCATTTAACTTTTTTTATTTGACCGATATTATTTAAAGTAAACCTTATCGTCCGGCCTAAGAGAAATGTATCTATCAATGACTCTGAAAACGCAAAGTTCTTAGTGAAGAATTGCTTGTCTTTTTTTCCCTTGAAGGATTCAATGAAAGAAGGTCTTTGATCAATGATTCAACCCTTTCAATGCTTTTCAACATATGACGACAAGAGATTGGAGTATTCTGCTACTTTGAGAGGCCGTGGTGAGGAAAGGGGGGGGGGGGCATTGGAGGTTGTTGGTTCCGGTCCACCCCCTCGAACACCACCTGGATCTCCTTAGGCTCTACAGCCTTGGGGCTTAAAAAAAAAAAAAAAAGAGCAGAGGGATCCAAGAAGGAGGGGGCATTTGAGCCCCCCGGGGGCCACTGGTCCTCGATATCGAGCAGCTGTGGGAAAGACAACACCCTCAACACCACTGAAACGACGTCCACTCGATCAAAAGATCCGGAGACACAAGAAATCCCAAGGAAAACATATCCATTTGTGACAACATCAACATTATAGCAAGAAAGGAATGGGACAAAAGAGAACAGACAAACGGTGGCCAACAAAGTTACTGAGGAAAAAGTTGAACTAATTTAGAATCAATATATTTTTTAATCATCAGTTTGATAAGTTTCGTAGCAAAATAAAAATAAAAATAGCAGTAGATAAACTTTCGTTTGTAGTTCGTGTTTATTTGTCGTGATGCCATGATACGAAGAGATGTGGTTTGGTGGTTTTGGCTCTAACATGGGCCCAGCTTTACCAAAATGAATAGGGAGAGAATAGACAGTACGTAATACCAATTATTGTGATTACTAAGTATATCTTACAATCAGATTTATTTGTGATCCGATATATGTCAAATCATTACGGATTTTTTTTGTTAACAATCTAAAATTCTAAATCAACCTCTAAGTTTAGCTTCCTAATATAAGTAAGTTTTGAGATGTGATGATCATAGACGGACATGATATTCGATGCTAAGTTAGATTCAGTAAATTACTCTTGTAATTCGTTATTTTTTTTTTTTTTAAACAGATTCATGATAGCTTGGCTTTCATGCAGAGCTCAATTTCGTAACTTCAGTCTGTGACTAAACCCTAGTCTGTAACTGTCCTATAAGCTCCGTGGACTCTCTTCCCTTCTCAAGGTAAACAATCGTTACAATAGGTGTTCGGCGGCTGCAAATGGCCACAGCATCACCACCAACTGCTGGTCGGAATCTAATAACTGCCGAATTAAAATCTCTTTACACAATTGTCTATTATCAATAAAATTTTATATTAAATCCTATCTTAAATACTGATTTTATAATGAAATTACTTTACTAATACAAACGTTGTAAAAGAAACAAAACAAAACAAAAAAACCTTTAAATATTTTAAATTTTTATGCAAATTAGTCACTACCCAAAAAATTGGTACAAGGACGAAAAATAAAACAATGAAATAACACAAAAAGAATAGTTAAGAGTTCATAATATAAGAAATTCTAAATGTACATACAGATAGATAAAATTAAATAAGTCTAATTGTACCAATTAAGCACATGTCTGCTCTAAAGTAATAATCTACATTTCACTAGATTAATAATTTAGAACAGCGATTCCCAACCGGTGGGTCGCGACTTGATCCTAAAACTATCAGAAAATATCGAATAAACCATCAGAAAAGATCAGAAAAATCGAAAATCGATCATATATAAGGAAGGGATACGATACAAATATGGTTTTATTCTATATTCTTCTATTCATATATAAATGTGGAGGTATTCCAATAAGGAAAGGTGGGTCGCCAGCTGAAAAAGGTTGGGAACCGCTGCTTTAGAACATAAATAATATAATCGTCGGAATCCTCAGTACTGAGATCTCGTTGTTTACTGGTGACTTCTTCTGGCTGATGATCGACAAAGAGCGTGAAACAGCTGTTCCAGGATGTCACTTGGTAAACAATTTGGTCTCACCCATTGTTATTATAAATAATATAAAGCTTAATACAGCTTCATTATTATTTCTTACTTGTTTACATGATTTCTCGCAATTATAATAATTTAAAAATCAATAAAAAAATATAATTTTCATTTAAAATATACATAGATATTTATATTTAAATTTATAACGTAAACTTTATTATAGGGATTGATACCTACAATATAATATAATAATGCCATTGATGACAATGAGGATGTATCAAGTGTTTGGAAACTGCTTTGTGACTGTAAATCCGTTACTTTCAGAATACAGTCTGGCAATTTGTATATAAAAGCTTAATTAGCACAATCCCGTATATAAATGTAGGCATCAGAAACTTTATTTAAATTTATTTCATGAAATTACGTTTTGAAGATTATTTACATGTATTTTTTGTTAATGTTATAGCTCTATTATGAACGCGTCTCAGTTATCAGGTATTTGGCTTTTATGTTTTTAATTTTTGTTAATATTTGTATTTGCTTCGAGTCTTTCTTTGATTCTATCGCTGCAGATCGTACAACAGGAACAATACAAGACCTTTGCCTAATCTTAAGCCTAAGCGATGAATTAATTCCGCATTAATATTAATCACCTTCTAACAAAGTGTTAAAAGCGGCTGCCTTTTCTATTCTCAGGTGCTTTTCAAATAGCCCAGTGTCCCTCCCAAATCGTTAAGTGAATTAGTTCGGTTAATTTGTCTGTGTTAAGTGTCATGTTGTTATTACAGCTTCCACCGAATGACACTGGGACGCTGGTGCTGCAGATAAGCATCGGTCGTTTCAGGCCAACAAACTGGTGATGGATCGTCCAAGGGAGGGGCCAGCGCCAAATTAAATTGTTCCTCTTCTCCTAGGGCCAAGGCAGGCCGCCGAAAAGTGCACGAGGGGAGAGGCAAAGGAGAAATTGCACACCGTTTACCAAGGGATGCCTCAATATGGTTCACGTAATTAGGATCGAACGTTTTTCCCTTCTCACATTAAGAAAGAAAACATCTTAAACAAACCAAACTCTCATAGATTACTGTATTTAATAATTAAGTCCTAATAAAATTTCAGTTTACTAAGCTTAATAAGTTGTTATTTTGTTGTTTGTTTGTTTTTTACGTTATGATAACAACGAACAAGTGGAAAACACGTACAACCAAAAACTACAAATGCTTTTCTTTAGGAGTTCGGTTTTCCCTGGATTTTCTTATTAATGTACAGATCAATGTGTAGATCATTCTTAGATAACATTGACTTGTACTTCCTTTTTTGTTTGATCGCTGCAATAATGAAATGGTGCTAAATAAAATTATATTAATAAAAATCACCTAAAAAGAAAGAAAGCATACATCACTATCTTTTTACCAGCTATTTTTTTTTTAAATAGACAATTAACTTATTCAAGAAATAATGGTCTATAGGTTTTAATTTCCTTTCCCAAGATTCCGTCATTGGGCTTCCAATATAATTTAAAATCACAAATAAATAATAATAATAATAATAATAATAATAATAATAATAATAATAAAACAAAAAATCATTTGCTTGTGAAATATCGGAGGAGGGAAAAAAGTTCATGAAGAACTTGAAGCCTACTTGCCTTAAAATGTAGCTGCTTTTTTTTTTTTTTAATTGTGAAAATAATACAAAATAAAAGTTTCATTTAAATTTTTAAGTTATAATATTGCTGAGTTTCGATTTTCATTAATTAATCACATCCATATTTAAGTTGTGTAAATCCAATTAATTTTGATCATCTCAAAGCCGAGGAATAGTGGCTTACTAAAAGGATTGAAATGCATTGTTAAGACAGAGATGAGAATTGGTGTTTCAATTTCAAAGCCTTTTCAGGAGAATTTTAGAATTAACCTTTACGCGCTAATTTCTCTTAAAATATTCAGTTTCAAATTAGTTTCTCTATTTTCCGTAAATCTGCACGCCAACTTTCAACAAGATCCATTGTACGGCTCAAAAATTATTAGGATTGTGGGGAAGAAAGGAACTAAACAAACACGGACAGACTGTTATTAAAAGCTTAGGAAATTAGACTACAAACAATACTTTTGTTGAGCCCAGATAAAAAATAATAAATAAATAAATAATAATAACAGATATCCAGATTTAGAACATATAAGTACTTATTTTATTTCGGTCAGCAAAAGAGAATGTCAGTAATTAATTACTTAAGAATGAAATTCTGACTTTCTGCGGAGTTAGAGAATTTTTTAGTAGAATAGTTGAGATGGAAAAATACGTTTCTACGTCCAAGAAAGTAAATTATAAATTGACGACTGAAATACACAGAAATAAGGAAAAAGAAAATGTAAAACTCATTCCGCTAATAACTTCTTTTATTTTGAGTTGAAAGGAAATTTAACGTGCCGATGATTCAAAGAATTGAGTAAGCAAACGAAGGCACAACTCCCGGTGACAACTCAGGGTGCGAATCCTATCTTGTAACGTTGTGCCTTCGTTTGCTTACTCAAACCTTTTTTTATTCTTTTTAATGTTGGTATTTTATTTTATTTTTTAATTCAATCTTCATAAATTGTGGTTGTTTTCCAATAACATATTTTTACTAAATTGCAAAACCAAAAAAAAAAAAAAAAGTTGAATTTTTTTCTTCCTTAATCGTATTTTAGAGACTAATCGAGAAATCTGAGTTTGCGTTAAATTAATCTTTTCCTCTTAATTAAGCCTAACATTCGATAAAGTACTACGAAGATAAAGAAAATTAGAGTGAACAACTTTAATTAAAGTAGTGAAAGATATCTACGATCTTGTTCTCTTATTAACAAATCCTAATTAGTAGATCTTCATCTTCACGAAGCTCTTAAATAACTTTAAAAATTAGATTAAAAAAAAAAAAGTATATTTATCTTTTTATCATACAATAACAACAACAAGCTCTTTAAAAAACTTCAAGCCCTATTTCCTTTACATTGTTGCGCTTCAGTTTTATTTATTTATTTACTTTTTTTTATTTTCTTTCTAAAATCGAGAAAAACAAGGCAAAAGAATCTATTTATTTATTTTAAAAGTAAGATGTTTGACGATTGCAGTTTTCAATTAAAAAAAAAAAAAAAAGTTATTAATTTTTAATAATACCAAAGTAAGTGCAATTGAAATTGAATTATTAAACGGATTAATATCCATTAGTAATACATCGATAGAAATTTATTGCTTCGGCTGTATGTTTTTCTACAGAAATTTTTTAAAACTTCATGCGCAAATTTTTTGACAAGGACCCAACACGGTAAAATGTAAGTGTAAATTGTCTCTTAATAGTAACTATCATGCTAAGTATCAAAAAGTTCCTTCAACAGTTCAAAAGTCATTAGAAAACACATACAAGACTGAAAGACTGATAAAATCCAAGAAATAAACACTTATTTTTAGCGAACTACAATATCCCGGCATTGCAGCAAAAAGAATCAGGCGAAGGGAACGATTTTTAATTAGCCGTAATAATCAATTTTTAATGAATTCTTTTACCTTATTGTTAGTAATATTCAAATATGAAAATCTGTTATAAATATTTCTGGCTTTTTTTCTCGATGGACTTGGTTTTTCAATGAGTCCAATTATAGCAGACTTATTACAAAATTTTGTAAAGAGATTTAATCTGTTTATTTATTTGTGATGTAGCTTCAATACTGTAGTATAAATTGTAATCCAAATAAAGAATTATTTTCAATCTAAAAAAAAAAACCAAAACCAACTATACTTAATATCAAAAAGTAATTTTTCATTGTTTAAATTGCTAAAACTACTTACCGGTACTCTTTGTTAGAAGAGATACCGGTGCAAAATATCTTGCCTTGTACATTTCGAAGTCACAAAGACGTGGCTTTCCTAAATATTTTCCAATGAAAATTTCGAAATCATTGCTTTAATGGATTTAGTGCGAATATCTTCAATGAATACAAGAAGATTTCTTCTTTAGGCAAAAACAAATGATATTTAAAAGAACGAAAGAAAAGCCAGATACCAAAAGCAAACTATTATTTTCTTGTTTTTTTTTTATGTTTTTTTTAGAAGGAGGTGTTTGCCTTGTTTCCATTCTACTTGATTTTCATGACGTATAAATTTTTGTTTGACACTATAATTTTCTTGAAGCGTAACGAATCGAGTAGATCTTTGTGGTGACGATCAAACGGTACCACTTGAAAACTTGCCTTGGGATTCTCCGTCTGTGTAATCTGTTGGCTCGTAAAACAGGCTGTTAATGGAAGCGAGCTCCACAGACTGCACTTCTTACATACCTGTGTGGTCAATTCAGTCTCTCTCTCTCTCTTTCTCTCTCTCGAAGGGTCAAATAAACTTTCCATAATCAGGTTACATCTCAAAATTTACACGTAAAAAAAAAATCACAAATCATTGACCTTTAATTATGGCTGATTTTAAAAATTAATAATAAAAAAATGTTAGCTTTTCACTAGTCACAAGCTCTAAACTTTAATATACTGCAGTTGAAGTAGGAGAAAAAAAATATACATAATTTAATTTAAATTTAGTATTTGATAGATATACATGATACAGATAGATATTTAGATCCTCAAATTAATTAACTTTTTTTTTAAAAAAAAGAAAAGGCTGAATATAACAGATCTCGTTATTTACGAGAACTTCCGAGAGTTGCCAAATGAAATCTGGCGATTCAGAATTATCCAATAATAATTAAGGCACCCAATTACTTAGTAAATAAGGAAGTTAAAGTCAATTAGTAAAGATGTTTTAAGCAAACTTATGTAATTTATATGTATCATTTCTTATAAAGAACATAAAATGTACAATCTTATTCATTCTAGATATTTTATATAGAAAATATCTAGAAAATTCTGTCAGGTGGAATTGCAGTTTCACTAACAATCAGCAATTGGTTTCCTGAGAACGGATAATACTTATTTAAAATTAGTTTGTCTGGTATTGATGGTGTACGCAACCGTTTCGAGGCATTGCAGTTAGGGAGACGATCTCAGAGAGTATTTTTTTTTTTTTTTTATATATTTCGAGATTTCGGGAGCATTCCCCATCGTCATCATACACACATACATTACTTTCGGTATTCTGATGTTATTAAAATCGCTTTATTTGCAATTTAGTTTTCACATTTCCATTGAAAAGATTTTTTTTTTTGGGGGGGGGCGAAAACCCAAGAGCGCATTGTCAATCGCCAAATGCATGATAACCAATGTTGTTCTCAAGATAAAAGAAAGATTAACCCCTTTAGTTATTCTTCCAAGTGGATGATTCGGTTGCTTTGGCCCTGAGGGTTTGCAAACCACAAGGCAATACAAGGGCCAAGAGGCCACTGTCCACTGTTGGTAAACAAAAGCCTCGAATGCAAGAGGTTAATTCTCTTAGCTCCGCTCTTTCAACCCCAAATTGAACTTTGAGAAACAACTTCAGCGGCAAAAATTAAGAAACAAGATTAGAACCAGCAGTTACGGGTCAATGATTTATTTGAGGTGACTCTTAAAAAGAATTTCTATAATGAAGCAGAAAACTGATTAAAAATATAAAACAAAATATTTTTAATAATTTTTTATTTTGTTTTTTACATCAGATTCAGTTATTTCTTAAATGTGGTTTGTGCATGCTTAACATAACAGTGTTGTCTGATTTACAGCTTACGATTTGACATTGCGCTTCAGAAAATAACTAAACGTTTATTTTTAATAAATACTGCCTTATTTATAATAACATCAAATTGCGAAATATATATAAAAATTAACATCCTCTGTTAATCAGTCAAAATCAGAAAAAATCTTTCTTTTCTTACCCCTCTGCCTGTAACTTCGGTAGTGATATTATTCTGATGTAAAATACATTTTAGTTATATTTTAACAAAATCAGAATTTTTAATGTGATTATTTCCTTGTATTCGGTTTAGGTTTGAAATAATAGCCTAGCATCCGTGCTGATAAGCGTGAAACAGAATATTGATGTTTCGTAAAACCAAAGGGTCATTAGATTTTTCTTCATAATCATTAAGAAAACTAACTTTTAGTGGTAACGAATTATTTACTTCAATGATTTTGGTAATTTCACAAAGGCTGCCTTTTTGATTCAATATTTTTGTTACATTTGAAGCAGGAATCATCGGGTGTCGATTAGTTGCCTGTTTTTAATTAAAACAAAGCCTTGCCTCAGCGGATATTAATTTGCCTACACTATGTAAATTGCACGATTTGTTAATAATTAACTACGTTTAGTAATTTTCGAAGCGTTAATTTATGAAAACTATTTATTATCTTGTTTATTAATAAGCCCAAGATTTTCATGACAAACAATATCTTTGTTTTTTAGAATTTTTTAAAAAAATTTTAAAAAATTTAAAAAAAAAAAGAGATTTTTCTTTATTTCCATCTTAAAATTTTTTTAATATGTTTCCAATTATTCTGACGAAACCAATACTGCTTTTATGTTAACCACAAGTATATGCTTTAACCTTCTTTTTTTTTTTTTTAGTTTTAAAGAATAATTGGGGTAAATTTCCAAATAAAAGTAATATCCCTTACATCTCAGATTCACGAGATTCTGAAGCATTCATTGAACCCCAAATGCCTAACTTGCGGAATTTGAGCCTAGGCTTTTGGAGATGCACTGAAAAATGGCTGAACTGCGGATTGGAAGAGCCCGAATTTAATTCTCGGATGTGGTGGGGATTTTTCCACGGTTGTATCTTCTAGATGGACCCTAGGTTCACCCAGCCCTCTGTCAAATGGGTTTCGTACTCGGAGGTTCAACGCGAGTGAGCTTCGGGCTGACCATTCGACCTGAACTAGTCCCGATGGTCGAAAATCGCTGGGAACCTAAACCTCTATCGCACCCAGGACCTGCACAGCCTATTGCGGTACAGTTTAATTTTTTAACTTAGTACAGTTGGAGATGATCGACAATATAATACAGAAATATTTTATGTTTTCTTTAAAATATAAATTACTATGGACAGTGGCACCATCTAGACTGTGATTGAAATAAAATTTTCGGTTCGAGATTAGTGATGCTCCAGTTTTTACATATGACATTCATTTTGATTATACGTAGACCATTACATTCTTTACTATAATTCGTCTCAGATTTCTGTGGACATATTAAGTGATTAAAAACGATATTCTTTCTTTGTGTTAGATAACTGAAACAATGAATTTTACTTAGCAATATTCACATTGAACTGACCTAATAAAAAGGAAGAATAGGATAATGTCATTCTTGGCCACCTAATAAAGACCCACAGAAATTTGAGGAGAACTATAGAAGAAAAAAAAGAAAAAAAAATTAGCATTAGGGGTATTTGAATGAACTTTTAGTAGTTACAAAGATTTCATTCAAAGCGAATTACCCAGAATTTGAAACAAGCAGGTTTTATAGAAGATTCTAATCCGATGATGAAATGAATTTTATGAAAGCGTGGCATATTTTCACGGAGTGCATCCATGCACAGTCTGTGGTATGAAACGAGGTCCCAACTAACCGCTAACTGGTTTTGCGTGCTAGGATCGCATCGTCATAGGGGATGGAGGAGGAGGATGTCGCCGTCGTCGCTTGCTTTCTTCCTTCATAACGAAGTCCGGTAATTGAAACGTAGCGAATAATTAAGTAATGGCGTCCCGGCTCGCCAGGAGCGAACGCCTTTTCTTTATGGGTCTCCTACCTGGCAGTTAACGGACAAGAGATGTGACAACATCACTAGTGGGTGTGCCTCTCTTTGGACAAAGCTATTCATTCAGATAGAAGGAATAAGATAATGAAAGGAACTTTTAAGATTTGACAATAAAATGGTCAAAAAACAAAAAACCAAAAAAGAGGAAAAAAAAAAAAAAGAAACCGGAAACTCTTAACTCAATGAACAACGCTGCTTCCTGGGATGCTAAGATTAGGTCATTTTAAGTATCATCACGTAAAACCTAAAAGTATAAAATAAAATTCTATCACAAATGTAGAGCGTGTTCATTCATGCCCTTAATGAATCCACTTCACACTGTAATTTTACGATTCTCTTTATGTTAGGGAATTAAGCAATGAGGAACAATTTTTTTAAAGATCTTTTCTTCAAATAAAATGTCGCATATTAAAGAAATATACATTCATTTTGACTTTATTTAATTCCTAATCTTTAAAAAAAAAATGGAAATGCAGAATGAAAATTTAGATTCATGGCTAGAATTCAGCATACAATAATCAGTTTATTAAAACTTTCATCTTTTCTAGGATAAATAACTTTTGAGATCAAAGATCAATTGACAGATAACTGATTAAATTCTATAAAATCCTAAACTCTTCAAAATTTGCATTTCTTTCTTTTTGAATCTGAAATCCAGTTAAATTCTTAAAGTTGTCATTAATGCATATTTTTTCTTCTAAGATTGTTATTGTGATGCTGATTAGAGATAATCAACATCCATTATTATAGAGATTTAACAGAAACAATACTGGTAGCGACCATCTCATTGTTAACAAGCTAATAAAGGTATGATAAACTAAGATTAGGCTTTGACATCAGTAATGTTGATTATGGAATATGCCTATCTTCAGAATTTCAACATGTAAAAAAAAAAGCAATTGCAAAATTTAATTACCACCATGCGTTCAGTTACATATACATTACGTATTGTAAAGGAAATAAACACCAAATGTCAAGTAAAGGCTTGCTTTTCAATCGCTATTACCTCGAAAATATATTTAATTACAATCTTTCATTCGCAAATATTCAACCAAAAGGATAAAAAAAAAGTCCTTTCAATCATTGCAAAATGTTTTGAAAAGTCTATATTCAAAGTTTATGTTGTGTTAAAGAATTCCATGTCTCCAAGTTCATATTTCTGTCCTTGACTTAATAAAGACATTTTTTCTCACAATAAACCTACATCTTTCGAAAGCACTGGAAAACTAGATTTTGCTTTGATATAAAAAAAACAATCCAACGTTGTTTACGTGGCCTCTTTTGTTGAGCTTTGATTTCACAGCCTTTTTTTTCCTGTTTTATTACTTTTTTAATTTACTTTCTTTTCATTTTTCGTTTGACAGAAATTGGACGTTTAATAAAATGAAAGATTAATTGATGCAAATAGAAAAGAAATAAATACATCAATAAATAAGAAAAAACTAAAAACAAAACTTTCAAATTATGATAGGTTAACAAAATCTATCTTTTAACTTTTTTTCCCACATTAAAGATTTATACATCAAATTAATTTTATTCTTAAGAAAAATAATGTTTTTGATACGGTAAAAAAAATTGAAAATAACAAACCCAAATTTCTTTTCCCGCATTTTAAATGTATTTCTTTATATATTTTATTGCCTTATTATCTTATATTTTCAGAGATCAGTGAAAAGATATTTTTTTATTTTTTTTTTATTTTTCAATTGTTTAATGTTTTTGAAAAAAAATTGTAATACGATTCCAAATGTGTAAAATATAATATTGTGAAATGCTTCACTGCGCTACAGGAAAGTTATACAGACAAAAAAAAAAAAAAAACTGTTTCTACGAGGCGATAAAATACGTAACTGATAAATTTGTTTAACACTTGGATTTATTGAAACAGATTAATTAAATATCGTCTTTTACAGGATAGTAAATATTTTGAGGATGAACCCGTCACCCCATTCCCAGCTGAGCAATGACGGATGCGTTTACAAATAAAAGAGTTTAAATTGATTAATGTGTTGTACCAAAATACATGTGTCAACACCATAGGCTGTATACTCGTGTCTACTATTAATATTTCATGACAGAAACGACTTGTTCGAAGCCTCAGCCGCTACTGTGTTAGCGAATCAACATCAACGCGGCCGAACGTCAATAGAGCACTGATCAAAATCATTCCATGTTGCAATGAGGGACTCGAAATCACGTCTCCTAGCGGTGGCGACGCGAAACAGAGAGAACTAAACACAGGTCGGAAATTAGTATCATGAAACTATTAAAAATGTATGTGATTTATAACTTTGACGGTATTGAATCAACCAATCAATATCATCCATATGGTTTGATTAGTGCCGCTGTAAGGCAATGGAATTAGAGGATGAAGAGATGTTAAAAGGCCAAAGCATTGCAGAGATAGTATTACATTTCCGAAATCAATTACAACATATTAAAAAAAACAAAAATAAAAAAAAAACCAGCTTCTAGAAATCGAAAACAACTCGAAAAGATATTTGCGAACAATTTTTCTATTTTCCTTTTTCCTGAAAATGTTTTCAATTTACGATATGTTAGCTCTTGATATTTCACTCTGATTAAAAACTTCAATGTCTAACTTCCTGCAGTAGCGACTCTAATACTGTATAAATTTGGTTAAAGCCCGCACCCGAAATTTATAAAAGATGGGAAAGAGAACATGCAAGTGATACAATTAAAATTAAAATAGTCAGAAAAGCAGTCTGATTTGAACTGCTAATTATATCTTAAAGTAGTTAAAACACAAAAACTTTAAAAAAATACGTATTTAAAAAATAACGGACCTGGTTTCGATTCCTGTTTCAGGATCCTTTGCCAACGTGTCCTGAAAAAGGACCCGAAACCAGATCCGTTATTTTGCAGTACGTACTTTTTGAAGTCTTTGTATGATTTTTAACTACTTTAGGATTTTAACACTTGCACACGTAAAAACTCATTCTTTGCTTATTATATATTTAATAATTGTAATTGATATATTTTTTTTACATTTGCTTACCGTCTAAAACCCCTACAGTCACACTGTTCCATCAGTAATAATAACTAATTTCTGGGATAGGGTTAATGGTCCTCAAGCTTTTCAACTGGAAACTATAAATAATAATTCAATATGTTTAATGTCTTTTAGTGAGTTTTTTACGCATTGTCATCGCCGAAGATCTGGTCCGTCCTTCGTTCTGTGCTTCGTTCTATTGCGCAGATAGGAGCAAGCACCATTAAACTTTTAATATTTTTACTTGTGTTTTTCTTTTATTAAATAAAGTAAAATATTCAAGTGAAAAATACATGAATAAATAAGCATAAAATTAAAAGTAACAACAACAAAGCAAGTGTATTCGAATTAATATTGTACAAATGCCCCTTGTCATCCATCTCTTAAGGAATCGTTTCGTATTGCAGTTTTGATAATTGATTTTAGTAGTAAGAGCGACAACAGACTGATGCAGAAGTTTGGAACCAAAATCAAAAAGGCATTATCTTCTAACGTTATGTCCATTACTTCTGTGACACTGTACAATATGATCTATTAAAGTCGAAACTGTGCTGTCAACAAATACTTTCAAGAATTTACTTTTAACTATTTTGTGTGTTTAAGTTGTTTACTTTGCTCATCTCTGATAATCCTCCTTCATTTTCAATTAAAGAGTTTTCTTTCGCCTTGTACGAATGTACCGAAATTAGTTCTACAATTTCTAAAACAATCTGTTATAGATTTTCGATACTATAAAGTCCCAGTACTTTGATATAATCACTATCAGTATTTTAGATCACTTATTAGTAACGATTCAAAAAGGAATCAAAATGTAAATGAAGTTTGTTGAATGAATATTTTATTTCAGAACATTACATTGTTATTATCGTGAAACAGGTCTTTTAATAGATAACGCTGCTTTAGAG
Organism: Thereuonema tuberculata; assembly: GCA_023159025.1. Taxonomy (NCBI): domain Eukaryota; kingdom Metazoa; phylum Arthropoda; class Chilopoda; order Scutigeromorpha; family Scutigeridae; genus Thereuonema; species Thereuonema tuberculata. The sequence continues at coordinate 270,487,220 of JAFIDM010009631.1, read as the reverse complement.
CGCCGTTACGTTACTTTGCATGTACGTTTCCAATTTTTCTTTATTTTGTTATTTATCTTTTGCAAACATTTACTCTTGTTTTTTTTATTCCTATTCCGCTTCATTCCATTTCTTCTAATCCAATTGTTTTCTATCCTAAAGCTGAGATTTCATAACTCTAACATTTCACTTTTTCTTTTTAACAAATATCGCTTCGTATAAACGTAATTTCGTTTCAGTTAATCCCACGACCTAACAACAAATCCTTTCTAATCGCCGGCTGGTTTTCACTATATATTTAACTACATTCCGATATTTAATCTGCGAGTTTAACCAGCGAATCAATCGTATCCTGAGGCGTCCCACATTCTGGTGGGACAGCCTGCAGCAACATTTCTTAACGAGAAGCCGAAACAGGAAAAACATTGGACAACTGCATCCACTACAATAATCCGCCAGATATTGTGCAATCTTATGTTTGGGCACTCAGTGGAACCGCAGGCATTCAGAATGATGATGATGATGATGATGAGAGAATTGATCTCCAACTCACAAGGTAAAGAACCCGAAAACTGCTCTATTAGAAGAAATAATAATAATAATAATGCAGCTCTAGATACATTTAATTTTATAAAAACTATGTAAACTAAGCTTAACCTGTTGTAAACTAAATTGAATGTCATTTGAAAGGATAAAATAATAATAATAATAATAATAATAATAATAATAATAATAATAATAATAATAATAAATTGTTAAAGCATCAAAATTGAGAAACTGGCATAACGGCAAGTTTATGTACATATACATCCTGTTTCTTTAAATCCAAGCAATGTCTTCTCTGCTTTTTTGCAGTTTAAAAACTATCCTACATAAAATGCAATTTACATTACTGCCGTTTTCATATAAATAAGAATAAAATTTGTCTTAAACTCGTCCAACGATTTGTGAAACACTACTCTAGAGTGATAGAGCAGCCTATACGAGAGTTGGTAACAAAACGTATTTAAACATTATGTGGAATTAAGTTTGTATTAGCACCAATGAGCTACCGCAATCTATTCTTATGTATACATAATGATTTCATATAAACTCATAACACAACTACCATAAAAACTTCAACAATATTCTAAAAATAATCTTTTTACACTTCAAACTCATACTTGTCCTTTTGAACTAATATACAAAAAATAAGATTTCTCGTTGCAGATGTGCGCCGAGTTACGACTGAGATCCCATAAATAAAAAAAGCTTGAAAATCATTACGAAAATTATTTCAAGTTTTTCAAATAAATGATTACTATTTGTAATAATACTCTCGCAAGGGCAAGCATTTTTTTCTTCGGAAATCTTAAAAAATTTCTTGTTCTATTTGCTTTTTGTAAAACAGTTGCTACTCCGGTGAGCGACAAGTAAAGTAAAGAGACTCCAAAAAGCTTTTTTTAATTTTTTTTTTTTTTTTTTTTTTTCGCTTTCGAAAATTTATTCTAAGATAAATTTTTCC
>JAFIDM010009631.1:270455637-270481623 GCA_023159025.1 Thereuonema tuberculata | reverse complement strand
CCTCCATTTTTTGTTTAATGAAAAATCATAATTATGTACTCCATTTTATGTTTAATGAAAGATCATATCTATATTACTCCAGGTTTTTTAATAAAAGATCGTAATTATATTACTCCATTTTTATTTTAAAGAAGGATCATAATTATATTACTCCATTTTTCTTTAATGAAAGATCATAATTAAGTCCTCCATTTTGTGTTTAATGAAAGATCATAATTATGTACTCCATTTTTTGTTAAATGAAAGATCATAATTATGCCTATTTTTTTTTTTCTAAAATAACCCTTAATCGTGGGGAGTGTTACAAAATGACATTTTTAAATTATTCAAAGTTAACCCTTTAACTAAAATAAGTGCAAACAATTCTTGTTTCTTCAGAACAATGCTCAAGTTCCGGTCAACGCTGGGTAATCTATCGTTATTCGTAAATATAATCTTCAGCATTTACTAACACGATTTGCTCAGTCTCTCTTTAATAGTATATAAAATTTACAATATTAAAGAAAAACCTTAGGGAAAAAAAAAAGAAAAGATATTAACTATTGCATGTAGCTTTTACTTGGTTGTTGAAAGCTATAGTCGCTATGTACGATGAAGTTCTGATAACCAATGAAACTGTGCCACTGTTATTTTACGATCAATTTCCTTGTTAATTTGAGAATTGTTTGCTAATATTGATGTAATTCTTTTCTTGGAAGTCTCAGTGTAATTATTTTGAAAAAACATATCCTTTTTGACGCTCCCTTCGCAACAAACTATCCACGCACTAGTGACGAGAAGCGCGAAATTTCAAACGGGGTAATTGCGCAGAAAATTGCCAGTTTGTCACCGCTGCCGACCAGTGACACGTGTGATTTGCCGGCCGTCAAGGCGTATAATTTAACATCTTTTGTTCTCGATGGAAGATGGACAACAAGTCATTCTATTAACTCAAATGTCGTCTGTGTTATCAATTGTCATACTCAAATAAACGGAATGAATCATTTAATGGCGCTACAAGAAATGGTATTAGGATTAAATGAGAATTTATAAATTACTATAATTAAGGAAGCATTAATAAAGTCATGGACACATTAATAAAGTCACTACACGATTTTTTTTTTTTAATATTGCTGAAAATATCCCGTTCTGTTATTGTTGAAATTCCTTTAAGCATTAGTAAATTATGAATGAATTATTCAAAGAAATAACTTAAATTCAAGGAGATTTTATTTTTTTTTTCTAAATCTTAAAAAGTATAAAATACATCTTTACGAAATCGTGTCACTAGATTAAAGAAAATAAAAAGAACTACAAACTGAAAAAATATTCAAAAGCTAATAATGAATTCCGCACAAATCCCCTAAAAAGAAATCACGTTCTCTAATTCGGTAACCACTGTTGTAAAATATGCAATTTAACCTTTTTCAAATCCAAACGAAAGTACATTAGAATGTAAAACTGATAGAAAGTCATTACTTCAATTAATATACTGTATGGGTTCAGAATAAATTACAAAAATCTTTGATTTTATTGCACTAATAAAACCAATATTGGTAAAGGTCTTTCTATTTCATCAACTAATTTGATCATTTCAAAGGGGAAAGGTTTTTAACTCAAAAATTTGCGAGGAGATTACTAAGAGACGAAGAAAAAAAGCATAAGCCCAATGAAGAGTTCCATGTTTTCTTGCTAATCACCGCATAAATTTCATTGACATTTGCGGAGTTTGAATTGAAAAATCATTTCCTACAAAATGGTGAAAAGTGAATATTTAATGTCACCATTCTATTGTGAACGCTTATAAAATATAATTTTTGACATACTAAACATTGATAAACTGTTGAATTCGGTGTTTTGTTTGTTTGTTTTTAAATAATAGAATCAGGTACAAAAGACAAGAAATGAATGGATTCGTTTAACAAAATCCTCTTCGAGGCCAGTTCGTTTCTGAGTGGGTTGAAAGGTCCTACAAGGCACACACACACACACCCACATCTCTGAGAGAACCTTGCAATTTCAGCCGATAGGCGAGCCTCAATAATTAACACTTTTATTAATGGGAAAAGCAATTAAAAAGGAATATAAACGTCGCTGCAAATGAAGCGGCTGTGTGTTATCCGCCTCGCAGGAGTCTCGCTCTGGGCCCGCGGGGTTCCACGGCCAAAGAATGCAGCACTGCTGCTGGCGACGGCCGCTCGCTCGCTCGGACAGTTCCTGGTGGTGGAGGTAGAAGAACAGCGTGTGGCCGCTAAAATATCCCCCTTCACTCGGTTGGCAAGGACAAGATAGCGGAGGCGGACGATGGACAACACGGACATATTCTACTCAGGTCAAAAGAGAACCAAGACAATGTTCAATCAACTCTTCTTACAAAAACAAGCACTAAAATCAGATACTTGCTCTAAAGGGACGATCCAAATTTTATTTTAAAATTATCAAGAAGGTTATAGTTATGAATTAAACTAATTCATTTTGTGGATGGTTTAGATTATTTTTGATATCTACGATAGTTATTCTCTAAAATTTGCAGAATTAATCATCCTCAAATAGTAGTTGCAGTAGAGATTGAGTTTGTGTAAAATTAAGCATTTTTCATTCTTTTTTTCTAGTGTCTTACTACGAGAATACATGCTTGATTATAAATAAAAAAATAAATAAATAAAATAGCAACTCATTTCAAGAACTACAGTTGACTGTTTAAGTTTTATTGTGGGCCTCAATAGAACGAACAAAAAATTAACGAACCATACACTGTCTAAATAATAGAATAAACCTACTTACTTTTTAAAATAATAACAATTTAAGTTACATAATTTAATTCGATTCAATTTATTAGATCATTTTTATTAAAAATGAAAATATGAAATTCGTACAAAGTTCTCTCTCATCTTATGGCACATTTTTCATTTATATTAAATTTTACAACAGTTAAAGTTGATTTCGCAAAAGCTTGTGAAAGGAGCGTGGCATTTAAGAATGGATTAATCATTCCAGGTATGATATCAGCGACAACTGATATTGAAAACTGAACTATTGTAAATTTTTCACGAATGGAAGTAAAAAGAAATGCGAGGTTGCTATTACCTAATTCCCTGTAGACATTATTATTATTGTAAAAGATTCAAACCTTGGGTTTCCACAGCAAAGACAACATGGCAGATCAAGGACCAAAGCACATATTGCTAAGTGTAGAAAAGTGGATAAGAAGGGTTAGGGATGTGTGGTTGTGTCCATAAATTTCCTAACTATTCGTGTTGTGTTGAGTATCACATCCTTTTGGAGTTATGCATAAGTGTTTTTGTGAAGTCCTAGTGTGCTGAGGCTGTGCTGCAATGTGTGAAGCACCAGACCAGTGGCGGACAGGATGATTGGTACAACACGTACTCAGTCCTGCCTCCACAGCTTCTGGAGCTCGTGTGCTAGATCAGTGTATTTACTGATCTTGTCTGTGTGCGTTTTCTGCATGTTCTTGCTGATGGGAACTGCAATATCAATGAGGTAGGTCTGTTTGTTGACCTTATCAACAAGTGTGATGTCAGGTCTGTTGTGATGTATAGTTTTGTCTGTGTGAATGGGGTGGTCCCAGTACAGCTTATATGAGGGTGACTCTAGTACGCTTTGTGGTGTGTACTTGTAGTACGGGACCTTATTCTTAATAAGTGAGTGTTTGTGATGAACGATCGACGCTACCAGATTGTGTCGGTGGAGGTAGTCTGTTTGGGAGAGAAGGGGACAGCGTGATAGTATCTGGTCGATCGTCTCATGCGTAGTGTGGCATTTCCTGCATGTGTCGTCATACGTGTTTGCGTTGTGTAGAATGTGCTTCTTGTAGTTGCGTGAGCAGATGACTTGGTCCTGTATCGCGATCGTGAACCATTCTGTCTCCCCAAACAGCTCACCATTCGTCAGCCATATGCTCGACGCTTCCATGTCGACATGAGGCTGGTTGAGTTCGTGGCGATGTCTGCCACGGAGTTCCTTACGAGCCCATGATTCACGCAGCTGCTGAGTGTGGGTGTCGGGGGTGGTGAGTGTTGGCGAATAGTTTAGAGATCCAGGGGTATGAAGTGTGTGTCAGCCTTGACAATGGCTGAGTGGAATGAGGAGTGTTCTGTTCTTTGGTGGAAGTATGTGTGTGCTTGTTTTTCGTGTAGGGTGATGAGATTGAAGAGTCCTCGGCCTCCCTCCTTGCGGGGAAGAGTCATCCTTTTCGTAACGGATTTGGGGTGGTGCATGTTGTGTTTCGTGAATGTAGTGCGTGTTGTGCGTTGTAGTGCATCGAGTTCGGTGTTTATCCATAGAATTATGCCGAACGAATATGTTAGTGAGGGGACGGCAAAAGTGTTGATGGCTTTAATTTTATTTCTAGCGTTGAGTTGTGTTTATTATTATTATTATTATTATTATTATTATTATTATTATTATTATTATTATTACTATGTAAATGTTTCTATTCTTGGGTTTCCCCAGCAAAGACAACGTGGCGGGTCAAGGACCAAAGCACCAATGTTGTTAAGTTTTAAAAACTGTGCAAGGAGGGTTAGGGATGTGTGATTGCGTCTGTAAATTTCCTAACTATTATTATTAATATTATTATAAATTCACTTTCACTTATTAACTGATTTGTTTATTCAAATTTTGAATAACGTGATTAAATGTTACAGATCATTTCCTTATATGGAAAACATTCGTACGTAGCGACAACTGTAAAGAAGCAGGTTACAAACTTCTACAATAGAATGATTTGCTGGGTCCCAAATCACATTAATTAAGAAGTAGGGTGGATCTTTTCACTGGTTTAATTTCTTTAAACTATGACATGTTCGACATCAATTAAACAAATCAAGAACGACTGTCAAAGCGCCAGATCAAATGACAGTAACTGTAGTTTTCAAGTAGCTCTTTTTTTCATGGAGGATTCGATCGTCCTCTTCAGGGCATGTCGAACATAACTATCTTGTGGCCTTCTAGATTGTTCTTTCGTTTTTTGGATCGACCTTCCATCGTAAAAATTGCAAAGTTTCCTGTTACATACGACGACAACCCACGCCTATCTGTAACTCCCAATTCCTTCTGACATACATTGACATCACTAATGCTCCTGCACGTTTTATACTGCTTTTCATAGAAGTTTGCATGTTGGAAGAACTCAGTTCAACCCCTGGTGTAGGTCATGGGTTTTTATTCCCTGATTGAATCTTCTCTAGAAGGTTTCAGGGATCATCCAACTCTTGTTACTTAGAGGTTAAAAACTCAGACTACTGATATACTGGCCGTCAGACCTAAACTTTGTTCGACTGATCGCAGGAACCTCACTTTACCTCCTGCGCTGCCCTCCTTCTGATAATGAAAAGGGATAATGTTTAAACTTTTAATTGTAGCTAGCTCAATTATCCATTTGTCCTTTTATGTGCGATCAGCCAGCATCGCCTTACTCTTTCCTGTATTCGAATATAACTGAAAATATATTTAGCCTCTAATTCAAATAAGTCTATGTGTAAAAACAACAACTATCTAGCGATTCGTTAGAGCTTCTTTAAGTATATTAAACTTTAGGTAGGGTCTAAAACCAGTTGCAGAACTGATTAATCTTAAAATATAGTCATTAATAAACAACAGTAATAATAGACCACTAACAATTGCAGCTATTTAGTTTAACAAATTACTGAGTCATCTTTTTCCTCTATCTCTTAATTCGGTTTTCCAGTCCCACGATAAATATTCTAAGCAACGGTGGAAGCCATTTGTAAACAAGGCACACGATGATGCAATCCATAGAGCACCGCATAGCGGAGGCAAATGCAAATGACATGGATATCTAAGGAGGTAGGATAAGATCTAATGATCGCTGTTGCTTTTTGTTATTGTAATTATTCCTTGAGGAAACTTATTGTAATTGGCTACACCCACCTGAGGACCTGGCACTGTGCCAACCGCGGCAAACCTGCAGATATCTGGAAGCCATAGCATTTATCTTTCAGCGACTTCCTCCTATTTTAAGGAGGAACAGTTTTACAACAGACCATCTTTCTTTTTTCTTTTTTACCTCCACCCATCCCATTTAAACGACATTTTCATATCGGTATTGATTGTTTCGTAAATCTTTTCTTGTAATTTAGCTTATTCTGCGTCGGCCAAAAACCAACTCTTTATGATCTCAATTCTCGCAAGTTAACGTAATAAATTTACTGTCAATAAATAAACTTCAAAATGCCTGTTTATTTAACATAATAAGCCACCTTCAGTGCAGTAGCTACAACACCTGTCTCCAAGTAATTTCAATCCCTATCATTCAAATCATATCCTGCTAAATTATAGTCCATTTTCAAGAGATTTAATCTTTATTATATACTAAACAAAAATTAAAGTAAATGGGAAAGTTTAATAATAATTATTACTGAGAAATAGCTTCATTACAGACGGAACAATTATAATTACTCAAAAGCTAATTCATATATAATGTACATCTTAAATCGTTGTTGTAATGTTTGTTGAAAGTTATAATACGGATCTAATGGGAAAGAACATAAAACGTCAACGTCTGACTTTGCAATGGAGCTAGGGTGTCTAACTGAACAAGAAAACTGAGTGTAGACTACTGCTGTTTCTGAAATAATACCGTAAGATAAGTCGAATACTTTTTGGCAACTTTTTGAAATGAGATTTCCTGACTTTTTTTTTTTTTTAATACAATACATATCTAATAAAACGTCACTGGTCTTAAGTTGCAGTTCGTATTACAGTAGCCTAATTTAATTGTTGCAGTTGCGAATTTTACCGTTGAAAACTTTTAAAAATTAAAAAAAAAAATAATAAAATAAAAAGCTTAGGATTAAAGCATTCAATTCGTATCCCCATTCTAGGATAGCAACAAATGAGGTAAAGGCCCCTACGATCATGAGCCGAGGAGTACAAAATTGAGATCAGAGATTAGTTCGGTACTCAGCCGCTGTAACAATTAAATAGTTTTAATTAAAAAAAAAAAACCTTATCATATTGATCTCTAAGCTAATGTTTGTATCTTTATATACTTACAATACTTAATTTTAAATGCATAATTAAGATTGAAATTGTTTGAATAGAGAATGTACGAAAGAATAACAGACAATAAGAAATGCTTGAAGTTTAACGCTTTTAAAGAAATCTTTATATTAGGGAAAAAAATCAACGATAAGAATAATGAGTACTTAGTTATTAATAAAGCATTTTTTGCGAGTTTTTATTCTGTTGTTGAATATTGTTATTTTAAATAGTGATAATTTTAAATGATATTTTTTTTTTTGATATATGAGAGACGCCAATGTCGTTACTGCGTCAAAGGTGACATATGGTCTTTTTTTATTTTAACGACGCTCTCAAGGATAAAAAATAACCTCGAAATATTTAAAGGAAAGCAAATTACACTTGTGGCACCTGATGCACCGAATTCAAGAAATAAAAAACACCTGCGTCCATAAGAAATGGATGTCATCGAAAAATCTCATTGAATTAATTTCTATCGGAGAAATTCAAAGACAAACAGTTATGGGTAAATAGTTGAAAGCAAAGCTTACAATTGTTTTATAGGAGTTAAATACATCAAATCAGAGAATGGGAATCAAGTCTATTCCCATTTCAGCAACATCTTTTCTCTGTTTAATTTTATTTCTGTAATGTCATGAATCCCTAAGTCTTTTTTTAAAGCTATTCTTTAAATGTAACGTGCTATTATTAGTGAAAAATGAATTTAAAGTTGCTTTTGATTACGAAAGCACAATATTAAACACGGTGCAATTTACGTGTTTAAGCTCTATCATCAACTTGATTAGGACCTTTTATGGGAGGAGGGGAGGAGGAAGAGATTTTCTAGAAGAGTGAATAATTAGGTTATATTTTCTTTTGTACTTGCACGAAAAACAAAACAAAAAACAACCTTACTATACATACGTTCTAACTAAGGGCATCCTTCTCACTGCTGAAGAATCCTAAACTATGAAGTCTTGAAAAGTTTTAGCCACGTTATTAACAATTAATGATGAGTATTTAATATTAAAAAATAACAGGAAAAAGTTAAAGAAAACCAAAAAAAGAAAGTGCATAGAATAGGCAAAACATTTCCTTAGAAAGACAGCAATAAAAATTAATAGACTAATAATCAGTCACTGTAATGATTTGGGAATAATTAATATCAAAACAAATATATTATTATAAAATCGAATAATTTTCTACGAAATTATACAAATGCATAAATCCAGGTTGACAGCCTTTTGTAGTTTACAGATGACTTGTTCCTTTAGTCCCAAAGAGGTTACTTAAAATAATATAGGTCTATCTAATAATAATAATAATAATAATAATAATAATAATAATAATCAAAATGCTGTTTACAGGCCATATATTGTTTTAAAAAACAACAACACGGATTTCTGTGCTTTATTTACTAATTTACTCGTTTTAAAAAAAGAAGTAATTATAAACATAATACAATTGGCATTATAGTTATATTGGGATTTAATATGAAAACTTAGCTTGGTTTTAAAATAAGAGTAATATCTAAGTTAGATATGTCTTTTATGTTTTTTGAATGTAGTTTTCGTTTTCTACTGAAATGTTTCAGATGGAAAAGTAAAAGTGAGTAGTGATCACTTGGGCTGTTAATGAATGTGGCGCGAACATCAATGAATAGAAGTTTTACGATTTGTGTGAAGGACAACCTCAACTATTTGCTCTCTTGAATATCGTGAAGGTTGACTTGAAGAGGAACGAGCCCTTGAAGCCAAAATCAGTGGCAAAAAGCCTCACTTTGAGTAATAACAGACATTTACTTCCTTTTCCAAACTGAAAAGAGGATTTTAAACTACAATCTGTTATTAAGATTAAATCAGTTTGCTTAAAACCATGCAACTCAAATTCTAAACTACGATTGTGTATCAGACATATTTCTGTTTACTATTGGCTAGCTTCTTATTATAATCCAAGCTTAGTAACGAAGTTGGCTTATTTGAATTCCTGTGTTATTGTATTTATGGTTTTATTTTTCTTGTAAAATGAAGATCTCCTTCTTTAAGAAGAATATTTTTCATAGATAGATTATTTTCATTGCAAAACTAAGAACTCAAATCGTAATTGGTTAAACGTAATATATTTGTATGAAATTTGTTCAGTGACAAAGATATTTGTTAAAGGTGTCATGATTTTTTTCTCATTGTATAAACAATACGGGAAATTCAGTCAATTTCAGATTCTGTGCTTATCTGATGTCGCAAAACAATGCGATGGAATGCGGAATCAGGGACTTAGTTTTTAGCTTCTAACGCCTCGACAAAAATCCTTTGCGCAGACGCAGACCAACTGTGTTCCAAAACAAGGGCACGGCGTCATGTTTTCAGCTGTGTATCGGGACAGGATGGCCTTCCACACACAGAGAGGCCGCGGGGCTCGCCGCAGGAACTTACCATCCAATTTGCATACGACTACGGGCTTCTCCCATTACTGGAGCCGCCAAGGCCGACAAAACAAATCCGAAAAGGAGCACAGATATCGTATTTAGGACGATCTCAAATAATACTAAGGGACTTCAATTATCGTGAGACTGAGGCGCATCCATAGCAACTAAATGTCGAAGTCTTCAAATGGGAAGATGTTGGAATTTGTATTTTCTTAAACCGTGTCTTCATCTTCGAGTGTATACAGTTTGTGTTCGCTTTTCAGTTATAAATACTAAATTCCTTCCCTCTGTTAAAAATAGGTTAAAATCTGACTAAAAACAGCTTAACTGTACGGACTTCTAGTTTTGTTCTCCAATAGCCCTCAAGAATTTCAATTAACAGTCATTTAAATTTGTAAAATTTGAGAATAATACAAGAATTCTTATTTATAGACCTGAAGCTATTTATTCTCATATAGCATCATAGTAACTTTTGCCTGCCAGTTACTTTCTCTGCAATTAACCAACCATTAATTGTAATTCAATTAATAATTCAAGCTATTAGAATAATGGAAATAGTATCGTCGATTAATCACTGGTCTATTTCAAACATATTAAGGTGATATATATGTCTAAAATCTTCTTCCTTCCAGGTACATTTTTGCCAGACTAAGATTCTAGGAAACTTAAAAGGTCTAATGTCTCTTCGAATCCATTATCTACATCAATAGAAGTTCCAAACTTTGAAACAATCACTGTACGTTGAATTCTTGAAGATTTCAACAGTTTCTTTTTTTGCTTCGGGTGACAAAAAGTCATTATTTGAAAATACTTAAATAACAGAAAATGGGGAATTAAAGTGTGAATCTTTTAAAACTGCCTCTTTGTATATCGTCTCCGTGATTTAATAAACCATATATCCTTGTGAAAAGTAAGTTCCCTCCAGTGACTAGTTTTAGTTCACATCTTCTTACAATGTTTATACTTTAAAATAAAAAATCCTATTTTTCTCTATAAATTCATAGAAAGTTCAGTTGTTCCTATCACATGATCATATAACCATTGATAACTTTCCATTTCCTATAAAATTCACGAGCGTTTGAACTTTTCATACTAATGTGTTTTTCTTTAGTTCTTTGCATCATCTTCTTCCTTGATATAACTTACTGTCCGTTTTTGTTTACGAGAGCCTTCAACGCAAAAGCGCATGCGTCAGGTCTCCTTTGATTTCTTCAAAATAGGGGTGAGAAGAAATAAAGAGCGGATGTTTACTTTTTATCAGTGTTAGTTTACTAGTAGCTGCGTTCTATTTGCGCTTTTCGGGAAAGAATTATGGAAAGAATAAATCCTACTGCAAAAATAACAGGTACTAAAAAAAAACCACAGGTCTTAGGAAAGTGCCCAGCTCAGCGTATCACCCCTTTGCGGGGTAGAATCGTCCGCCAGTGCTAGTTCTCGCTTTTGAAACCGAACAGTACTAGTCATTCTAAGTTTATCAACAAGGATGGAGAAAGAAATCTGCATTTTCTCTTCAAACGTTTTTCTCTCAGTGCAAAATTGTTTCTTCCAATTCTTTTTATCAGAAGTTCTCCCTTACAAATCGAAACCCATTATTTTGATTGTGAAATACCTACGTTTTCCTAATCTGTTCTCATTAGTAATAACAGGACGATTTCTGGTGTCCATTCATTTTCAATTCCATTTTGAAGAAAAGGGATGATTATTTCATCTTTCTTTATTCAGAAGAAAATCACCAAGAAGTTGCGGAACTCACACACACACAGATTTGCCGATTCTGTGCACCTTATTGTCCTGTTGGAAAGTGAACTAAAAATAACTTCAGATCTCTAAATAATTAGATTGATTACAGTAATGATGTTAGCTCGAACTGTCTTACTCCATCCAAGTGAAATTGTGATTAAGCTTAAATGTTATGTCTGTTGAACAAGAATTGCGTAGAACATCGTGTAATGAACTATCTGACTTATTCGTTGCGGTGAGTTGATTCGGGCTTAATCGACGAAAAGTACGGTCTAAGATTTATAAATTGTAACTAATATAGTGTGAAGATTTTAATATATATATTGTAAATAGATGTTCTATTATCGTCTGTTGCCTCTTTTTTTTACTACTTTTAAAAAGTCCGTGTGTTGTTTCGCCGTAGATTTCAAAACTTTATATACGATGATGAAACATCTAAGTAATCAAATGGTGAATAGTTTATTTATATTATCCATTTTAGTTCGATCCTTGTTTGACACCTGAGGTCAGGTCTCTCCTTAGCAGAAAAAAGATAACTTTTTTTTTTTCTTTCTGTAGAGAAACCCTCGAACTTCCTTCGATATCACAAGGAGAGATGTTACGCAGCTTCGCTGCATGACAGAAACAGAGAAAAAAAATGTTTTTCTTTTTAATTTAAATCTATCTATAGGTAAAGAAAGCCTTATTTAGATCTTATTACAACTATGCATATCTTATACTAGATTTATTAAATTAGAAAAAAAAAAGAAACATCAAATATATGTCAATGTACGAATAAGAAAAGTAAATGGTTGTAAATTATTATTACAAACCTTCTTATAATTAATTAATTAATTAATTACTACGAAGGTTAAACGACTTTTTATTTGCTTCTATTCTGTTATACAGTGTTTGGCCTCAAGAGTAAAAGATTTGTGAATATGAAAGTGATAAAAATTTATTACTTTAATTATGAACTCTGTTTACGGATGTTTCTCTTCTGTTTGTTCTAGAAAACATAAAAGAGAAAATCAACGCCATAAAAACATGAAATTAGGTCATTTTTCTTAAATAACTCTCGTTGACAAGCAGAAAGCAGTTGTCAGTTTAAGAGGGCACGAAGGAAAAACAAACAAATGACTACCAAAAAATCTTTTTTAACCATTCATTAATCTTGGAATTCAGTGGTTGTCTTGAACGTGTCTTCCTTTTCGCTGTTCCATTTCAGTGTGGGTTAACGCAGGCCCCGTTGAAAAACGTTTTATTCTTGTAGATGTTTGATTAGAAATTAATGAAGGGGGGAGAGGCAGGGATGGGTCCCGCCATCTAACAAGACAAAACTATAGTGATTCAGAATAACTTATCTTCCAATGGTGGCTATAAATTGGGTGTCAATGCTGCAGGCATCCCATCTGGCAGCTCGATGATGACGACGGAGGGGAGCAAGGGATGAAGGAGTGGGACTTAACTAATGACCGACCGCACTGCTGCTGGCCCCGGAGGTTTTCTCCGTGTATGCTAAGCACCCGCAAGCGACGCCTCCGGCGTCTTCGTCACGATAATTACAGACCAGTCCCGAACCCCGAGGATAGATTGGGTTCTGAAGGACCACCCCAGGGGTCCTGGGCTGCGAGCAACGCCATAATAGGCAAGGGAGGAGAAGGCTACGTATGGGGGTGGACCGGCTCCGTTTGGGTCCCCGCCGGCGACCGAATTCTTAAGACTAGTCCAGTTTGGCAGCTGAGGAGGAGGAGGAGGCAAATAACAACTTTATGTGTGGAAAAAACACATTTCAATCAATCGCTGAATTAAATAAATATAATGAATATTTAATAACAACAACGAGAAAATAATAAATAATAATTATTGGACGCAGACAAATATGGTTTAGGTAAATAATCGTTCTCTAAAAACAAACAAAAAAGTGTTTCTAAGAAGAACTATTAAATATTCCATTTATGGTAAGTAATGAGATCCCAAGTTCTTGGACAGTTTACCTTTGAAACCTTTTTATCTACTATTCTTAAATGTTTGTGCAGGATTTAGATACTACACTGTTGATATTTAATGAATATTTATTGATATGATTTTGGTATTGTTTAGTGGTTCAGTGTAAAGTTCTTCATACATTCTAATTTTAGAGAGTAACAGTTGAATTGTACTGTCTATAGTCCGATATTAGCTGCAGTACTTTAACTACTTTGAAATAAGATCCTAAAATCCAGATATAAGTTTTCTAGTTGTGTTGGTTTAAGACTTTTCAGCTGTCCCCTTCATAAAGCCACAAAATGCATAACTTTTTGTGTATGAAAATCTTAAAAGTAGGAAAAACTAAAAATAAAAATAAATTTCACATGGATCTAAAAGATAAGAGTCTACTTTACGCTGTTTCACAACGATTAATATTGCAGGGGAAATATGTAGGTCAGTAAAGAAAATGGACTGAGTAACGGTAATGGTACCGCCAAAAACCCAACAGTGTTCAGTAGCACTGTATTGGATTCACCAATAGAATAATTTCATTGTATTGAATACAATTCCAATTAATTTCAAATAAATAAATAACAAATAAGTAGTAATATTCTCACCGTAATTGGTATGTATGAATAAATTCTCTATAATCATTACGATGTTTTCCTATTTAAAATCCTATAAAAGCACTAACTAACGTCGCCTTATTTATGGTGTTTTGCAGTCCTGATCGAATTTAGTAGTATTAAAAAAAAAAAAATGTTTTTTTAGCAAGTTGAATTGTTGTGAATTTGCTGGTAATTTAACTGAAGCTGAGAATTACTCTAGGAAAGGAGTTAGGAATATTATTAATGTACGAAAGTCGATGGCTTCACTTCTGCCGTCGAAGCCATGGGACTCCCGTCGCTTTGAGTCCTGTAGCCGTTCCTAACTGCGCGACACTTTCCCATTCAGCAACAGGTTCTCGTTGCCATCGCCTTGTCACCATCCCCTCACCTAAGCATTCATCGTCCAACCACCCAGTGACAACCCGGAAAGTTTAGCAATGGAGACCCGTGTGATAATGGATCCTTGTTCTCAGTCTCTATTTTCTGTAAATGTCACCGCTGAGATGAACAAACACACAGGTTTTGATAGTTTGAAACATTTATTCTAAATGGCGACACCTGCAAAGAAGAACTCAAAATCGTAACCAACAACAGAAGTCGTTTGGACTGACGATGTCAAAACATCTAGTTTTATTTATTTATTTTTATCTTTTAATAAACATGGAAACTATCTCTGCTTTGTGTATCACTTAAATCTTCCACAGTGAAAACGATACTTCGTTAGAAGACAGAATTATATTGTGAATGAATATTAAAAATCCTGCAGACAATAAAGTACAACACAAATGAAGATTAACAAGGATATTTATAGTACAAAGCGACTTCCCTTTATAACAATTATTCGACTACATGGTGTAAATTGTTTAATCCATTAATTTTCTTACATTTCAACTTCTAGTCTTGGTTTGGTCTAATATAGTAGACTCCTGCTAATCCGGCCTCCGGCTCTCTGACAGTGACGTGTAAGAGGCGGGATCATTTTTAGACCATTTGTTGCTAAACAGACGGGGCTGTTATGGCACGCGAACCAAGTGTGAAAGGTTTTAGTTTAACTGCAGATGAAGAAATCATCAAAAGTGAGAAGGAAGAAAAAGATGAAAGTGAGAAGGAAGAAAAAGATGAAAGTGAGAAGGAAGAAAAAGATGAAGTGATGAGGAAGAGAACATACCAGAGACAGAAGATTTCTCACACTGCTGGGACCGAAGCTGCTAACATCTTCTTGCAGTACATAATGTAATAACCAGACACCTGCAGTACTGACGTAATGCTAGTAAAGCGATTACGTGACAAAACGTGCCATCGACGAGGATCTTCATTAATGAAGACAAAAATCCCTAACATATATCGAAGTAACTGCACTCAGTAAAAATGAAGATTTCATCTGTGCTGTATTACAATTGTATGTTTCTTTTACAGTGTATAGTACACATTTTAACACTTTACCGTACTGATATGAAAAGATCAATTCATTACTAACAAGGTGTGAGACAAGTATTTACTAGATGATATCTCAGAACAGCTGTTTCTTTTAGTTTAGAAGGTGCCATTTTATTCTCTACTAAATCACTTCATTGTAAAGTGAGACAGTATAGTACGTATCGATCATGTTTTTTTTAACATTATCATATGCTTGTCTTTTATTTACTTTTTTTTTTTAATATGTACTGCATACAGTAAACTTGTAACATTAAATTTAATGAAGAATTAAACTAAATTTTTATGCCCTCTCAGTAATCCGGCATTCTCGCTAATCTGGTACCCCTCTTGCAAGGAATGGCCGGATTAGTAAGAGTCTAGTGTACAACCGAATACAAAAAAAAAAATCTAACGGGAATATATCAGAAAACGATCTGCTAATAGTTACACTTAGTAATAAGATGACAATGAGAATTAAATTTGTGTTTAATGTATTCAGGTGCATTGGCTTTATTATTGATGATGAAGTAATAAGATACTTGCAATATCTCCTTTCCTGACAAATAAGTTAATAAAGAGATAAAACAAATGTCAAGCAAATCTATAGTTCCTAAAAAAAAATATTGAACAAATGATCTTCACTAACTTCTTACCACTATAAACTTAAAACAAAAAAAAGCAATTGTTCAAAAAGAAGAAATGCTAAACGGACTGTGCATAAAGAGATTAAAGAAGTTTCAGGTTTAGGTAAACCCTATTTCAGTATACATTGAGATATAGGCTAAATCAATATTT
This sequence comes from Thereuonema tuberculata, assembly GCA_023159025.1. Classification (NCBI taxonomy): domain Eukaryota; kingdom Metazoa; phylum Arthropoda; class Chilopoda; order Scutigeromorpha; family Scutigeridae; genus Thereuonema; species Thereuonema tuberculata. The sequence goes on along the minus strand of JAFIDM010009631.1, from coordinate 270,465,705 downwards.
TTTTTCTGTAATATTTTGATACATACAATAATAATCCCTTTAAGAATTCAAATCAGTAAAACAAGATGTGGAATAGAAACGATAAATACAAAACAAGCGAAGATTCTACAAATGTATTATCTTCAAGAACATTTTCAATGTGTTACAATTTGATCAGCTGACCCGGGGGAGTTCATTTAATCTTGGGGCGATTTGCCCCATTTCCATCCTCAGAATGGTAAACCCATTTAAAGAATCATTGCCGCTGTAAAGGAAATACCTAATACTGAAATTGATAACATTCGTATCATACGATGATAACATTCGTATCATCGTATGGGATTTTTAATACATCATTAATGAAATAGATAATGGTGTAAATAGATAATGGTGTTAAATTTAATTGTTATTAAATTTAATGTAATATAATGAAACTTTTCTGTGAGAGATTCAACTAATATAAATATCTAAATATATAAATATGTGTAATGATAATTGAGATCTATCAAATTCAAATTTAGATAACTGTAATTTTGTAAAGTAAATCAAAATAAATTAGAATATTAAAAATACATGTAGTACTTTTAGAATTTTCTATTAACTATAATATTCTAATTAGAATTATAACTAAATACTAATTTATTAAAATTAATGTTTAAATAGATACCGTATTAATATGTAATATATAAAATTCTAATAATAAGGCTTACGTATTAGAATTTAAAATAGTAGTTAATTAGATAATAAATTACAGTAACTTATATTTTTCTGAAATATTCAAATGTGAATATTTTCAAAGTGAAAATTAAAAGAAAAAAATTAATGCGTCTTAAATGCTTGCTGTTTACTTGTTTTTGACGTGCTGCAAAGAAATCGAAATTTTGATCCCAACTTTGGTTTTTTTTTGTACCAGCCGAATGTAATCTTAAGTTTTGTGTCATAGTTTCGATATAAATTAAGAAATACATTTTGAATTGTGACAAAACCATAATTATTTTCTTTCTGATTCAGGTCTTCAAAAAAGAAACTAAACCACCTTACAGAAGAAGACAAGTTTCTTTCAGAAGCTGTAAGAAAGACAAAAAAAAAGGATTGTAAGTTTTGCCAGGAAAGTTACGCCCTCGCCATTATGAGACCCGTTATTTCGTCAGCATAAATAGCCATTACGTAATTACCACATTACAAGAACGGTCCCACCGTTTTGTCTCCAACTGTTTTTTTTAAGCTAATGTTTTGTGGCTATTTTTATCCTCAATTACTAACTTAATTATTTTTAGACTCCATTGGACGACTCCAGTGCTAGGGAGCAATGCATGGCTATCTACAGTTCACTGGAGATTGAAGGGAAGCGGGGGTGGGGATGTGTTCGAACCCTTCGAGGCAACGCGACGACCTGTTGAACGGTTCGCAATCTTCTTTTACCAGACGGGGGACCGCGCCTCGACGTTTTATTATATCGCGTGGGTTTCGAGAATTTAATTACATTCCACTTTCTTGTTCTGCGGAGCTGATGGGTCGGGGGATGAAGAAAAGTCTGTAACGACAAAAGATGTGCAGTTAATTAGACTCCCGCCGAAGGTTCATTTGGAGGAAAAGTTGCGAAATGAAATCTCGCTCCACACGCCAACCCCTCACGTGTCTTAAGTTGCAAACTTCAGAGGCTTCTTCTTTTTTTTTTTTTTTTTTTAAACTTGGCTTTGTTCTTTTTCTTTGTGCAAAAGTCAAACAGGAGAAGGGAAAAAAAATTACGAACTGAGCTTAATGAGTTGTCTCCTTCTCCGTTCACAGAGGACTCTGCAATCGTAGTGACAAAAATCAACCAGACCTTCTTATTGGATTTTCACACTCCACAAAAAAAAAAAAGAAAGTGTTCCAATTTGGGTTCATGATGCAAATAAGAAACCGGGACGAAAGAACCAAAAAAGCAACTACAAGAAGCCTTAATTGCACGCAAGTTAATTACAAATCACTGCCTTTTAACGGACATACGTTAAAAAAAAAAAAAAAAAAAAGGAGATAGTATTCAAATGAAAATTATAAGATATGACGGTCAGATTTTTTTTTTTATATACACAGTTTAAAAATATACACAGTTTAGAATATTACAAAATAATGTTTAAACGATTCAATTATTTTGTATCATCAACATTAGTTGGATGTAATTTATACGGAATATCTAAAACAAAACAAAAAACAGGCTTCTTTTTATAGACTATTATTTTTCAATGTAGTTTCTAATCCTGACCTTAAGCTCCTTCTCTGTATATTCTATTCGTTTGGATTTAGTTTAACAAGACATTCGAACCAGTGCCGGATTAAGGGGGAAGGGGGCAACAAATGGGATTGAAACAGTTATTTATTATTAAATAGTGAAAGCTACAGGGACGGCATGGGGCTGACTTGTTCCCCCCCCCCCCGATAAATTTCCTAGATCCGGCACTGATTCGAACTTATTTAAGCAATCTAAATTAAAGATCTAGATCAGAGGTGTCCAAACTACGGCCCGGCAGGTGATTTTATCCGGCCCTCGAAAGTTTTTGAAAAATGTCTATCGAAAATTGAAAGGAATGCAAAAATCATATTTGATACCTAAAAGGGGAAATTTTTAAAAATATTATAAATAGATTTAGTCATATTTGCTTAGTATCGTTGTATTTGTAATTAACTATAAACATTTTTAATTCAATGTTGTCTTTTTCAAAATGAATATTTTATAATTTACATATTAATGTGGTACGCCCAGATGGATTATAATCCAATCTGGGTCCTTCGGCAAAAAGTTTGAACTCCTCTGATCTAGATAGTTTGTCTCAGATATATTTGGACCACTGTTAGATTGCTAACACTGACAGTTAATGCTTTCTATCTTTCTGTTAGTTTACAGTAAACTAAATTTATTGCAACAATCAATATCACTGTCATAATAAAGAGAAAAAGTTATTATCAGTCAAAAGTTTAAGAATCTGAGATGAACTGTAGTGAAATTGAAATTGCATATTTTCTTTTCAATGTGGCTGATTAGTGTAAATAGTGTTAAACTAATGCACAAGCTAGAAAGAGTGAAATTTAGAATAATCCCTTTTATTGCTAACGTAGAACGACTTAGGTAGCTCCTTCCCAAGAGATCTTACTTGGTTACTTATTTAAATAGTTAATATAAATTGACGGGAATAAATTAGTTCGAATTGAGATGTAATACATGTCTCTTTCATTTCTCCGAACCTATTAAATTATATATACAAGACGAATATATATCATAAGTCATCAGACGACGATCAATAAGTCTAGCATTAATAGTTCTGGAAAATAATACTACTATAATTCTCACTCTTCAGCCTTCTACAGTTATCATTATACCTTATTTCTTAGCATGAAAAATCAAGTCAAAGAATAAAAAGTTTAGATAGTGTTAAATGAACATAATGTTAAAATTTAAAAAGCATATATCTTTATATAAATTATTTTAAGTTTTCTCTACGTAGATTTGTGATTAGAATTCTTTTTGAACATTCTGGAGAGTCCAAAATTTTAATAATACTATTTTTTTTTTAACTACAAAAACGATAGAAGGTTTTGTTTTTAGCTAAATGTATTTGATGAAGTTACAGTCTTTTTTAATTCTTTATATGTATGTATAGATATTGAATGTTACATATGTAATAAACAGATAACAAATAAATTTTAATATAATAATATTATTAAGAGTGAAACAGAATAGTTATTAATTTGTATCAATATTAAAAACTTGTAAACTTGATTTCTTTTCATATTTAATGTAAATTCATTTGCTGATTCTTCAAGTTTTGAATGAACACGAAAATTAAAACGTATATCTAATTAGTTGTCACAGACGACGCCGAGTTGCAGTTAATGCTGTTTCGTATTACAACCATTTCCAAAGTTTAATTAGCTCAAGTCTGAATCATTTATCATGCTCTTAGGCTCGGTCGTTCATTTATGAGGTAATCTCCTAGAGAATTAGAATTTCTCAAGATGATCTGTCCATCCTTGTCGAATGGTTGTGCATTTTGTTTTCACTGATTTTGAGAAACAGTATTGTATTTAACTGTGATTTGAAAGCCTAATGCCTGTGATTAATGCAGACTTCTCAAGCCTCAAGAAAATCCTGAGAACGCATCTGTAATATTCTTAGTCAAATGCTTTAATCTCACTGAATTCTAGCAACCATAAATTTAAAATTTCATTCGAACAATGAAGGTAAATGAAGTATTGTTCACTTTTCAAATCATCTTAAAAAACATTTCAGGATACTTTTAAATGTTGAAATTAGACTGTCAAATTTATTTGTAAACCAAAGGTGTTTTTCAAAGGATTCCATTACGGCAATAAAAGCAAGGAATATGCCGTGGGATTTTAGGAACGAGGTTTGGTTTGTCGCGCGATTTCTGCAAATAAAATTGCACGGGAGCGAAAACAAAAGATTGAGAAGCACTGCCTTAATGCCCGAGTAATCCTTAGTCTATTAGATCCGTACTTCTGCTGGGTGTGTTGTAAAAATGATACGAAGTTTTAACTGATTCAATGTGAAGTGAATTATCGTGGAGAAATATACTGGAAGTTAAATTGACAAAACAAAATGCACGAGATAGAGAATATTTCGAATTCAAAATCCATCCTTATCTGTAAAAAAACATTTAGGTAAATCAATTAAATTCAAATACATTTTCATTTCCTCCTTGAACATTACATCTATTCAGAGCCGGCGCTAGGAGGGTGCGGGGCCTCGGGCGAGATGAATTTTGCGGGGCCCTATTTTAACAACCAAAAAAAAAAAAAAACAACGATCCTATTTTATCCTCTTTCTTTCAACCAGGCACGCCCCCCCCCCCAAGCGCGGGGACTTGGGCGGTCGCCCCATTCGCCATCCCCTACTGCCGGCCCTGATCCATTCTACTCACATTTAATTACAGGCGGTGCGATTAGTTTTCGTAAACCAAAAAACTTGCTCGATTTTTTTTATAGTTGTATATTTTAATTTTGAAGTAATTTCAATTTGAAATGAATGCCTTCCCGAATTCATGATTTTTCTTCATCTTCTTTTAAATTACTCATCAGTGGAATTGAAAACTTTGAGAACTACTGGTTTATTCAATATAAAAGACACGCAGGGCAACCTCAAGAGGAAGACGTTTTCTATGTCAGCCAACTAATAAATTATACATATTCACTATTTAAAGTGCTTTTAAATAGGCTTTATTATTATTATTATTATTATTATTATTATTATTATTATTATTATTATTATTATTATTTTATTATTATTATTTCTAGTCCGTCGGTGGAATCTCTTACGTTTGAAAAAACTGAAATATGCACTTGTTTCATAAAATTAGAGTTGGAATTTACGACATTTTTTAGAGAATAATAGGATATGGATAGTTTTACAGTCAGTTTTAGATTCTGTAAACTATTCTTATATAATTAACAATGGAATGACTTTATGCTACCTTTCTATGAAATTTCCGCAAATAATTGTGATAATTAAAGTTGTTTGTTAGGGTTATCTAATAGAAAGAAGGCGAGCCATTGCTAGACATCTCATAATGGTCTATAGAAAATAAATAACATTAAAACTAAAAGAGACGCACTGTATTGTTTGTTTGATGATGCAACAATGTATTTGAATCATAGGTTTTGGTTCATTAAAGCAAAAGCTGTGTCTCTTGTGAATACTTTGAACAGAAAGTGGTAGAATGATGTCTTCAAAATTGCAAAACAGAATTCTCCATATTTTTCTCACATTATTGGGCTGGCCTTAGAGGGAAATGCCTCCCCCTCCATGTCAGTGTTCTCTTGACTGATCCCCAAAGCAGTGACGGCATCAGTATAAAGACATCGTAAACTTCTAGTGACGAACGAAAACCACTCCCGCTTCAAGGAGTTCGTCAAGGAAACATCCATTCGTAGAAATAAAAGATATCAACAGGTTTTTTTTTTCTTCTTCTTTTTTTCTTAAGCAAAACAGTGGCATCATGAATAATCAATTGATGATTCACGCATATTGTTATTGTTTTGTAATAATTGCCATTACAGTAAATAACTGTATTTTATTGAGAAACCAAATTTGATAGTATTCGTAAGTCAGTAGTTTCTAGTTGTCAGTAGCAGGGTTTCCACATAGTTGGAAGTGGCCAAACACAACAAGAAAAATTGGCAAATACAAAACTGATTTCTTAGATTGTATAAAATTCATTAAAAAAAAAACTCTCTTAGCAGTGAAATGGCCATAAATTCAAATATCACATCAAAAAGGCTAAAAATGGCCAAAAGTGTTAAAAATTGTTAAATAAAACAAGGCAGTAAGACTCTAAATAAGCAGTAACTTCACTGTATAACATTTACTTATTGATTAAAGGTACATAGTTACTATGTTATCTTTCTTGAAAATTATGGAAGAGGATACTGCCCACATTGCCATTGCGCAGCGGAGATGAAATCTGAATTCTGCTGAACCCAAGTCCAAAGTTTAATCGATTGTTTTTTGTTTTGTTTTTTTTTTGTTTCAGAATTTAACTTATCGTTATTTATTTTTCGAAGCACAACACATACAAAATAATTCTTATCAGATAGTGTGTGTGGGACAAGGGATTGGGGAGGAAGAGAAACAATCCAAGTAACTAATAAACCTTGTTAAGTTTGCTGCTAAAATAAAAAGAGTTTCTTTCGCCTGTGTTTCATTTGATGAATAAATACTCAAATTACGTAAATACACAAATACTCTCCAAAATTGAACTCATGCGATGATTACACCGACATTATTAATAATCTGAAGAACTTTATTAGGGTGTAGGGTTAATCGCCTTTAACCCCATTAGAGAACAGACAGCGCAGAAAGTTAGGCCTCTGGATCTCCAGCCGCACGGGATAAAGTGAGATACAAAGGCCAGTTGGACGCTCACTCGCCTTTAACTCCACATAAGAAACCGGTAGCCCTATTTAATTATCAAAGCCTTCTGATCTTTCCTTAACGATGAGTTTAAAAACGAAAATTCCAAAGAAAACTAACAATTTCTAACAACAACGAATTTTAAATATACGAAATGTACAAAACATTTGAAAAACCATATTCAATTATATTAACAGACACCTTCTTTGTTAATAATAACTTAAAAAAAATTTGTATTCGGGAAGTATTTTAATATCAATAACACAAACATAAAAATAGCAGAAAAACTCATAATTCAAACTCATTATATTTGAAGATATTTGTGAACATACCTGAATAAAGTTTTGAAAACTTTTGTCGAAATCCTTAAATTTTAATGTTATATTCACTTTTCCGACATTAACTGTTATTACATGTCTGTTTTATTATTATTAATGTTTGTAAATATTTCTATTTTTACTGTATTGATGTTTTTTTGTGTTCAGTGAAATTCAATCGGGATTGGGGTGGGGGGGGAATGACAGCGAAAAAGAATCAAAAACAGAGTCGTTCTCAGTATCCGTCTCAGATTCAGGGCAGCTTATCATTATCGGATAACAGTCTCATCTCTCTCACTTTCCTCCCCCCCCCTCCTCACAAAACCAGATAGGGATAATAGAATCACCCAAACGATGTTAACCTATCCGACCATCTGCTTGCCTCTCTTCCTCCAATCACAATCGCCGGCTGGAGATCGCTCGGGGGTGGATTTTACCCATCGTTCCTTGCGAAGGGTAGCAGGGCTTTTCCTTCTTTTTTTATCATTTTCCTATATCAGCGTGGCTAGCTGCAGGCGAGGGGCTGTCGGGAATAGAACAAAAGCCACTTCATCGATACCCCCTTCGGAGGTGTTCACTACCCACCTACTTATGCTTTCCCGCCCTGCGGCGGCAGCGGGGACCGGTCTCGCCCCGCGGAGGAAGCGAAATGTGGTCCGGCCGCGATGCTTCATCAAAAGCCTTCAGAAAAGACACTGGCGCCACATATATACGAATAACACAGCTTAAGAGACCCCCTACTGGACCTCTGCACCAACCGACTTTGCCTTTCAAAATGGAAGTGCTAATAAAATACAGGATATTAGACAATTACAGCTGGCTAACACGTGTGTGGTATTCCAAAAAACAGTCTTTCCTTTCCTTGCATATTAGATTACTCGGAAGCAGAATTCCGTTGAAGTCAAGAGAAGACAGAGACTCGTATCATGTAAAACTGAGAGAGAATCGCACTGGGTAAAAAGTCAATTTATAATTTCAGCAGATTAAAAAAGAAAATAAAAATATAATATGATTAAAATTTTAAAGAGCAGGAAATTGGATTTAACAGAACATTGTTTTTGAATTTTCATTAAATAACGGGCTTCTTTATGCTTCTTTATAAAAAAATGGAAGTAGATTGAGGCTGCCGAAATCGAACGTATATTTTAATATATTAAATAGTTTTTTTATTGATATGTGCGTGTTTAAATGTTTTATAAATAAAAATATAATTTCTCCATTCTTAGGAAAAGAACACTTCAATCTCCTAAACATTCCAAGGGATGTCTGTATCATATCTATCCATGTGTGATATGATAACTCAGACAATAACATTGAAAGAAATCATCGATATTATATAAAATTTCAATCCATAAATAAATCTATGTAAATTTTACAATTTGTAAATTGTTATCGGCTAATTGCCAACATCTGCTCGAAAAACTAACATTAAAAGTATAAAAAGACAGGGAAACGACAGTAATTGATTCATTTTAATTCATGCGAATTTTGTTGATGAATCCTATCCTAAGACCAATTTTTGAAATTCCACTCAACGAGCGTCAAAAGCTATCTCCGACGTTCTCCAAGATTTTGAAAGTATTCAATGGATATCAAGTTATCCAGGAAAGAAACTTTTATTTAGAGACATACAAAATATAAATGGTTTTAATTCTTGAATTACTATGTTGGGATAATAATTTGGATAATGTTTGGATAATAATACAAACGATTCGACATCAAAAAATAATGCTACAATAAATAAATTCATAAATAAATAAATAAATAAATAAAAAGTAAGAGAGCTACAAGTGTAGACTACTTTGCAAGACTGACAGATCAATTTAACAAGATGAGTCGTTTTAACTTCGAGAAATTGGGTCCGATGTTTCTCGAGCTACGTCACAGATCACTTAACCACTGTATTTAACTTCAGTCAGATGCTTTAGATTAACCACAGTCAATCAATAATGCTAGTATAGGCATGTTATTGTTGACGATTGTAGTACAAAGTTTCATCTGATTGAAGACTAGACCACTTAATTTGTGGAGATATAATTACATAGCTACATATCTATCCTCTTAGTGCTTAGATGGCGCATAAGGCTTGTATTTCCGTGCTTTCCTGTAAGAGCCTGTACTCTCGCTTCCATCAGGTTTGCGCATCCAACTCTCCTCCTTTCTTTGATGCTGGAATCCTTCGCTGGGTCATCTTGAGTCGTCTTCTACTCTCCGGTGTCCATATCAAGGCAACTTCATCTTTTTCTTTTGAAAAATATGATCTTCATCTTTTAAGTTTTAAGAGATGTAACTAAGTTAATTAAAACATTCAAATTCACAGAGAAAAAAAAAACCCTATTTGAAATCGAACTTTCAAATGTTGATACAACAACAAAATCAACATTCGAGATGATACACAAACGTAACATATTGAAATATTATAATAAATTCTTCTATTAATCTATCTTCCGAAAAAAAAAAGCAATCTCATAAGATCATCATGTTTCTTCCATCCTCTATTAAATTTTGAACCTGTGAATGGATCTTCTTGAAACGTGGTATATATACAGGGTGTTGCAAAATTATGTGTAATATTCAAACCACGTGTAAGGGCAAGGCTAAGGATCAATATATTCCTAATGAACCCTTGTCCGGAAATGGCCGGTTTGTTTCAATTGCAACAAACAAAAATAGCACCCCCAGATCAGTGTGTTGGCTCGCCTGCAAAACATTTCGGAGGGTGTAGCAAAGGATATGTTCTCTCGGAAAGGCTGACTTTAGGACTATCTAGCGCGTTTCCGGGCATGGGTTCATTAGGAATAATTGATCCTTAGCCATGCCCCTATACATGGTTTGAATATTAATTTTGCAACACCTGTATATATA